>JANAVB010026998.1:3827095-4184595 GCA_029216955.1 Iris pallida
ATACATATGTTTATGTATATCCATATATATATATACAAATATTTATATGTACTTTTCATATGTACTTATGTATATCCATCTGAAAAATTGGGATATAAATATATATATCACTTTTCATTTCGATAATTATATATATATATATGTGTGTGTGTGTGTATGTGTGTGTGTGTATAATATAATTATTATTATTTTATATATATACGTATGGATAATACCAATTGTATATTTTGTTCCCTTAATATTCTTTCCTCTCTCCTATCTGCTCTCTCCTATCTCCTATCTCTCCATCACGCCAACTGAGTTGCGCGCCTCCCTCCCGCACGCCAATTCATTGGCTCCCCCTCTCTTTCTCCTTGTACACATTCGCACGCCAATTGAGTTGTCGTTTCCTTTCCCCATTTACAAATTACCCAAACCTCTCATCTTTTATAGAATTAGGAAAACTTCTTACCCTATATGAAAATTTCTGTATAGAAATTGGAAGAGCACTATATTCCATTTTTGTCTATATTTAGGATTGTCAAATTTTTGTAGTCTTTTGTTAAGATTGATTTTATATGGTCTGTCAAAAAATTTAGCTGTACAACACTGTCAAAATTTTATCAGTCCTATTTTTTCAGGACAGTCAGATTGTCAAAAGTTGTGATTCTCTAACAAGTAAATTGGTTATTATCATTTGCCTTAAAAAAGCGTAATTATCCAAATGATGCACGAGGAATGTGGTGTGGTGGTCATTATTTGGGTGATGAATTTTTTATTTTTTTACTTGGTATTTAAGTTTTGTATTTGGTTTTGTTTTTTTTAAAGAGGTGTGAACTAGGTTTCGTTAGTGCTTTTGAATAAAAACGGTTTTAAAATAGATAAGTGACAGTCACATGTCTTACTTTTAGGAATATTTTTGTCATGACCAACCGCTACATCGGCTCTGAATGATTGTAGAGCCGTCATTTTGTACTCGACAAAAGTTATTTGTTTATGTAGAATTTTTTCGAATATCGATATTCTTCTGAAAACTGGTAGTCCAACAACAAAAGTTGACAAAATAACCATAAAAAATAAGTCCAAACACAATAATTTTGCATAAAAACCCCAAATTAGTAGAGAAAACAAAAATAAATTTGAAAAACATGCAATTCTCCTATTACTAAGATGCTTTACAAGATTTTGTACTTAATTACACCAACTTAAGTAGAAGAAGAAGTATAATATAAGATAATCCAAATTATGAACCCAAAAAAATTAAACTCGAGAAGACGACTTAGGATGAATACTCGAATTCTCCTATGTATGAACCTAGGGTGTTCATGCACATGTACGTTTGCAGCAATGTGAGTACCGTCGGTGGCACCCACATCATCCTATAATCCACAAAAAATATTTTCTATTAATTTTAACTAAAAAATAAAAAACATAACTTTCTAATAGTAAATAAACATCTAACCTAAAAGTAATGGTATCAGCTTTCGTCACCCTTATCGTAGGGGAAGTTCTGGGCAGTGGCATTGATGACGACGTCCCTATAGAGTGCAAGACATACATTTAACACCCTGTGGAAATAATGGCTCACAGTTTGGCTAGACCTAAAAATGGTGTAAGCTCCCATCCTGCTACGATGGTCGTGGCCAATTGTACTTAAAAACATTGCCATTTGTTCTTCAACTCGCACGAATCGGCTATCGGCTAAACCATAACCACGTAAGCGTCCACATAATCGCTGGAAAGCACCAATTTTCATCCGAAGCATCTCATGGCATACCATGTCACTCAAGCTGAACATTCGACTCAATGCTACCTCTCTCTTAGCTCTAAAATTACGATAAGGGTGCCTTGTGAAACGTCGGGTAAAATGACGACGCATCATAGTACTATATATCGCCACTGCTTGCATCATCATCATCCAAAAGACAGCAACAAGTTGCATTTGCCTCGGTACTCTCGCCATTCTGACACTAATGCAAATAACTTCATTACTAGATGAATACTCTAATTTCTACACTTCATAAGCAAAATTATATCTCGGTAGTCAAATTTTTGTTTAGGTCTTGATTTTAGAATTTCAGTCAAATCAACCGTTAAGACAAGACCAAATCAAATTATACTATACCATATAATTAAATAACCCAATAAATAGAGGTACTCAGTAACCATTGCTCCGGTGACTAGCAATGGTTACTGAGTATAATACAAGTGATCCATGTGTACTGCCAACCATTGCTCCAGTGACTAGCAAATCATGGCCGCCAGAAAGCTCACAGTAGAGGTGGTGGAGGCGCGCGACCTCCTTCTTAAGGACGACACCGGCACGTCGAGCCCTAAGTCGTCATTGACTTCGAAGGCTACTAGGCGGAACCAGACCGTCCGCCGTGAGCTCGACACAGGAAGCTCGACACATCGACACAAATTTCTAAATCGAGAGAGGATCGAAAGAAGGGAGAGATGATCGTTTCGAGCTCAGATCTAGAGAGGAGAGGTCGAGAGATGAGAGAGAAGAATACCTAGGTTGCGCGAGAGTGAGAGGAGAGATGAAATCTCAAGAGCAGCCGATCCAGATCGCGCAAGAATGAGAGAGAGAGAGATAAGAGAAAATAAATGCAAGAGAGAGAGAGAGAGAGAGAGAGAGAGAGAGAGAGAGGAGAAAAAAATTTCATGGAATTTATTTCCCATGGGTTGGACATGTTTTTTTTTTTCCACAAATTTTGAAGAAAATATGGAATATAAAAAAATGTTGGAAAATAATTCCATAGAAAAAAAAAGCAATCAAACACACCACATTGGTGGAAAATTTGTCATGGAAATATTTTCCATTGAAAAAAAGGCTCAATCAAACACAGCCTTATTGTTTCTCCCTTCCTCTTCCATGTATATGTGATTGCGCTATACGGAAGTATGTTTTATGTTATAAATATACAATTCCTCGAACCATCATCTTTAAGTAAAAGTTCAATATCTATAGAAGTATTGACACGCATAGTGAGTTTCCATTCTTATTCCTATGTGGTATATATCGAGAAAAGAACTGATTTGAAAATATATTGATGTTCTTTTCATCCTACTTACAATACCAAATCACTTCTTCTTTAGTCAATCAATGTGGGTCTTAACTAGAAGACAAATGCATGATTTTGTTGATGATGTCAATTAGAGTTGACTTGGCATATGTAAGTTCCTTGAACCATCGATACGTTAAATTAGTGCATACAGAAATTTTTGTACAGGAACTTAAACTTATATAAAATTAATATTAGAGAATAAAGTTTTCTAAAATTTCAAACGGTCCTTCAAAGGATATTTCCTATGCAAATTTGGAACCATCGATTCGTTAAATTAGTATAGAAATTTTTCGTACAGGGAATTAAACTTCTATAAAATGAATGTCAGAGAATAAAGTTTTCTAAAATTATAAGAGAACCAAAACATTCTTCAGAAGGAGGTTTTCTATATGCAAATATTAATGGTAATAACATAATTACCATTTATTATCTGAAGTAAAAAAAAAAAAGAATCAAGAGAAAACGTACTTGGGTAGGGAGTGTCTTGCTATCTTCAGTTTCAATATAAGAGCATGCGGGATCTGACAGTGGATAGCAGGGATCAACGTCAGCGATGGTGTTTGAGGTGAATTGACTATAGGAGACTGCTTGGATAGATGTAACTCTTTAAAAGTGTAAAAAATGACACTTGCAGTAAGTTGAGTTTCAGGGCAATGATAATTTTCAAAATGTGTTTGGATAAAGTACTTTTTGTTTGCCGCAAGTGGAAAAAAAAAATAGATTTTGTGTTTGGATGGTTGTTGTAAGTGGAAAGTGGAATTTTTTTGTAGATGTGGTAAACTTAGGTATAGTTACCCCAAATTTTGTTTTATTTATAAATCTCTCTCTCTCTCACTTTACTCTTCTTCCTCATCTTCTCCAACCCCTCCAGTCCACCGCTACCGCCCCACGCCACCGCCAACGCTAACGCAGCCACGACCTACTCCTCCCCCTCCTCCTCCAGGCCACTGCCCCCGCCCCACGCCACCGCCCCACACCACCGCCGTCGCCACGACCTCCGACCCCTCCTCCCCACGACCTCCTCCTCCAGGCCACCGCCCCCGCCCCACGCCACCGCCAACACCACCGCCCAACACAACCGCCTCCAGGCCACCAGCACCGCCACCCTCAGCACCACCAGCACCGTCCCACGCCACCGCCTCCAGGCCACCAGCACCGCCACCCTTCCACCACCGCCACCACCCCACTCAAATCCCGCTCCACCACCACTTTCATCTCACCTTCCTCACTTTTGTGAGGGAAGTGAAAATCACCCAAAATGAGGGAACAACAACTGTGCAGCAAGTGAGATTCCTCACTTGCTGCCTCCAGTTGCTGCGAACCAAACGCCGCGAGTCCTGCAAAACACAGCCACTCCCCGCAAATCCCTATTTTCTGCACACTTTGTGCGAACCAAACAGCCCCTAGATGCAGGTAGCGCTGCATTCCGCTGGGGTCACACGCGTGGCATGTACGGGTCTATAGTCAGTGCGTCAGGGAGGTCAGGTTCGAGGGTAGTCGTAGATGGCTGGTACGGTCGGCAGAGTGCGGTGTTGTCATGCAGAGGACTTCGGCAGTTGGAACGGGGGTCTGTTGGGTGATCTCGATGAGGTCTGGGCAGTCGGAAAGTTAGGGTCGGACTTAGTAGAAAGTCCATGAGACACTTGTCTCGGGCCCAAAAATTTAGGGACACCAAAATTTTTTTTTTTTGCTTTAGTGTGTATATATATATATATATATCCACTACCAAAATACAGTAAATTAGTGACGGACAATTAGCGACGGAAATTTTCAGTCGGCGTTAGCGACGGCTTCGTGGCAGCTCGCCGGCGGATTACCGACCACACTCCTTTACATTTTTTATTTCAATTTTAGGGGGAGGAAAGGTCGCATATCCGTCGCTAGGTAGTCGGTGATATAGCGACGGAATAGTAGTCGTCGCTACCCAGTCGATTATTTGGCGCGAATTGTGTAAAGAATTGGCGGGACATTTCTTCGACCACGTAGCGACGGATATTCAGTCGGCAAGTATCAAACAGGGCGATTACTGGGCGACGGAAATCTTTTTGTCGCTAGTCCGTCGCTTAATATACGTACCAGACTTTAAATGAAACGGCGGGAAGAACTTTTCGTATTCCTCCCCAAATTCACTCTCTCTCCTCTCTCTCTCTCTCTCGCCGGTGTCGGCTTCGGTGATCGGCGTCGGTGTCGGCGTCGGCGTCGGCCGTCCTCTCCCCTCTCTCTTCCGAAGGTAACCCCCCTCTCTCTCTCTCTCGATCTCTCTCTTTCTCGCTCTCTCGCAGTGTCGTATAGGGGCAGCGGGGGCGGCGGGCTTGGGGCGGGGGCGTCGGAGGCTGGGCGGCGGGCTTGGGGCGGGGGCTGGCCGGTGGGCTTGGGGCGGGGGCGTCGGGGGCTGGGCGGCGGGCTTGGGGCTGGGACGTCGGGGGCTGGACGGCTGGCTTGGGTCGGGGTCTGGGCGGTGGGCTTGGGACGGGGGCGTCGGGGGCTGGACGGCGGGCTTGGGGCTGGGGCGTCGGGGGCTGGGCGGCTGGCTTGGGTCGGGGGCTGGGCGGTGGGCTTGGGGCGGCGGCGTCGGGGGCTGGGCGGCTGGCTTGGGGCGTCGGGGTCTGGGAGACGGGCTTGGGGCTGGGGCGTTGGAAGCTGGACGACTGGCTTGGGTCGGGGACTGGGCGGTGGGCTTGGGGCGGCGGCGTCGGGGGCTGGGCGGCTGGCTTGGGACGGAGGCGTCGGGGGCTGGGCGGCTGGCTTGGGTCGGGTGCTGGGCGATGGGCTTGGGGCGGGGGCGTCGGGGTCTGGGAGGCGGGCTTGGGGCTGGGGTGTCGGGGGCTGGACGGCTGGCTTGGGTCGGGGGCTGGGCGGTGGGCTTGGGGCGGGGGCGTCGGGGTCTGGGAGTTGGGCTTGGGGCTGGGGCGTCGGGGGCTGGGCGGCTGGCTTGCGTCGGGGGCTGGGCGGTGGGCTTGGGGCGGCGGGTGGCTTTGCTTCTCAAATTCATCTGAGTTTATATATTGGCTAAATAATGTGTTATCCATATTGGGTGTTATCCATTAGTTTGGTGGTGTTTGGATTAGTAAATGTGAATATGGGGTTTGGATTCATGGTGTATATGTTCACTGTCTCAAGGACAGTGCGAGTTCTATCAGTTGTGTGCTTCTGTATAGATGTATATATCTATACATCTAGCTATGATATACATATGTGTATGTGACAATCTCAGTTAGCGACGGACTAGTTACCGGTTAGCGACGGATATTTCCAGCTCCATTTGCATTAATCTACGTTACGACATGGTGATCAGGACATAGTCCCTGCAGCCATTCGACTGGCGAGGCAGAAACTATGTAGCCGTAGATAAAGTTGACTGTCCTCCGACCCTCATCCCTCGGCAATGATGATACGACATCCTATCACTATATCTTATATAGTAGTAGATGATGTCTTAGTATTACATTATGTAAGTTTATCTTGATTCTGTTATATCCTTCAGATACTAGATACGATAAGAACATATACTACACCATATGTATATAGAATATAGATGATTCACACTAATGTATGCTAGAATGATTCTTGGATTGTGTTCTGAGCCATCCGTTCTCACACTTAAAACACATAGGAATTAGTAGTGTGAGAGCGCCGGAGAGAGTGAGAGCGCCGGAGGGGGGGAGGAGAGAGAGAGAGAGAGTAAAATGGTACGACATGGTGAAGTAGTACTGTATTTTGGCTCCAGTTCCAGCTCCATTTGCATTAATCTACGGTACGACATGGTGATCAGGACATAGTCCCTACAGCCATTCGACTGGCGAGGGCAGAAACTATGTAGCCGTAGATAAAGTTGACTGTCCTCCGACCCTCATCCCTCGGCAATGATGATACGACAACCTATCACTATATCTTATATAGTAGTAGATGATGTCTTAGTATTATATTATGTGAGTTCATATTAATTTTGTTACATTCTTCAGATACTAGATACGATAAGAACATATACTACACCATATGTACAGAACATAGATGATTCACACTAATGTATGCTAGAATAATTCTTGGGTTGTGTTCTGAGCCATCTGTTCTCACACTTGGCAAAAATCAAATTTTTATACTTTATCAGCTTTCAAAAATGTACTCAAATTACATGATGGTTCCTTTAGTTAGCTTGCTTATGTTACAATTATATTATTTGTGACTATCGATCTTACCAGATGGCACCCATGACCCGAGGAGTGGCACATCGTTTGAGGGAAACAGTGAATGCTGAGGTGGCTCCCCTACAGTTAAGGAGGAAGTGGCACCGGTTGCTAGTAAGACCGGGAGTTCTATTCATCCAGCACCGGTAGCTAGTGAGACATGGAGTTCTATTCATGCAGCACTTGCAAGGGACGACTTCTCTCCTCACGCCAAAAATCTCGCTTTTTCGAGGTGGTTGCGTGATCGTATCACTGAGCGTTTGCGTGAGCTGCGTGGTTCTCATTAGCTATTAGTACTTATTTGTATTGGACTATTTGTATTGCGTTGTTTTTGTATTAGACTATTTGTATTAGACTACATATATGAATTAGTACTGTGTCAATCTCTGGATTATATTGGACTACGACATGGTGATCAGGACATAGTCCCTGCAGCCATTCGACTGGCGAGGCAGAAACTATGTATCCGTAGATAAAGTTGACAGTCCTCCGACCCTCATCCCTCGGTAATGATGATACGACAACTTATCACTAGAGGATACTCTGAGAGATCCATCTGAGTAGGACGTATACTCTGAGAGATCACCTTTACAAGAATGATATCAGTAGTGGGATTGAGTGCTGGAGGAGATATTATCAGAGTATACCTCCAACTCAGATGGGTCTCTCACCGTTACTAATTTTTTCTGACAGCATGGTGGATGTGCTCCGTCAACAGATTCTTGCTCCGAGCTAAAACTTTGCCTCGGAGCTCAAGTGGACATCCTTCGTGTAGAGCTCGAGTGAGAGGTTCCTGACAGCATGATGGTCTTATTTGTCAAAGTATCCGTGCTCATCCCACATTGGTTGTGGGATGAGCACGGATACTTTAATAAAGGAGACCACCATGCTGTCAGGAACCTCTCACTCGAGCTCTACACGAAGGATGTCCACTTGAGCTCCGAGGCAAAGTTTTAGCTCGGAGCAAGAATCTGTTGACGGAGCACATCCACCATGCTGTCAGAAAAAATTAGTAACGGTGAGAGACCCATCTGAGTTGGAGGTATACTCTGATAATATCCCCTCCAGCACTCAATCCCACTACTGATATCATTCTTGTAAACGTGATCTCTCAGAGTATACGTCCTACTCAGATGGATCTTTCAGAGTATCCTCTCCGGTTGGGTTGTGTTCTGAGCCATCCGTTCTTACACTTAAAATACATATAAATTAGAACTGTGTTTTGTATTTTCGGCGAACCCAGGGATTTGATTCTGTATTTTAGTTTTTGTATTTTGGCTCCAGCTCTATTTGCATTAATCTACGGTACGACATGGTGATCAGGACATAGTCCCTGCAGCCATTCGACTGGCGAGACAGAAACTATGTATCCGTAGATAAAGTTGACTGTCCTCCGACCCTCATCCCTCGGCAATGATGATATGACAACCTATCACTATATCTTATATAGTAGTAGATGATGTCTTAGTATTACATTATGTGAGTTCATCTTGATTCTGTTACATTCTTTAGATACTAGATACGATAAGAACATATACTACACCATATGTACAGAACATAGATGATTCACACTAATGTATGCTAGAATGAATCTTGGGTTGTGTTCTGAGCCATCCGTTCTCACACTTGAAGATAAATCGAATTATAACGACGGATATTAGGTTACTCTTCAGGATAATTGATGTCTATTTTATATTAATTTGGTTTGGTCTATATGGTTCTTGGATAATTGGTGTGCATTAAATTCGTATGTGCATATTAGGTCTATGTGATTGTTGGATAATTGGTGTGCATCATATATTGGTTTGGTTTATGCATATTTTAGTGAATAGGAAAAGTGCTACAATTTTTTTTCAAAAAAATTCTCAGTTACCTACGGACTAGTGACCGGTTAGTGACGGATATTTCCAGCTCCATTTGCATTAGTCTACGGTACGACCTGGTGATCAGGACATATAGTCCCTGCAGCCATTCGACTGGCGAGGCAGAAACTATGTAGCCGTAGATAAAGTTGACTGTCCTCCAACCCTCATCCCTCGGCAATGATGATACGACAACCTATCACTATATCTTATATAGTAGTAGATGATGTCTTAGTATTACGTTAGTGAGTTCATCTTGATTATGTTACGTTTTTCAGATACTGGATACGATAAGAACATATACTATCCCATATGTACAGAACATAGATGATTCACACTAATGTGTGCTAGAATGAATCTTGGCTTGTGTTCTGAGCCATCCGTTCTGATCAAGCATCTTCCTTCTCATCTCCTCCACCATGGCTCTGAACCCATCTGCTCCTCCCTACTTCCCTTCTTTTATTTGACTCTCTCAGCCACATATGATATCCAGCTCAAGTGTAGAGTCGGGGGAAAATAAGTGGGCAGAAAGAGGAGGGGAAAGCAGCACAGCCGACGGCATGACCCGGAGGAAGTACAGAGTTTTTCTTCAACAGCCATAGGAGAACTATAAGGATATATCTTTTCACAACATATCATCTTGTCAAAGACCCTTCATGTGAATATCATGTTACCGCGGTGTCAGAAGACTAACATGTCATAAGTTTTTAAGCCGTATGTTTTGACATAATCTTCCCAACTCTTTCCTCCTATGTAGTAATCTTGCATTATTATATAGCAGGAAAGAGTTTGGAGGATTATGTCAAAACACACGGCTTAGAAAATTATGACATGTTAGTCTTCCGACACCGCGGTAACATGGTTGTCACATAAAGGGTCTTTGACAAGATGATATGTTGTGAAAAGATATATCCTTATAGTTCTCCTACGTATGTTGAAGAAAACCTCTGTACTTCCTTCGGGTCATACCGCCTGTTGTGCTGCTTCCCCTTTCTCTTTCTGTCCACTTCTTCTCCTCCGACTCTACACTTGAGCTGGATATCATATGTGGCTGAGAGAGTCAAATAAAAAGAAGGGAAGTAGGGAGGAGCAGATGGGTTCAGAGCCTTGTGGTGGAGAGAAGAAGGAAGATACTTGATCAGAACGGATGGCTCAGAACACAAGCCAAGATTCATTCTAGCATACATTAGTGTGAATCATCTATGTTCTGTACATATGGTATAGTATATGTTCTTATCGTATCTAGTATCTGAAGAACGTAACAGAATCAAGAAATCCAACACTAATATATGCTAGAATGAACCTTGGGTTGTGTTTTGAGCCATTCGTTCCCATACTTGGCAATTAAGACATTCGACTGGCGAGGCAGAAACTATGTAGCCGTAGATAAAGTTGACTGTCCTCTGACCCTCATCCCTCGGCAATGATGATACGACAACCTATCACTATATCTTATATAGTAGTAGATAATGTCTTAGTATTACATTAGTGAGTTCATCTTGATTCTGTTACGTCCTTCAGATACTAGATACGATAAGAACATATACTAAACCATGTGTACAGAACATATATGATTCACACTAATGTATGCTAGAATGAATTTTGGGTTGTGTTCTGAGCCATTCGTTCTCATACTTGGCAATTAAGCATGTGAAATAGAACTGATTATGTTTAGTTTGTCTTACGATACAGATTTTCACATCCAAATTGAAATGGATCGTTACTTCGTTGATCGTACATAGATGTACTAGCGGATCAACCTCCTGGACCGTAGGTACTTATAAGTATTGACCGTATCGGATTAGTATCGATCTATTATTTTGGTATGGGCCGTATCGGTTGGTATTGGTCTTAGCGAATTGGTATCGTCCTATCCGATATGTATCAGCCGTATAGCTAGGATTCATATTGGCCTTATCGATTTGGTATCGGTCATATCCGATAGGTATCGGCCGTGTTGGATTAGTATAGACCATTTCGGATTAGTATCGTGGAAGGTTTAGTAACAACTGTACTTGGATTTCTCTCTTCTAGAGCTAGATTACCGAGTCACGAGAGCGTAACTGGCCAGTTACAGAATATACATACTTCCTTTTCAATCTCGTTTTTTCTGATGGAAAAGGAAGCATGTATGTTACTGTAACTGGCCAATCACGATCTGGTGATTCTCTTGCAATGGTATTCTAGCTCGAGAAGAGAGAAATCTAAGTACAGTTATTACTAAACCTTCCACGATACTAATCCGAAATGGTCTATACTAATCCAACACGGTTGATACCTATCGGATATGACCGATACCAAATCGATAAGGCCAAAATGAATCCTAGCTATTCGATCGATACATGTACATATCGGATATAGGACGATACCAATTTGTTAAGGCCAATACCAATATGATACGTCCTATACCAAACCGATAGACCGATACTAATCTGATGCACTAGATACTAAGTACATCCGGCCTATACCAGCGGATCCACCAATTACTGCACGATAGGCTCAACGACTTCAGTTACATCTGGTTATTGGTGAGTACATGATTACATAGTAATTCTGTTAGTCTTGTGATACAGATTTTTACTCTCTCATGCTACCAACGTCACAACTTTTCCAGTACTGCTCCCTCTAATGATGATGAACGTAAAAGACCAACGTCACAACTTTTATAATTTGAGTAAATTTTTTTACCCTATATAAAAATTTCTGTTGTCAGAAAGATGGCTCCTAGGACTCGTCGAGGTGGTGCTGCTAGTCGAGGAAGGGGTCGAGGCAAGAAACCCTTGGAGGTCGACACGGAGGAATTCTCCGTCGTCAAACAAGAGCCGATGACTGTTAAGGAGAAGATGTTACCAAAGGTCGAGGTCAAGGAAGAACCGATGTCCATCAGGGAAGAGATTGCTCCCAAGCTTGAAGTTAAGGAGGAGCCACCGTCAGAGAGTAGTAGCATCGGGACCGACCCTCCTGTCCCTACAGAAGACCTCAACCAGATTGAGCCTTCGTATGCAAAGTGGCTGATAGAATGGTACATGTCTCAACGCAACTATGATCCCTGGCTGTGAGGATTCATCGTCTGACTTGTGGTCTTTGTTGAGGCCAAAGTCGATTTTCCTATGTGTTTTAGAATATTTGTGGAAATTTTAAAATATTTGTGCTATGATCGGATTATAACGACGAATATTAGGTTACTCTTCCGGATAACTGATGTCTATTTTATATTAATTTGGTTTGGTCTATATGATTCTTGGATAATTAGTGTGCATTAAATTTGTATGTGCATATTTGGTCTATGTAATTCTTGGATAATTGGTGTGCATTATATATTTGGTCTATGTAATTGTTGGATAATTGGTGTGCATTATATATTTGTTTGGTTTATGCATATTTTTGCGAACAGGAAAAGCGCTGTAATTTTTTTCAAAATATTCTCAGTTAGCGACGGACTTGCGAATGTTGCGCGACGGATATTACCAGTTTCCGACTACTTGTCGACGGCTAATCCGTCGCTATCTGGAGATTTGAAAATGTTTCCAGGTAGCGACGGGTGGTCGATGGAATATCCGTCGGCATAGCATATAGTTCGACGGAATAGCGACGACAAATCCGTCGCTCTTGTTCTGGATATACCAAGAATTTCCAGAACATGGTCGACGGATAATCCGTCCCTATTCCGTCGACATATATCGACGAAATAGCGACGACTGTTTTGTAGCCATGCTGCTGGAAATGACAAAAATTTCCAGAACCTGACCGACGGATTTTCCGTCAGAAAACCGTCGCTAATCCGTCCTTTGTTATCGAAGGCGTCGACGGATTAGCGACAGCATGATACACTCTGATACGCTATTACGACGGGTTACCGACGGAACTTTACATCGCTATTGTCTACACAGTTCAGTACTTAATACTTGAAATGGACGATAGTCCGTCGAAAAGTCATCGCTATTGCTTCGTATTGTTAAGTCGACAAAACGTCGCTATTCCGTCGTATGAAGACTACGTAGCGACGGACAGTTATTAGCGACAAGCTGATTGCCGACGGATTTTTTTGGCCAAAACCCGTCAATGATCGGTCGCTAATGGAAATTCCCGTCGGATTGGCGACGGATCGGGCCATCGCTAAATCAATAAATTTTGGTAGTGATATATATATATATATATATATATATATATATATATATATGTGCCAATGACCCTCTAGCCCAGTGGTAGTGGTGAGGCATACGGCCCAAGTGGTCAGGAGATCGATTCACGGTGGGAGCGTTCGCCAAAATTATCTTTTTTCAATATATATATATATATATATATATATATATATATATATATAATCAAATTAGTAAAACAAAGCTTAAAGCGGCTACAAGAGCAATTAGACTTGAATCACAAATTGAAAGCACAGCTAGTTCATAGTCAAGGCAAACAAAGCTGCAGCACGACAGAAGCTACCAATTCTGTGAGAAATCAAAACTACTTCCTAGAAGAAGATACTATTGCTTTAGCTCTGCTCCACGCCACCTGCCGCCTCCCTCTCTTCATCAGCAGCGGCCATCAACTCATCGAAGTTTGCCGTCTTTCCCAGCAATATCTCAATCTTAGCCTTCTGGATAGGTCATCCCCTTGACTCATCTTTCATATCGATTGTGGATGTCATGATCTCCTTCTTAATAGCAAGACCATTGTTTTTCAGGATCTCTGCAATAGTGACCACAGTCGCAATCACCATCCCGAGAGCAGAAAGCTCGACCTCGTCGTGTTGCTGCATATACCTCTTGGCGAGATTGACATAGAAGAAGAGCGGCTTCTTGGTATTGGAGACCTAGATCCGGTTCTTCTTGTGCGTGTCGGACACGGTAAGATTGCTGATCGCTTCCGTCACCTCCTCCATCGTCGGAAAGAAAGGGAAAGAATAAAAAAAGAAGAAGAGAGTAGCAGACGACTCAAAACCATATATATATATATATATATATATATATATATATATATATATATCCCACTCTAATTTGTAATATTAATGTTAATATTAATGTCAATATTAATGTTAATATTAATGTTAATGTTAATATTAATTTTAATGTTAATATTAATTTTAATGTTAATTTTAGTATTTAATGTTAATATTAACATTAATATTAACATTAACATTAATATTAACATTAAATTACGGACTAGAGTGAAGGGGTTTTTTAGGGGGTTTTCTAAGGGGGGCTTTTTCTAAGGGGGGTTTTCTAGGGGGTTTTCTAAGGACTGGAGCGGATCAAAAGCCCCCCTTAGAAAACCCCCCTCACTCTCGGCCGTAATTTAATGTTAATATTAATGTTAATATTAATATTAATGTTAATATTAACATTAATATTAATGTTAATATTAATGTTAATGTTAATATAATTTTTATTTTTATTTTAATATTAATGTTAATGTTAATGTTAATATTAATTTTAATGTTAACTTTAATGTTAATTTTAGTATTTTAGGAGCACCTCTTTGTGGAGCTTTTTGGAGCTTTTGATACTCATAGGTATATTCAATTCCTCACCATAGAATTCTGTAATTTTTGTATCATTAGGGAGCCCTAGACCTAACCTAACTGTAGGAATAGGAATCCCCAAAATTTTGGATCCTTTCGTGTCCATTTTGGACACGTATTAGTGTCTAGTTTTAGGTGTTTGATGAAATGCCCCAATGGGCATTTCGTGTGAATTTTGGGGATTTGTTTGAATAGAAAAATAGTATTTGACCTCACTTATAGGTTTCTGGTGTCTTTTTGTGTTCTTGGTGTCGTGTCGAGTCATGTCGGGTACGTGTACACGCGGTCGTGCACACGCACGCGGGGACTGTGCGTGCCCTGCCACTCGGGCATGATTGCGACACGGACACGCTACCCCGACACTTGGGATTTGACACACAGCATGGGGCCGACACTGACACGGGGCTCTCCAAGTTTCAGGGCCCCACGTGTCGTGTCGGACACGCACGAACACGTACACGGGTTTTTGCACTATTCAGTGGCTATCGTTTTTAGCCACTGATATGCGTGTCTCGTGTCACGTACACGCAACGTGGACACGAGACATGATGTCCTATCCCTAGCCCTAGTCTAGGTCGACCCTGGGACACAACCACGTGGGTTGTGTCGTGTCGTGCACACGAACTCGGGGAACACGTGCACGATGATTGTTCTGTGTTGCACAATTTTGCACTGTTTTGTATTTTAATTCGTTGGACACGTTTGTGTCCACTTGAGTGGACACAAACTCTTGTGTGACACGTATACAACACATACATATGTTACCAACCACTGTTTTATTATTTTAAATTAATTTTGATTGTTAAATCTCGTTTTCCCCTATTTACCTAGACTGTGAACTGTCATGTATCCTGTCTTTTTCCCAGATTTTAAGAATGAGTTTTAGCAATCAATTAAACCTATTAAACATTGATAATTACTTGTAATTAAGGCTCATATAGGTGCACCTATGTATTATCTAGTAGTTTGTCAAAATTGGGGTGTTTTTGATGTGGTTTGATTCATAAATCATTGTTTCAGTTTAAGGACTGTTTTGAACTCTTTGTTTTGGTTTTATGTCAATATGTTAACTGAGTATTGAACTGATTTCAGTAGGGGGTTTTCCTATCAAAATTTGGGATTCATTATATGACTGTTTTAATAGGTTTTGAACTGAATTCTGGGTATATGTAAACTGAGATTGGTTAAATCTGAAATCTGAAATGATATGGGACTGTACATGTTAACTGAAATCTGAATGAAGTTGGGTTTAATGCTATTTTTGAACTGTTGTATTTTGGTCTCAAGTGATTTCTGATTTCTGAGTTGAGCTCTTCATTGTGTTAAACTGAGAATTCAATTTAATATTGTTAACTGATTTGAAGGGGGGAAGGGTTCAAACTGTTCCTAACTAAGTTGGGGTATTTAAATATGAGATGGTATGGATTGTCACTATTGTCACTCACATTCCCATGATACACTCACTAATATCTCACTGTTTCTCAATTTCTCACTGTTTTGCTTACACCTATATAAATGCTCACTGTCCTCTTGACAGTATCTCTCACACCCTCACTTCACTCTATACACACACACTTTCTCATATCTAACACACACACACACATGCCTATGTATCACTATCACACTCTAGCACACACATACTTGAACACTCTCATGCCTCACTTCACTAGTACACACACACATACACTTGGACACATGTACTTGTGTCCCCCTCTTTATACACCGCAGAGCCACATCCTCATCAACTCTAGCCATCTGCGCTGCCTCACTATTGTCACTCACATTCCCATGATACACTCGCCATACAGATAGTGCTTCCACAACTTCAAAGCAAAAATAACCGCCGCCAGCTCCAGGTCATGGGTAGGGTAGTTCTTCTCATGGGGACGCAATTGCCTGGAAGCATAGGCAATCACCTTCCCATGCTGCTGTAAGACACAACCTAGCCCCTTCCCTGAAGCATCACTATAAATAGTGAATCCACCTGATCCTGAAGGCAATGTCAGAATCGGAGCTGTCGTAAGCCGCTTCTTCAACTCATCAAAAGCTGCCTGACACTCCTCTGACCAAACATACTCAGCATCCTTCCGGGTCAACCGTGTCAACGGCTCTGCAACCCGGGAGAAATCCTGCACAAATCTCCTATAGTATCCTGCCAGCCCTAGGAAACTCCTGATCTCTGCCACTGAAGTCGGCGTTGTCCAAGCCTCAACTGCTACAATCTTCTTGGGGTCAACTGAGATACCATCTCCAGTCACTACATGCCCCAAGAAGTCTGCTCGGTCCAAGAAAAACTCACACTTGGAGAGTTTCCCATAAAGCTGCTCCCTACTGAGGGTCTCTAGCACTATCCGCAGATGCTCCTCGTGCTCCTCCTCTGTCTTAGAATATACCAAGATTTCATCAATGAACACCACCACGAACTTGTCTAAGTACTGGTGGAACACCTTGTTCATTAGATTTATAAACACTGCTGGTGCATTGGTTAGCCTAAACGGCATAACCAAAAACTCAAACTGCCTGTACTGCATCCTGAAAGCGGTCATGGGAATATCCTCCCCCTTCACCTTCACCTGGTGATAGCCCGACCTCAAATCAATCTTGGAGAACACCCGAGCTCCGCTCAACTGATCAAACAGATCATCGATCTGCGGCAGTGGGTATCTGTTCTTGATTGTCAGGTTGTTAAGTGTCCTGTAGTCGATACACATACGTACCGATCCATCCTTCTTGGGTACGAAGAGTACCGGTGCACCCCAAGGTGAAGAAGTAGATCAGATGAAGCCCTTGTCCTGCAGCTCATCCACCTGCTTCTTCAGCTCCACTAACTCGTTGTTGTTCACTCGATAGACATGCTGGAAGATTGGTTCCGCGCCGGGAACCAAGTCTATCGAGAACTCTACATCTCTGTCCGGTGGAAGCCCTGGCAGCTCCTCTAGGAATACGTCCATAAACTCTGCGATCAAGGGATACGGAGCCACCTTCTCCTCAACTGAAGCTCCACAGAAGACTTCATCGTCCTGCTCTGCCTGCCGCCGGGTGTACTCAAACTCTGGCTCTCCTGGCACCCCGAACAAAACTCTACCCCCACGGCAATCAATGCGGGCGTGGTGTCTACTCAGCCAGTCCATACCTAATACTATATCATAGTTCGGTAATGGCATGACGAGTAAACTCACTCCCAACTCTCGGCCTCCCAATATAACACTCCGCCCTCTGCAAACATCACTCACGAGGATGACCCCACCCCCGGTCGTGATCTTGCAGGTCCTAGGCAAGGGTACAGAAACCAAACTGTGTCTAATAGCATACGATACTGACACAAAGCTATGGGAAGCCCCGAAATCAAAGAGTGCAAATGCTGGAAGGAAATCGAGAAGAACCGAACCTGCTATCAGCTCCCCGATGGCCTCGGCATCCTCAGTTGCCATGTCGAAAGCTCGCCCCTGCTGTCTACCTCGTGCCTGCTGCTGGTGCTGCTGGAACCTCTGCTGCTGGGTCTGCAGGACTGGTCCCCTCTGCTGGCCTGCTGGAGCCTTGGCTGCCCCAGCTCCTTTTAGTATCGGACGCATCGACGCAACTGGACACTCTCGTATCTGATGGTCTGCTGATCCACACATCAAGCATGTACCGAGTCTCTTCCTACACTCGTCCCACTTATGCCCAGGCTTCTTACAGAAAGTACAACTAACAGCCTGCTGCCTGGGTGCCTGCTGCCCTCTCTGCTGCTGGTGATGCACCTGCTGAAAAGGTGCACGGCCCTGATGCTGGTGCAGCTGAACTGGCCTCTGCTGTTGAAAGTGCTGCTGGAAGTGAGGCCTCTTGGCCTGCCCCTGACTACTGCAGCCACCCTGGAAGTCACGACCCCTCTTCAGCTTCAGCCCTAGGTCGTCCTCCGCCGCCATGGCCCTAGAAAATATCTCAGCAAAAGTGGCATTCCGGTCGCTCTTAGTCAGCGACCGAATCTCTCTAATCAGACCTCGGCGAAACTTCCTCGCCTTCGTCTTCTCAGTCAAATCATCTATGAACCGGGCCAATCTGCAGAACTCCCCAGCATACTCAGCTACCGTCTGGTTCCCCTGAACCAGACCCTCAAACTGTACCTCGATACCTCCCAAGGCAACATCAGGAAAGAACTGTTCCTTGAACAACTCCTTGAACTGGGCCCAAGTCTGGCCCTCAACTCCCACCTTGGGATCTGCCTGGTACCACGCACGGGCTAAGTCCTGCATCTGGCTGTCCGCCGCCTGGATCTGGAGTAGATCTGGTATCTCTGCCAGTCGGAAGACCTCCTCAATATGCTCTATCCAGTCGTCTGCAACATAGATGCCCTTTGTGCCGAAGAACTCCCGAGGATGCATCTTTTGGAAGTCCTGAATGTCCTTCTCCCTCCGACGGGGCTGCTGCTGGGCCCCCTGAGCAGTAATCATCTCCACTGTGGTACGAACCAGCTGGTGTGCCTCGTCGATCCCCTGACGGAAATCGGTAGTCTGCCTCGTCTGCTGCTGCCGATGCGACTCCAGAATCCTCTCCACGAAGGAGAAGAGAATGTGCAGCATCCACCTTCCCCGCATGCGGAGGCTGCTACGGTGGAAGGATATCAGGAATCACTGGGCTCTGCCTCCTGGCTGCTGGAGGTTCTCCTCCAAAAGTCACAGAAACACCGACTCCTGAAGGCTGCACTGGCCCCATGGTACTGGAAGCTGGCTGCTGGACACGAAAGGTGGCAGACCCCTCTCCAGCCTCTCCCGTCGTGGGGCGATGCGATCTCGTCTCAAACATCCTGGAGACACAGATCAAGAAGAAACAATTACTAAGAATGAGTCGAAAATCAAAGGAGGACAGTTTAAAATTCTAAGGAAGATAATAAGCAGCAAAATAGATATACGGAATCTGATAAGGAATTTTTTCCTAGTGTGATTGAGTACCTTCAAAAATATACTAATTCCTACTGCAGGCTGCAGTGATATTCTAGTTCGAATACCACTACATTTTCAACCTAGACCTGCATGGGCCACCACTAAAAATGTGTCACGACCCGCACCCTAGTGTAAGGGCACGAGACGTGGGTACGTCCAGCCTACGCCGTAGTGTCGGTGGTAGAATGCTGTCCTAGGTCACAACATCTAACAGATACAGGTAATAAACAGTTATACTCCCGGAATGGGGATGACATAACAGAATATATCTCAATCACAGCTAAGGTAGAACATGAAATAAAATAGAATGATAATAGACGATAAAATCCAGGAAAGAAACATCACAGAGATACAACCAGAATTCTAAGTGTCTATAAATAAATACATGTCCAATCTCTGAAATCTAAATACAGTAATCCAAGTAAAGTAAAGACAATCCTAGTCTAAGGGAGTGTCATCTACTGCTAGTGGATCATGCTGCTGGTCCAAGTCCAGGCACTCGTCTAGTGTAGCACCGTAGTAGGTAGGGCAGAATACCTCAGCCTCATCCTCTGTAATATTTCAACAGGTCCAGTCAGGACAGGAGCGAGCACAGTACATCTCAACAAATCATAGCAGGTCAGGATATATAATCATACTAGAGAGTAAGATACAAGAAACTGAAGAATAATATGGTAAACAGGAAAGACTGTAAATAAATAGCTACAGTATATAGAGAACTAACAGTATCTAGTGATTCAAAGCACAAGATGGTTAAGTAAACGGTACGATGTTATACACGAGTAATCTACAGAGGTTGTACACGAGTAATCTACTGGATTGAATACATAACCACTTCTACTCCCCCGCCCTAATCAATACACAAGGATCTGGCTAAGTTATGTTATTGTACACGAAGGTCATATGAATACATGATTATATACGATTTTACACGTTTCGTACACGAATGTCACGAATACAAGGAGTACACGATATTCACGATAAAGTACACGAACACGAAATACCCGATGTATCCGCTAAAGGGATAACATCGCCCAACACGATCCATATAGTAATAATCCGTGTTTCCAACGTGTCAGCATCATGTAAAGTAATCTAAAGCAGGAAATATACTCCTAATACAGGATATGAAATGATCAGAGAATGTACTCGCCTGTAACCGGTAAATCTGAGAGAATATATACTGTCCGAGGAGTGGTGTCTGTCTCCTATAGAACAGTACAAGTCACTATGAGTCTACAATGATAATAAGATGCAAATCAATACATTCTACATGAATCTAGGTCAATCTAGACCAAAGTCAACTCTTGGTCAACTTTGGTCAACTCTGGTCAACCCTAGAAGTCAAACTAGGTCAACCAAGTCAAACCTAAGTCAAACTAGTCAAACTAGTCTAACAAGGCTATTCTAAGTCTAATTAGACTACATAAGTCTATTCTAGACTCCATACTAGTAAAGTAGGCACAATCATAGGCCATAGGCTAAGAGACTAGGCCATAGCTAAACAATACCATATTCAAAATCTATATCTAAACCAAACACGTGTATACATATCATACAATCTAATAGGGAATACATATATATCTATTTATATAAGCTAATAGGAATCACATATTGATATGGATATTCAAAATAACTTAGAATATATACCTATAGGCTAACATATGAATACATTACAATACTAAATGATAATACACATATATACATGTGTATAAAGAGGGGGACACAAGTACATGTGTCCAAGTGTATGTGTGTGTGTGTACTAGTGAAGTGAGGCATGAGAGTGTTCAAGTGTGTGTGTGCTAGAGTGTTATAGCGATACATAGGCATGTGTGTGTGTGTTAGATATGAGAAAGTGTGTGTGTGTATAGAGCGAAGTGAGGGTGTGAGAGATACTGTCAAGAGGACAGTGAGCATTTATATAGGTGTAAGCAAAACAGTGAGAAAGTGAGAAACAGTGAGATATTAGTGAGTGTACATATAATCATATGAGGGTACGGAACTGCCCTCTCCATCCCCAGCCCGAGGCTGACGGGACTGCCTAATATATAATCCTCCGCGTCGTCCAGATGGTCTAGTCATACCTGACAATAAAATATATGACAATAAAATAAAAAAACATATTTATATGATAGACATCACAGATTTTTGAAAAATATCATAGTCATAAAGTGTCACTGAAGTGTCAATAAAAGTGTCAATAAAGTGTCACTGAAGTGTCACAGATTTATATGATAGAAGTGTCACTAAAGTGTCAAATATGACGATAAAACAAACGTACAGATTTAATCCTCTTCTGAAAATTCATCTAGTTCGTTTAGCTCATCTACTTCTTCTTCTTCTTCTTCTTCTTCCTCCTCTACATCTTCACTTTCATCTGCATCTTCCTCTTCAGATAATTCTACTTCTTCTACACAATTAGATGTGTAATACGGAACTTCCGTCGTGTCCACTTCTATAATATTTGTTACAAGAGGTAGTTCATCCTGTTGATAAGCTATATCGTCAACCTCAAAGGTATTTCTAGCTTTGATCTTGCATACTGCCCACCAGTCCGACCTTGTTGTTCCCCGTTTAGGATCACTTGTGAAGTACACGAGCTGAGCCTGACTTGATAGGACAAATGGTTCATAGGCTTGATATCGACGCCGATAGTTTATATCAACAAGACCGTGCTTGTCTACTTTCCAACATTGACCTTCAATCGGATCGAACCAATCACACCTGAATAACACAATCTTAGCAGGCTCTATTCTATAACTATATGTCAGCTCCACGATCTCCCGTAGCACGCCATAGAAATCGTTGCCCGCATTAACATCTTTGTAGTTCGAAGATCTGATACACAAACAGCTATTTTTGGTGGAATCGAGATCCACAAAGTTGTCTCTGATCGGGCAAGTTGTTGACTTGAACCTAAACCCATTAACACAGTAGCTTGGCCATATTTTTGCAGCATAAATTGGTCCCTTGGCTATTGTTCTAATAGACTCATTCTCAAGTCTTGCGTATGGACGATCGACCTAAATACCACGAAAGAAGCAATTAAGCTCATTCTCAATCAAGTGCAGATACAAAAAGGTAATTACAGAGTTCTCAAGTCTTACATATGCACTCAACCATGATGGAAAATAATGCCTCATTTCTTGTTCTAGTTCTTCTTCTGTTATGTGTGGCCTATCCGACCTCACATCGTCATTAAATATGCTGAAAACAACATCGTTCAATTAATATAATAGTATAATAATTAATACTATTAAAATAATATAGACGTATTAATTACTTACCCCTCCAGTTTCTCTACTTCCTCCTCGTCGCAGTTGAGTAATACATACACCTGAGCAGCCCTTAGCTCATCATCGTTCAGATATCTCTTTTTCATCTTACCCGATGGCTTTCCTGGAGCATTGAATACCTTTAGTATTGTATCATTACTTTCATGATCTCCCTCGTCATTTCTGGAAGCTCTCGTTCTATTAGTTGCAACATGAGGCTTGAAATACATCGAACAAAAGTTTGTAATCTCCTCGAGAACATAGGCTTCACAAATAGAACCCTCGACCCGTGCCTTATTTTTCACCTTTCTTTTTAGGTAATTCAAATGTCGCTCGAACGGGTACATCCATCGATATTCGACGGGTCCACCAACACGTGCCTCATAGGATAGATGAATCGGCAAATGCTCCATAGAGTCGAAGAATCCAGGAGAAAACACCCTCTCTAGCTTGCATAGTGTTACCGCAATGTCCTTCTCTTGCTTTTCTAGACGATCAACGAGCAATTTCTTAGAACAAAGATCCCTGAAGAATATGCTAAGCTCCGTCAATGGATCCCAAACTGTCTGCGGTAAGAATTCCCGAAATGCAATCGGAATTAACCTCTCCATGAATACGTGACAATCGTGGCTCTTCATACCCGTCAATTTGTTTTCCTTCGGATCGACACATCTTCTCAGATTTGACACATATCCGTCTGAAAATTTTAGGCCCTGGATCCACCGACAAAGTCTCACTTTATCCTCCTTGTCCAGCGAGAAAATTGACTTCAGCAGGAACTGTTTTCCATTCTGCTGTATCAAATGCAACGCAGGGCATTTGCATATTTCTTCTAAGTCCAACCTGGCCTTGGGATTGTCTTTCGTTTTTCCCTTTACGTCCATCACAGTATTAATTATGTTATCAAACACATTCTTCTCAATATGCATGACATCAAGATTATGTCTGATCAGATTGGTACTCAAGTATGGCAGATCCCAGAATATGCTCCTCTTTGTCGAGTTATGAACTCTACCAAATCCATCACACTTGTACCCAGTTGTAGGATCTTCGATAGCACTTGGAAAATCTTTAACCTCCTCCCATATCGTGGCTCTGCACCACCTTGGCGGTGGATCACCCTTCTCTACAACGCCGGCACGAAAAGCATTCCTGTTCCTTCTGAACGGATGATCTTTTGGCAGAAATTGTCGATGACAATCAAAGAAGCACGGTTTTCCACCGTGTTTCAAGCAGAAAGCCTTACTACGGTCCATGCAATACGGACATGAGAGACGGCCATGAGTGCTCCATCCAAATAACATTCCATAGGCCGAAAAGTCGTTGATGGTCCACATAAGGGTTGCCTTCATCTGAAAATTCTGCTTCCTGGAAACATCGTACGTGTTAGCGCCTACTTTCCATAACTGATTCAACTCATCTATCAAAGGCTGTAAGTACATGTCAATGTTCCTCTTGGGATTGTTCGGACCAGGAATTATAACGGTTAGAAACCTTGTCACGCCCCAGAACCAGAATACTGGAGAGCGGGGGAATGACTCAGCCAGCTACGTATTACGGGTAGATGAATACCGTATAATACGATCAATGCTGTCTAACCAGACGAGGGGGTGCACACTACATAAAAGTCTTACTATGGTCATTTCACATCTATTGTCTCAATCATTCGAACAAAGAAACAGAAATAGAGAAAATGTAAGATAAAGCAGTAAGGCATCCCAAACGCTCAGTCAAAATGTTCTTGAGATCTGGCTTTACAAAACATAGCCAGATGATATAACAAGTATACACAATTGTTATCAGCTGCAGTCTGACTTAATTACAATTATGCAAAAGTAAGTACGAGACTATCCGACTAACATGTCGGTGCCAAACGGCTAAGTATGAAGTAAATGAAAAAACGAGCGGAGAAGTAAGGAAACCCACTCGAGTCCTCCTGCGATCATGCCTCTAGTATTGACCATCTTGGAGGTGGAAGTATGCTGAGTCCTCGAAAACTGGCTCTAAATCTGGCCATGCAAAACCAGAGAGGTTAGACCTCTAATAGCAAGTACCACAAGGAAGGACGATATGAAGGACTAAACGAGTAAGTAAAAGAATATAGTAATCGATCTCTGCTTGCTACTAGGACTCACATCACATCAAGACACTTCGAACCAACCTCCCAACCAAACAAGGACAGAAGTTGGCCCGTCATGTCCTAACATTCTGATCATCCAGTTAGGTAACAGAGTAGTACAGTACACAAACAAATCATCTTGAACGGCCAATCAAATCCTACGGCTTACTGTTGTGAGTCCCAAGTTATCCTGGAATTATGCAATTAGGGATTCCTCAGTTCTTACTATGTGCGAGCAAGGCTAGTCTATCCAGTCAATCATGTGCGCCATGCATGAATTAGATGAGTCCTAGCAGGACGCCCGTCATCAATATACAATATACAATAATATTATAAGCAGATACCATTCCCCGCCCGTGTGGAAGATTTACGGTATCTGTGGGAACCAGCCGGCCCGTCGGGTACTACTAGTCCCAAGGGGGCTGCCATATAAGAACTCGGGAATCCATTCTTTCCATGCCATCATTATTTTTATTTAACTTAATAGTCTCTACGTTGAGTGAAATCCCATGCCGTGGATCATGGTCATTCAAATGAGTATTTTCGTACGGGGTACGGTATGCACAACTCTACAACGATACCCATGCGGCTAGGTTGTAGGTCTTACATAGCGTAATGCAACAATCAAATCTAACCACGGTAATTATGCCTTGACCATAAAGTACACATACTGCATTTGTAGAAAATAAATAAATAGATAAATAAATAGATTGAAGCCTGCATGTGCATGTATGTCAATATTCGGGATCGGCTAATCGATTGCAATAGTTCATAACATGAACGTGTCTCATTCATTCATTCGATAAGACGACTAGCCAGTCTCTTAGTTCCAACTAGGAACGCATGATCAATTTAGTCAAGATAACCATCATCATTAATGGTGACCAGGCATGAAAGTCATTTTAGCATTAAATGGGTAGAGTCTATAACTCTCAAGGTCAAGTTCCAGTCTTACTGGGTATCATGAACCAATCAAGACACAACCATATGTATTAAGATATTAACCTGCTATGATTATCGAGTTTATGCAAAAAGGCGTAAGAATATAATAGAAGAATTATCAGGCCAACATTAAAAGAATAAATTATAAAGCAAATAGAAACACCAAGGTCAGGAAGTTACGCAAGCAAGTCTATGCTAAAGCCAAAAGTCACGTAAGAATCAGGCACGTAAAAAGTACGCCAAGTCTAGCCTGAATGAATGAGCGTGAAAAGTGATACACGCTGGTAAGCATGAGCGTGAAAAGTGATACAAAATTCATGCTGGCTTAACGTGAAGTGAAAAGTCACGCACGCAAGCGCAGCGTGAAAAGTTACGCATGCAAGTACAGCGTGAGTGTGAAAAGTCACGCACGCTAGTACAAGACATGAGCGGGAAAAGTTACGCATGCAAACACAAAGATGGGAGCGTGAAAGTCACGCACGCAAGACACAGCGTGAACGTGAAAAGTCACGCATGCAAGCGCAAGGATATGAGCGTGACTGAAAATACACGCACGTACAGAGTGAGCCTGACGAAAATACACGCACGCAAGGATGTGTGCGTGACTGAAAATACACATACGCACAGAGTGAGCGTGACTAAGAATACACGCACGCAAGGATGTGTGCGTGACCAAAAATACATGCTGACACGTAAGAACGTGAGCGTGACTAAAAATACTCGCACGCAAGGATGTGTGCGTGACTGAAAATACACGCTGACACGTAAGAACACGAGCGTGACTGACAAGCAGTTCTACCACATGAACTCTCTGTTCCGAAAACACGCTAAGTTGGTGGACCAAAACCCATGAACAGCCGAAATACTATAACTTAGATCTAGAGAAAACCAGCCGTGGAAATCAAAAATGCTAAGAACTAATCTCTCTTGGAATCACAAGAAGAAGACAATTGAACCATAAAAATGGGTGGAGAAGAAGCAAGTTTGCACTTGCCTTCTCCTGCTGCTGCTGGTTAGGTGGAGAAGTAATGAGAGAAAGAAGAAGGAGTAATGGTGAGAATGAAGTAATGAGGAGAGAGAAAGAGGGGAAAGCTTTAAATAGGAAGGGGATGGTAGGTGGGAACTAGTGGGCCGGGTTCATTCGGGTCCAACCCGAAAGCAAAGCAAAGAGGCTAAAAGCAGAAAATAAAATGCAGAAAATAAATTAACATGAATTTATAGAAATCTAAATACTGAATAATACATGATAAATACTGAATAAATACTCATGAGTTGTACAGGTATAAAAATACGCATTTCGGGAACGGGAAGTGACATCTCTACCCACCTTAGAAAAAATTTCGTCCTCGGAATTTCAAATCCAAGCAGGATAGAAACGTCGGGGCTAAATTAACCTAAGTACAAGCAATTCTAGCGAGCAAGCAATCATTACTATATCAAAAGCAAGTACTATATATGTAAATCCATCAATCTACGATATTAAGCGGTTCTATCCATAAAGCGATAAGCATGAAGAATTAGGACAATCAAGGTATACAGAAAGAGATATACCTTGTGAGTCAAACAGGTGTGGATACCGTGACCGGATATCATCCTCACGTTCCCACGTTGACTCTCCCAAGGAGTGATGACCCCAAGCAACACGGACAAGACTAATTATTCGGTTCTTGAGTACCTTCTCTCTTCGATCCAAAATGGACACAGGCTGTTCCTCGTAAGACAGGTTGGTACCAACAACCAGCTCAGAGTGATCGAGGACATGGCTTGGGTCCGATACGTACCTACGTAATTGAGATACATGAAACACGTCATGCACCTCTCGTAACGAAGGTGGGAGGGATAAACGATAAGCTACATCGCCTATCCGATCAAGGATAACGAATGGGCCCACGTACCGCGGACTCAATTTCCCGCGAACGCCAAATCTAATGACCACACGAGCAGGTGAGATCCGCAAGAATACGTGGTCCCCAACAGAGAACTCTAACGGCCTACGATGCTGGTCCGTCCAATGACGATGCCGATCCTGCATAATACGAAGTCGCTCTCTAATTTCCTTAACCACTTCAACCATCTGAACAATCATTTCTGGGCCTAGCATCTTCCTTTCCCCGATATCATCCCATGCAAGCGGTGACCTGCACTTCTTACCATATAATGCTTCGAATGGCGCCATCTGGATACTGGCTTGATAACTATTATTGTATGAGAACTCGACCAAGTGCAGGTGACTCTCCCAAGACCCTCCAAAATCTAGAGTGCAAGCTCGCAACATGTCTTCTAAAGTCTGAATCGTCCTTTCTGATTGTCCATCTGTCTGCGGATGGTAAGCCGTACTAAATCTCAACTTGGTACCCAGACTATGATGCAAGCTCTTCCAAAAATGTGATGTAAAGCGGGTATCTCGATCCGACACAATACTGACAGGGACTCCATGCTGCCTGACTATCTGTTGCATATACAATTCTGCCAACTTTTCTGTAGATTGTCCTACTCTGAATGGAAGAAAGTGTGCTACCTTTGTAAGCCGATCTACTATCACCCAAATAGCATCTTTACTACTTGGTGATCTCGGTAAACCGGTCACAAAGTCCATTGTAATATGTTCCCATTTCTATTCTGGAATAGGAAGCGGTTGCAATAATCCAGCTGGCCTCTGCTGTTCTGCCTTTACTTGCTGACATACCAAGCAACGGGAAACAAATCTAGCTATCTTCCTCTTCATCCCGTTCCACCAGAAGTGCTGCTTGATATCTTGGTACATCTTGGTCCCTCCAGGATGTATAGAATACTGAGAACTATGAGCTTCTGCCATAACCTCCTGTCTGATATCTCCACTAGGCACACATAGACGTGATCCAAATCTAAGTGTACCATCTTCATGAATTCTCATCTCCTTCCTGAGTCCTGACTCACATTCTGCCCTAAGCTTCTGAATCCTCGGGTCTTGTGCCTGAGCTGCCTTGATCCTGCCTACTAAGTCAGATTGAACTTGCAGACTTGTTAGAACTCCTACATCACTGGAAAGTATAACTTCGATGCCCATCTCCTGAAGGTCTTCTAAAATATGCCTCTGCGTAGTCAACATAAATGCGCCGCCTCTCCTGCTAAGAGCGTCTGCTACTACATTAGCCTTGCCTGGATGATACTGAAGCTCCACGTCATAATCCTTGATCAACTCCAGCCATCTTCTCTGCCTCATGTTTAGTTCCTTCTGAGTAAAGATGTACTTCAGACTTTTATGGTCTGTGTACATCTCCACTCGATCACCATATAAGTAATGCCTCCATAGCTTCAGAGCAAATACTACTGCCGCTAACTCCAAATCATGAGTTGGGTAATTCTTCTCGTGGTCCCGAAGCTGCCTAGATGCATATGCTATCACCTTCCCATGCTGCATAAGGACACATCCAAGTCCTTTACCTGACGCATCACAATATACCGTAAAACCTCCGGGTCCAACTGGCAATGTAAGAATAGGTGCTGATATCAACTTCTGCTTCAAAGTCTCGAATGATGTCTGACATTCTGCCGACCAGACAAATGGCACATCCTTCCGGGTCAAGCGGGTCATGGGCGCTGAAAGCCTTGCAAAGTCTGACATAAACCTTCTGTAGTATCCTGCCAACCCCAAGAAACTCCGCACATCTGCTACGGTCCTGGGCACTGGCCAACTTTCTACTGCTTCTACCTTCTTAGGATCCACTGCTACTCCAGCTCCTGATATGATGTGACCCAAAAATGAAATATGATCTGACCAGAACTCACACTTGCTGAGCTTGGCATACAACTGGTTCTCTCTCAGGACCTGCAACACTTTCCTGAGGTGGTCTTCATGCTCCTCTTCACTAGCTGAGTATACGAGAATGTCATCGAGAAACACAACGACAAACTGGTCTAAATATGGCATAAAGATGCGGTTCATCAAATCCATGAATATCGCTGGAGCATTGGTCAAACCAAACGGCATTACTAAGAACTCATAATGTCCATACTTCGACCTGAATGCTGTCTTGGGAATATCTTCCTTCCGAACCCTCACCTGATGGTACCCTGAACGAAGATCTATCTTAGAGAAAACTCTAGCTCTGTTCAACTGATCAAATAAGTCGTCGATCCTGGGTAATGGGTACTTGTTCTTCACTGTTGCCGCGTTAAGCTTCCTATAGTCAATGCACAATCTGGATGACCCATCCTTCTTTCCCACAAGTACCACTGGTGCTGCCCACGGCGACACGCTAGCTTGGATGAACTTCTTCTCCTTCAGTTCCTCTATATGTTCATATACCTTGGCCTGCTCTGAATCCGCCATTCTATAAACCCGATCTGATATCGGTTTAGTTCCTGGTGCCAATTCTATACTGAACTCAATATCCCTAACCGGGGGTAGACCTGGAAGTTCTTCGGAAAATACGTCTAAAAATTCTTCAACTACCTTCGGAATCTGAACTTCCTCCATAGCAGTTACTACTCCCTGCTCTTGCTGAGGTGCCTCTGATCTGACTAAGGTGAACCTCTTCATGCCTGGAATATCAAAAGATACACTCCCTCTACGACAATCTATTGTCGCATGACTGTCTTTCAGCCAGTCCATGCCTAAGATAACGTCGAAATTTTCGACAGGAAATTCTATCAACCGGGCGGGTAAGGAATGCCCGCAAACTACAACGCTACATGTTAAAATAACTCTACTAACTTCTACGAGCCCATTACCAGTGAGTATATTCAACCTCCCTGGCAATGCCTCGAACTCCATTCCTAGCCGTGTCGCAAATCGTGCAGATACAAATGAATGGGATGCTCCCGAATCAAACAATGCTACTACGGGATATGAGGCGACGAGAATGTTACCTGCCACAACATCTCCCGATGCCAATGCCTCTTCCAAGGACAAAGTAAATGCTTGCCCTCGACCTCCTTGCTGGTTTCCATGCTGCGGCCTAGCCTGGTGCTGCTGCTGGCCCCTTCCTTGATGATGCTGGGGTGGTCTATGCTGGTGTTGCTGTATCGGCGGTCCTTGCTGCCGAAACATCTGAGCCTGCGTCATGAACGGACGCTGTGCCAACGGCCTAACTGCTATCGCTGGTCCTCGATACTGGCCTGCCCCTGGTGTCGGCAGAGCAGGAAACTGCTGCCCTGGTCCTCCTGCCATCGAATTCATGGGACATGTGGTAACCCGATGATCTGGGTTTCCACATATCAGACACAGTCCATTCAATGTCCGACACACATCTCTAGTGTGCCCCATCTTTCCACAATAAGTGCAGCCCGCCGGGGGTTGCTGGTTCTTCCTCTGTTGCTGTTGTTGCTGCTGCCTGGGTGGTGGTGCTGGTCCTCGTATCGCCACATCGTGGATACGAATGCCAGTGGATGGTGCTGTTGTTCGGGGCGCTGCTCCCCCTCCTCCTTCTATCTGACTGTGGGATCTCTTCTGACCCCCAGTCCTTATCGCAAGCCTCTGAATGGTGATCTCATGCCTGCGGGTTGCTGTCAATACTTCATCAAAAGTCTGGTAGTTATGCCCCTCTATCAATTGTAAGAGCTCAAGATGAAACCCTTGCTGGAACCTCATCGTCCTCTGGCGCTCCGTTGCTACCATCTCTGGGGCAAACCTACTCAATCTGCAGAACTCCGCTGCGTAAGTATCTACGGTCTTGCCGGCCTGCCTGAGGCTGATAAACTTCTGTTGTAGCTCAAACTGCGCCACAATCCCATAATACTTTGTCTTGAATCTAGCAGTAAAATCGTCCCAAGCCACAGGACGTCTGATGCCTACTTCCTCTGATTCCCACCAATCGTGTGCGAGATCCTGAAGTAACAACTTCACTAGATCCACACGTTCTTCTGTCGGTACCTTAGCTGCTGTCAGAATAGCCTCGATGTCCTTAAGCCATGCGTCTGCTGAGATGGCATCCTCCGTGCCCTCGAAACGGCGGGGGTTGTACTTGCAAAACCTGGTTGATGCTCCTGAATCTGGCCTTACCCCTCTTTTCAAAGCCGTCTGCAATCCTTGGTTGAGCAACACATTCTGCTCTTGTAGCTGAGTGTGCATGCGCTGCTGGGCCAACATCTGATGTTGCTGAGCAGCCATCATTCCTCTCATGATCTCCAGAAGGGCTGGTGTGTCTACTTCTAAGGTAGGTGGAACTGTTGGTGGTGGTGGAACCTCCGGATACTGCAGTTCAGCTGCTGGTTCTACTATCACTTCTTCTTGAATAGTCTCCTGAGGTGAGACTGGCCCTTGTTGCTGACCGACCTGGTCATGTTGCCCATGTTGTTGCTGTCCAACTCTGACAGGTGCAGACGAAGTACCCCTAAGAAAAAGGACAAAAGAACAATCAAACAACCGGACATGAAGGATCAATGAAGTCAAAGGATACCAGAATGTCAAACAAGAGTTGAGAACAACGAATCATGAGATCAAGGGGGAACACGTGTGATTGAGACATCCTATAAATCAAAAACACCCCACAAGTCTGAAATCAGACCTGCATGGGCCACCACTAAAACCTTGTCACGCCCCAGAACCAGAATACTGGAGAGCGGGGGAATGACTCAGCCAGCTACGTATTACGGGTAGATGAATACCGTATAATACGATCAATGCTGTCTAACCAGACGAGGGGGTGCACATTACATAAAAGTCTTACTATGGTCATTTCACATCTATTGTCTCAATCATTCGAACAAGGAAACAGAAATAGAGAACATGTAAGATAAAGCAGTAAGGCGTCCCAAATGCTCAGTCAAAATGTTCTTGAGATCTGGCTTTACAAAACATAGCCAGATGATATAACAAGTATACACAATTGTTATCAGCTACAGTCTGACTTAATTACAATTATGCAAAAGTAAGTACGAGACTATCCGACTAACATGTCGGTGCCAAACAGCTAAGTATGAAGTAAATGACAAAACGAGCGGAGAAGTAAGGAAACCCACTCGAGTCCTCCTGCGATCATGCCTCTAGTATTGACCATCTTGGAGGTGGAAGTATGCTGAGTCCTCGGGAACTGGCTCTAAATCTGGCCATGCAAAACCAGAGAGGTTAGACCTCTAATAGCAAGTACCACAAGGAAGGACGATATGAAGGACTAAACCAGTAAGTAAAAGAATATAATAATCGATCTCTGCTTGCTACTAGGACTCACATCACATCAAGACACTTTGAACCAACCTCCCAACCAAACAAGGACAGAAGTTGGCCCGTCATGTTCTGACATTCTGATCATCCAGTTAGGTAATAGAGTAGTACAGTACACAAATAAATCATCTTGAACGGCCAATCAAATCCTACGGCTTACTGTTGTGAGTCCCAAGTTATCCTGGAATTATGCAATTAGGGATTCCTCAGTTCTTACTATGTGCGAGCAAGGCTAGTCTATCCAGTCAATCATGTGCGCCATGCATGAATTAGACGAGTCCTAGCAGGACGCCCGTCATCAATATACAATATACAATAATAATATAAGCAGACACCGTTCCCCGCCCGTGTGGCAGATTTACGGTATCTGTGGGAACCAGCCGGCCCGTCGGGTACTACTAGTCCCAAGGGGGCTGCCATGTAAGAACTCGGGAATCCATTCTCTCCATGCCATCATTATTTTTATTTAACTTAATAGTCTCTACGTTGAGTGAAATCCCATGCCGTGGATCATGGTCATTCAAATGAGTATTTTCGTATGGGGTACGGTATGCACAACTCTACAACGATACCCGTGCGGCTAGGTTGTAGGTCTTACATAGCGTAATGCAACAATCAAATCTAACCACGGTAATTATGCCTTGACCATAAAGTACACATGCTGCATTTGTAGAAAATAAATAAATAGATAAATAAATAGATTGAAGCCTGCATGTGCATGTATGTCAATATTCGGGATCGGCTAATCGATTGCAATAGTTCATAACATGAACGTGTCTCATTCATTCATTCGATAAGACGACTAGCCAGTCTCTTAGTTCCAACTAGGAACGCATGATCAATTTAGTCAAGATAACCATCGTCATTAATGGTGACCAGGCATGAAAGTCATTTTAGCATTAAATAGGTAGAGTCTATAACTCTCAAGGTCAAGTTCCAGTCTTACTGGGTATCATAAACCAATCAAGACACAACCATATGTATTAAGATATTAACCTGCTATGATTATCGAGTTTATGCAAAAAGGCGTAAGGATATAATAGGAGAATTATTAGGCCAATATTAAAAGAATAAATTATAAAGCAAATAGAAACACCAAGGTCAGGAAGTTACGCAAGCAAGTCTATGCTAAAGCCAAAAGTCATGTAAGAATCAGGCGCGTAAAAAGTACGCCAAGTCTAGCCTGAATGAATGAGCGTGAAAAGTGATACACGCTGGTAAGCATGAGCGTGAAAAGTGATACAAAATTTATGCTGGCTTAACGTGAAGTGAAAAGTCATGCACGCAAGTGCAGCGTGAAAAGTCACGCATGCAAGTACAACATGAGTGTGAAAAGTCACGCACGCTAGTACAAGACATGAGCGGGAAAAGTTACGCATGCAAACACAAAGATGGGAGCGTGAAAGTCACGCACGCAAGACACAGCATGAACGTGAAAAGTCACGCATGCAAGCGCAAGGATATGAGCGTGACTGAAAATACACGCACGTACAGAGTGAGCCTGACGGAAAATACACGCACGCAAGGATGTGTGCGTGACCAAAAATACATGCTGACACGTAAGAACGTGAGCGTGACTAAAAATACTCGCACGCAAGGATGTGTGCGTGACTGAAAATACACGCTGACACGTAAGAACGCGAGCGTGACTGACAAGCAGTTCTACCACATGAACTCTCTGTTCCGAAAATACGCTAAGTTGGTGGACCAAAACCCATGAACAGCCGAAATACTACAACTTAGATCTAGAGAAAACCAGCCGTGGAAATCAAAAATGCTAAGAACTAATCTCTCTTGGAATCACAAGAAGAAGACAATTGAACCATAAAAATGGGTGGAGAAGAAGCAAGTTTGTATTTGCCTTCTCCTGCTGCTGCTGGTTAGGTGGAGAAGTAATGAGAGGAAGAAGAAGGAGTAATGGTGAGAATGAAGTAATGAGGAGAGAGAAAGAGGGGAAAGCTTTAAATAGGAAGGGGGTGGTAGGTGGGAACTAGTGGGCCGGGTTCATTCGGGTCCAACCCGAAAGCAAAGCAAAGAGGCTAAAAGCAGAAAATAAAATGCAGAAAATAAATTAACATGAATTTATAGAAATCTAAATACTGAATAATACATGATAAATACTGAATAAATACTCATGAGTTGTACAGGTATAAAAATACGCATTCCGGGAACGGAGAGTGACAAACATGTACTGAGTCTTCATGTACATCCAATGCGGTAGGTTATACGAAGTGACAATCACAGGCCAGCACGAATACTGGGATCCCGAAAGACCAAAAGGAGTAAAACCGTCAGAAGATAGTCCCAACCTAACATTTCGTAGATCTGAAGCAAAATCTGGATACACTCGATCAAAGTGCTTCCACGCTTCTCCATCGGATGGGTGATCCAACACTCCTTCAATCTGTTCTCGCATGTGCCAACTCATATTTTCGGCCGTCTCTTTCACCATAAATAATCTTTGCAACCGCGGCGTTAAAGGCAAGTAGTGCATTGAATCGGTCGGTCTTCTTGCACCGGTAGACCTTTCTGTACTAGTTGTCTTATAGCGATCAGCACCACAAAATCTGCACACATCTGCGTCCTTGTCGTCTTTGTAGTAAAGCATGCACCCATTACGACAGGAATCGATTTTCTCGTATCCCATCCAAAGCGATCTCACCATCCTCTTAGACCGGTAGAAGTCTTTAGGCAACTTAGCACCCGCCGGCAAGATCTCTATAATCAACTCCAACACTCGGTTGTAGCATTCTTGCGACATGTTAAAATCTGACTTAATGCTCAACAGTCTTGTAACCACCTTCAACGGTGAATGATCCTCACAACCAGGATACAATGGAGTCCTTGTATTCTCCAACAACTCCATGAACTGTGCAGCATCGACGTTCGGTGCCTCCTCAGGTGCATCATGAACGAAACTAGGCCCCGCAGCGTCGAAAACCATGTTCACGCACCCGTCGTCGTATGTATGATTATCTGAAACAAAATTAGGTCCCGCATGCATATACGGCTCAACATAAGGCTCCGGCTCTGATGCTAAAGACACAAGTTCTCCATGTGCGGTCCACTGATAGTAATTAGGCGTGAAACCCCTCGAGTACAAATGATATGTCACTTCCACTTCTGGATAATATTTCACGTTATGATATTTCACACACGGACACTTAATTTTGGTGCCGTCCATGTACTGAGAGAACGCCTTAGCAAACTGCAGGAACTGCTCTACTCCCGCTATATATTCATCCCACACACTACACATATCATCAGGACAACGATTGTACATCCATGAACGATTCCACAAGTAGTAATTCATATCCATTTGGAAATAATTCTGCAAAGATGGACACACATTATCCAACAGGCACAAATTCGTATATTATGTCTTATTATAGGATACACATTTGTAGCGGACAATTACTAATAACAATGATATGCAATCTAGGTCAAACTAGGTTGTACTAAGTCAAACAAGGTCAAGCTAAGTCAAACAAAGTCAAACAAAGTCAAACAAGGTCAAACTAGGTCAAACTAGGTCAAACTAAGTCAAACAAGGTCAAGCTAAGTCAAACAAAGTCAAACAAGGTCAAACAAGGTCAAATAGTCAACCTTGGTCAAACAAGGTCAAATCTAAGTCAAATATCCTATTTCTAGTCATGATCTACCAAGGTACCCTTTACCTTATCGCTATTGGTATCCCAATACTAGCTAGCACATACCATTCAAGGCTATACAAGCCTAACCTATAATTCAAGTACCAATAATGACCAGAGTCAACTCAAGCTATCTCATACACACAAGTAATATCTGGGTGTCATTTGTTTAGTCTTAAAAAAACACAATCAACTAAAACTAGTACCAAGTAATGAGCAATAGTGAGTTACCAAAGCAAACTGAAACTAAAACTAGTATCTGGGTGTCATTTAAACAACTAAAACTAGTATCTGGGTGTCATTTAACAAACATGAAGACAACAAAGTCAAACAAGGTCAAGCTAAGTCAAACAAAGTCAAACAAGGTCAAACTAGGTCAAGGGTTGACCTATAGTTGACTTTGTCAACTCTTAGTCCAATCTAGGTCAGATGTTTACTCTACTTTGACTTTCAGTAAAAATAGTCAACCTTGGGGGTGACTACTATTTCATATAATTTTAAAGTATCGGCCGATACCGATCCGATACGGCCGATACCGATACGGTTTGGCATGTTCCGATCCGATACCGACCGATACCAAATATTGACCGATACCGACATTGGGGGTCTTTGTTCCGATCAATTCAAGTACCAATAATGACCAAAGTCAACTCAAGCTATCTCATACACACAAGTAATATCTATATAGATATATACATATAATATATATATAGGCATGTATATACTATATGCCTATATTACAAGACAAGGCAACTTTCATGCATTCATATATTTAGACACTCTAACATAGGCTATATGCCTATATCACATATGAGTTACATGATATAGTTATGTATATATGTATACAATACCATCTATCAAACATATATATATATATATAGAGAGAGAAGTAGAGAGTGGGTGGTGTGTGTACATGCACATGTGAATGGGGGGTGAGTGTGTTGACTGTTACATGTGACAGTCACATATACGTATATATGAAGGAGGCTAACATGCTTGTATTAGGCTATATGCGTGTGTGTACCTAGGCAAGAGTGAGTGAGTGAGTGAGTGATATGAACTATAGGTCAGTCCAATCTGGATAGTAAGGGGATTTACTGTGTTCAGTCAAATAGGAAAGGAAAAGAAAGGAAATCAGTTCATTTCACACAACATTACATACTCCTATAACATATTTCAGACCCATTCACCTCAAACCCAAATCGAGAACCAAAACTCTAACCAAATCACCCCAAACTTAAAACTCAGTCAGCACACATATAGATACACTACACTAGAATTTTAAACATCTAAATTAAAGCATTAAACTAGGTTAAAATGGTTGTCAAAACTGGGTTTTCAAAATTAGAAAATACAATAAATTAACAAGGTATCAGTCAACATAGGGTATTTAGAAATTGATATATAAAAACATGTTAAAATGGAAAATAAATGGTTGGTAAAGGATCTAGGCTATGTGTACGTGTCCAACATAGTGTCTCGTGTCCACCACAACATGACACAGTGTGTCCAGTGTGTGTGTGTGTGTGTCCATCTGTGTGTGTGTCCGTGTGTGTGTGTGTGTCTCTGTGTGTGTGTGCGTGTGTGTCCGTGTGTGTGTGTGTGTCTCTGTGTGTGTGTGCGTGTGTGTCCGTGTGTGTGTGTGTGTCCGTGGGAGAGGAGGAGTTAGGTTAGGGTTTACCTAAGCTCGAGGAGGAGGAGCTCGACGGGGGGGTACGGGTCGCCGGAGAGGGAGGGAGTCGCCGGGGGGGGGAGAGGGAGTCGCTGGGGGGGGGGGGGGGGGGGGGGGAAGGGGTCGCCGAAGGAATCGCCGGAGGGGGGGGGAAGGAGTAGTGGGAAAAATTGGAAATTTCGAGTGAGTGGGAAAAACGAAACGCTGTGCCCTAAGTAAAAATATTAGCGACGTCACATGAGGACGTCGCTAAACGTCGTAAACTGGCGACATATTTTAATAATCCAGCGACATAACGTCGCTATTCAGCGACGTAATTTTATATCTGTCGCTGAACGTCGCTATTCAGCGACGTTTTGCGATGTTTATATAAAGGAGTCGCTGAATTCCATATATAGCGACGTAATTTTACGCCGTCGCTAAATTACGTCGCTAATAGATCATATTTTAGTAGTGTTTATTTATTTATTTATTTATTATTTTGTGGTGAAAATGCACATCTGAAGGACGTTTTCTTGCAAATATACATCCTTCCTATGGGGTGTATTAGTTGATGCATATTTTTTTAATTACTCTTTTTATAGCCAAACTTCCTAACGATGGGCGTTCTGATTCTCTTTTACAATTCTCTCAAACTTTGGTCTCTTACTACAATTTCAGAAAAGTTTAATTTTTTGTACGAATATTTCTCTAGTGCATATGACAACCGAACTATTCCATCAACATGGAATGACTAAATCTATACTACTATATAATAAGGAAAGTTGTCTTCACCGTGATTTTTTTCCTTCCAAATATGTCTTTACCTAATTTTACTAATTAAAATTGTTCATTAAATTCAATGAGGACAACTAGGTAATTACGTATAAATTTTTTTTAAAAAAATTTAAAAATTTGCTATTATGATACATTTTGTTCTTCCCAAGTTAAAAAAGTTAACTAAAATAAAATTAAAATACGTGCAAGACGTGCATGTATGCTCGTCATGGTAAACTAAACAAGTTGTAAAATTTTCTTCATTTATCACATAGTTTGAGGTTGAGGTATGGGAAAATAGACAGTACTGTCCATATTAGATTCAACATTATGCAATATATAATACTAACAACTATCAGAAATGAAAAATATAGACGATGTGGGAAAGAAGGGATAAAGAATGAAGGGACGTAACATGTCGACATATAATCAAGTGGTTTATTTCCACATGATCCGGAATTAAAAAAATATATTGTATATGAATGTTAATTATAAAATCATGTAACAAGTTATTATATTTGCATATATGAATCAAATATCTATTAACTATGCGTTTAGGTTCTCATAATTCATAATTTACATCCAAAAAATCACATAGGAGAATGTTGCAGGAAATAATCATTCAAAATATTAAGAAATATTTTGATAAATTATTTTTGTAGACTATATAAATTTCAATAATATTTGATAGTCCGAAGGCTGATCGAAATCGAAACCTTGCTGTCACATGTCACCTTTCTATTGGTCGGAGCAAACCCAATGATGCCTTCCCTCTACCAAAGTAGGCAAAAAACAGGCTAATCAGGACTGGACACGTGGCCTGCAATTTCGGTCTCGGTTCAGTTCGCAGTCCATTTCGCGGTCTATGTAGCATCGCTGCATAAAATTTTGGCTGCATTGAGTAAAAGAGGACGATCCATTTTTATTTGAGTATTTCTAACCCATTATTGAGAAATCTTTAGGGTCTGGTTGACAATTGTAGGAATAGCGGTTATGAGATGTTTGTAGAGTACCGATTATGAACAATTATGAGGGATCCGATTTTAGATGGTTTTTAAGTAACAACTTTTAAAACCAGTCCAATCCATTATTGATAATTTACTAACGAACGGGTCTGAAATTTTTTTTACACGAATAAAATTAAACATAAAATAATATTGGTAATTATAATTATATAATTTGGTGATGATATAAATAAAATAAAATAATAAAATTCTTCAAAATCAACCTATTGGCGGTGTTTATAAAGCCATCAAAAATTATATTATACCAATTTTTAGAGATTTTTGAACCGACTAAAATCAGTATCTCAAAAAAATTAACAAATAAAAATTTACATAAACAGTCAATCTAAAAATATCCTAGAACCGATAAAAATACCGTAATGAAGCATACCCTTTAGACTTCATTACAAACGTTACAATCATGATATCTTGCTTTGCAAATTTTACTTGGAATCTAAAATTTTATGGTAACTTTTTGTCTATGCCAAAAAAAGATACCAAGGTGGGTGTGGGGGTCAAATTTATGGTGTGCAGTGCAGGCACAAGAGATTGCTCTGCTACAGAACATGGGCTGTCTGCATATCAAGTACCAAATGCCCCAAAATCATGCGTACGGAGATCATGGCAATCAGGTGAGGAGCACATGGTATGGCTCACCATTTTCTTCTCTCATTTTTTAAAAGTTGAATGAATGTGCTGTCAACCAATCACTCACCTTCCCCCGAACAAAAAAATTAGAGACTCAGTTCTTTAAAATTTTTTGTTTTACGCTTGGTTGTGTTTGGTAAATCGTATTTGGAGGTAAAATTTAAATTTTTATGTATTAGGAGATAAATTCATGGAATCCTATGTTTGGTTGGAGATTGATTTGGATACGAAAAGTATGACAAAATTCAAAACTTGAATTTGGTTGGATTTTGGAGGAAAAATAATAATTATTCTTTAATAATTTCGTTAAAATATTTATTATTTAATAATTTTGTTAAAAATTAGTAAATTAAAAATGAATTAATCTTTAATAATTTCGTTAAAAATATTTATTCATTAATAATTTCGTCAAAAATTAGTTAATTAATAAAAAAAACTAACTATTTTATTAGTATTATTAATTAATAAAAAAATAGTATTATTAATTAAAAAAAATAGTTAATTAGTTAATTTCGTTATAATCATAATAAATAATTTATTAGTATTATTATAATATTAATTAATAATTTGTTAATTATTAATAATCATAATTTACTAGTATTATTATATTATTATAATATTAATTAATAATTTATTAGTATTATTATAATATTAATTAATAATCATATCCTATGTTTAGTATTATTAATTAAAAAATTAGTTAATTAGTTAATTTTGTTATAATCATATTAATAATTTATTAGTATTATTATAATATTAATTAATAATTTGTTAATAACTATTTCATTATAATCTTAATTAATAATATTTTAATCACATATAGAATCATATTTTATAATAATTTAATTAATAATTTACTAATCATAATAATATTAATTTATAATTACTATTTTTAAAATATTTAATTTATAGTTAATTAATCGTTAATTATTAATTATTAATCAATAATTATAATTATTAATTATTAATCGTTAATTAAAAATTAAAAATTGTTAATTATTAATCGTTAATTATAATTTATAGTTAGTAATTATTAATTATTAATTATTAATCTTTAGTTATTAATCGTTATTTATTTAAAAATTAACTAATCATTAATTATTAATTTTATAATTAATAATAACTAATCGTCAATCATTAATTACTAATCGTTAATTACTAATCTTTAATTATTAATTTTATAAATAATAATAACTATAATTAATCATAATTAATTAATAGCTTAATTATTGATCATGACTATAATTTAATTATTAATCATAAATCCAAATCCTATGTTTGGTTGGAGTTTGATTTGGAGTTGGATTTGAATATTGAAATCCATGATTTGGATTTGGAGGATTTCCAAATCAGAATCCAAATAGTGAAATCCGGTTACCAAACAAGCCCTAATTGAATTTGTCCCGACCAAGTCGAGTATTTGTCAAGAACGATCTGGATTGTGCTCAGGGACTTCTGGTCGGCCTTGCCAAAAATGAGCAGATCATCAGCGAAGAACATATGAGTTATGGATGGGGCATACCTTGTGATCCGAATGCCATGGATGAGATCCTCCCGCTCGTAGCAGTAGAACAACCTAGATAGTGCTTCTGAACATAGAATGAAGATGTACGGGGACATTGGACATCCTTGGCGAATGCCCCTCTTGGGGCTGAAGTGGCCTTCCGGAGATCCGTTAATGAGGATCGAGAAGGTTACGGTGGTAATGCACTCCATGATAAGATCAGATGTGTGACCACGAATTCCCATTCTATACAACATGGATTTAATGAATGGCCACGCCAATCGGTCGTACGCCTTAGACATGTCAATTTTAAGTGCAAATGAGTTTTTCTTCTTGGGGAGGAACTTCATGGCGTGAATAATCTCTTGAGCAATGACAACATTGTCAGAGCTGTGTCTGTCCGGTACTGTCACGCCCCAGAACCAGAATACTGGAGAGCGGGGGCAGACATAGCCAGCTACGTATATGAAATGGAATCCATCTCGCTATACGGTCACGATTGTCTAGATACATGAGGGTTTAACTACAAGCCAACAGTCTCTTAAGGTCATGAACAAGCCTAGTGTCTCAATCACAAGCAAGTAAGTAAATATTACAAGATGTAAGATCACCAAATATACAATAGTAAGGCGTCCCAAATATTACATATTCAGTTGATCATGAAGCTAGTCGTTACAAAATGTTAGGACTAGCAAGAGTTTTAGTCATACATGATCAACCCTAGGATCTGTCAATCATGTTACAGCTCGTAGGCAGACAGTAAGTAAGTGCAATCGAGCTAAACAGGTGCTCGTCGGCTAAACGCCTCAAAAGAATATTTTTACAATAAAGTGGGAGATAAAAAATAAATCCACTCGTTGCCAGGGTTCCGTCTAGTGGTCACCATCTGGCTGGAAAGTCGGTAGATCCTCTGGAGCTGCTCCGGAATCTGGCCATATAAAACCAGCTGGGTCAGACCCCAGAAAGAGCAAGTGCCACAAAAGAGGCTTTACTTAGAAACTAAAACCAGCAATTAGCACAAGAATATAATTACATAATAAAGGACAGTAATTAAGAAAAAGCATGACAGGTGATATACGATGAGATAACCATGGGACTATTCAGATAACCAGGTTACAACCCGTAAACCAAACAAGGACCGAGGTTGTAACCTTTCGTCTGAACAGAACTTGGTTTCTCCCACCATTTATCGGCAAGATAATATAAGAAAATCAGGACATGTAACAATCTTATACAGGATCAAGACAAGACTAGACTGATTATTCCCCATTCAACAATCACGGCCAAGCAAAGAGTACAGCTTGATACTTTAAATAACTAGGGTTGTCACAGGCCTAGTTACTAGCAAGATGCAATAAGAATTCCAAGTCCGATTACCTGTTTGTTACTACCTGAGTGATCCCAGCAAGAAAAGGAAAAGATAGCATGATATAGCAGACACACTGTAGTAAGATACATGTGTCCTAAGGTACCACACTCGACGGCGGGCTGGAAGTGCGCTCATCTCGACGGATAGCAACAAATCCCATGTATATATAAATATAAGGCCGGGACCAAAGGGGCAACAGGTAACTGGGAAATTCTCTATGAACTATTTGATCAATCTAGTCATTAACCTATCCAGATTCAGTATGAATCCCTGACCGTGGTACTCAGGGATCATGCCCTAGACATGATGCAAGACACAACCGGACTAGAAGTTTATACAAGCACAATCATCCACGGTGTCCGGATTAATTATACAGGTCATGTCATGTCAGGTAGCTGTCGCAACAGCTTATCAAGATATATCATGTCAGGTTTACTTGTCAGGAGTGCGCCACGTCGGGCCACTATCATGTCATACTAGCTCCTTGTCACACCATGTCATGTACAATAGTCATTTCAATCATGTCAATCAAATCGTGATTTATCAAGTTCAGGACAAAAGGCGTAAGGATATAAAATGGGCGTAAACATATACAATAAAGGTAAAGGTGTACGCCATAGGAACTCAAGTTACATAAGAGAGTTACAAGACATGGACAATAATAGTAAAATAAAAGTACCCAGGGCTATAGGAGAGCCATGCGGCTCAGGCATATGCGGTCAGGAATGATCTCATGCGGCTAGAAAGAGAACAGTCCATACGGCTGAATAGGGTCAGGCGCATGCGACTAAAAGGGAAAGGCTTATGCGGTTGAAGAGCATCAGTCATATGCGGCTGAAAAGGGAGAAAAGTTCCTGCGGCTGAGAGCAAGTGGGTTGCATGCGGCTCAAGAAGTTAAGCCTCATGCGGGAAGCGGGAAGCAGGTCTATGCGGCTAGCGGGACCAGAAGGCACATGCGGCTCGGGGAAGAAGTTCTCATGCGGCCAGCGGGAAGCAAGGCCTATGCGGCTCAGGAGGAGCGGAGTATTATGCGGCTGGGGTCGAGCGAGTTCCATGCGGCTCTCAGAAAGTGGGCCCATATGCGGCTGAATGATCACGAGCATATGCGGCTGATAAGGAATACGAGTCTATGCGGCTACAGGTAGACGGAGTCCATGCGGCTCGGATTATGCCGAAGCCTATGCGGCTGGAAGACTCGCCGTATGAAGGTTCATGCGGTCAAGTGCTACCATACGGCTAAGGAGGGTTCATGCGGTCAGCACTGTTCTTCTTCTCCACTTGTTCGAGAAGAAGAACCAAGGAGTTCAGGGTTCCGAGGCTCATAATTTCTTCATCCCCAGTCCAAATCCAGACTTCCTTAGATCAAAACGGGGCAGAATGAAATGCTCTACAACATAGAACCATCAAAACTCGAAAATAACAAGATTAAATAGATTAAAACCCAAGAAATCTGAAAATAAAGTAAACTTAGATCTACAAGAATCTAGCCATGGAAAGTGGAAATGCCGAGTACTAAAGAGTGTTAGAATGCTGCAAAGAAGAGAATGGAACAATAAAATTTGGGTTCCTCCATGAAGCAAGATGCACTTGCCTAGACCTTCCTGGTAGGTGAGGAAGTTAATGGAGGAAGAAGAAAAGTAATGAGGAGAGAGAAGGAAGTTAGGTTAAATAAATAGGGATTGTGGTGGTTGTAGGGTGGAGGTTAGGCTAAGGTGTTCCATCATAATTAAAACCAAACTAAACCAAACCCAATCCTTCTTCTATCCAAATAAAACCAAGCTCCACTAATCAGAATTAATCCATGAACGATAAATGACAATTAAACCACAATGCTAAATATGAAAATAAACCATAACTAACTAATCAAAGAAAATGAGAAATACGGGTCAGAAATACGAACACATATAAAATACGTATCACGAATTTTGGGGCACTACAGGTACAAAAGTATTTTGATATGGAGAGATAAGTCTGTCGAGAACCGGTCGGATTCTGGCTGTTAGGAGCTTCGAGATGACTTTGTATTAGACGTTGCAAAGGGATATAGGTCTAAAGTCAGCGGGATTGGCCGGGTTCGAACGCTTCGGGATGAGGACAAGGTATGTGTGGTTAATTCCCGGCAGAAGTTTCCCTTTAGTGAAAGCTTACTGGACCATGGTGGATAGATCGTCTCCTACTACGTCCTAATTTTTTTGAAACAGGAGTGCCGGAGTACCGTCTAGTCCTGGGGCTTTTAGTGCCCCCATGCTCTTGATGGTGTTCGCTATCTCCTCCTTGCTAGGAACTACACTCAGGGCTGAGTTCTCATCTGATTACAGTGGTTGTGTTGATATGATGAAGTTCCTGTCGATAGGTGATGTGTTATCTTCCATGAATAGAGATTTGAAGTGTTCGATGATAGTAGACGAGATTTTTGTTTTATCCGAGGACCAACTGCCGTCAGGGAGCTGGAGTGAGCGGATTTCGTTCCTTTTTCTTCTTGTGGTGGCCTTGACATGGAAGTATTTCGTACATTTGTCCCCATCTTTGATCCATCTGCATTTGGCTCGTTGCTTCCAGTAGGAGTCTTCCAGGGAGAGGAGGTCATTTAGTTCGTCACAAATCCGTCTCTCTTCATGTAAGCTTTTCGTCGTCGCTTCCGATGTTTGGTAGTCGAGCAGTTTTTGTTGTAAAGCATGTTGGAATTATTCAATAATATGGGCCACACATGTAAAATTTTCTGTGTTGGGCTATCTAAATAATTAAGCCATATTAAAGTGGTCTATTTGGAAAATTGGCTTAAGGGTATAATTGTCGTAGAATTAATGTGTAGATACCGGAGATAAATCTAATTTGATGAGGGGTCAAATTAGAAATATCAAAACATATAAATATATGTATTCATTAGGGTTATGGTCCCCAACTTATACGACCACCAAAAGAGAGGTTTTCTCTTTTTCTCTTCTGTATCCCCATCAACAGAAAGAGAGGGACAAAGGATTCAGATTCTCCTTTGTCATTAAGGGTCATAGCAAGTTGGAAAATCGAACCCCATAAAAGGACGACCTCTTCAAGATCCATCAAGCCTAGCAATGTATTTAGGTACGCTTCCATAATTTAATTAATGTTCTTCATCTCATGAATCGACATGGTACAATAAATTTCTAACAAGTGGTATCAGAGCCACCCTTGTTTGATTCATGATTTTGAAGTTTTAGAATCAATTTTTGTTGTTGTATGAAAACCCTAGATCGCTAGATCTATTTTAATTTACGGTTCTAATTGTTAGATCAATTTTTTTTATGATCTATAGAAAGGAAGAATAAATAAGAAGAACTCTGACTTAAGCTAAATATCCATGTCGAACATCGTCGCCCTAGGGAAATTGGTATTCATTGTGGTATTTGGATGATCGATAGCACATTATATTAGATATGCTCGGCAACACATTATATTTGATGCTCGCCCTTTCAGACCAGAACATTAATCTAGCGCTTTTCGGACCAGAACATTAATATGGTGTTTGGACTTTATTAGCAACATCATTCAATATATATTGGATGACTAGAACCTTCTTGGTTTAATCTGGTGATCACAAGCACATTATATATATATATATATATATATATATATATATATATATATATATATATATATATATATATGAAAGAAAAAATATATATATATATATATATATATATATATATATATATATATATATATATATATATATATATGAAAGAAAATATATATATATATATATATGAAAGAAAAATATATATATATATATATATATATATATATATATATATATATATATATATATATATATATATATGAAAGAAAAATATATATATATATATATATATATATATATATATATATATATATATATATATATATATATATATATATATATATATATATATATATATATATATATATATATGTATGAAAGAAAGTTGCTTTTACTATCTAGAAGTTCGGAATCTAAGTTGAAGTTAATATTCATTAGAGATGGCAAATGTTCTTAGCTCTTGTCATATGGAGTGGATTTATGTGTATAAAATAAAATTTTATTAGTAATCTTAATGAATAATGTTCCAGAAACTCGATTAAATTATAGAGTGCGTAATTTTTCTTGGCCCATGTGATAAAAGTTGTATAGTTTTGCAATTGTATATGTGTATGTCTATTACGGACATATAATCAAAGAGCATAAAAAGACCATATTTGTGGATTGCTAATTTTGTTCTTTTTGTGGGACAAGTTTATACATTGAACTTTACTTTATTGATGTAAAGTGGACGTTCAAAAAACTTCAAACTTTTGATGATGTATTGAAGTATACAGATTTCATGTTATTGATAATTTCAAGTATGTAATCTGCTAACTCATTAATTTGGTCGACATTTGCATATTCATTAATTTTGTCGACTTCATTTGTGAAGATATTTTGGAGTTATTTCTTCTTGTTAATGTCTATGTTCATCTGCATATTTTCAATAGACTGTTACATAAATTTTGTTATATTGATAATGTTCAATTTTGATAAATTAAAATTCATGCTCATGCTTTTGATTACTATATTTGAGTTATAATATTGTAAATATGCATGTACATAAAGATTTGGACATGATTCAGTCATGTAAAATTCAGTCAACTTTCAAATTTGGTGCTTCTTTAAAACTAGCAATAGTTGTCTAACGTTCTGACTAGACCCATTGAAACAAGATGTCGCCAAAGTGACATCTCTTGCGTAGATGGTCTATGAGGGATGTTGGATGTTTGTGTGTAGATTCATGCGAGTATTAACCGGCCCAAAGGAAGGTTAAACTTGGCCGAATTGCACACATACTTGTGGTGATAAATGTGTGACAATTATACAGTTTACATGTGAATAATAATCCGATCCAAAGATAGACTTATTATTTGACATGACTTATTGTCAACGTTTGATCACTACACCAAGAGTACCACTTGCAGTTAATATCTTTGTCCAAAGACTTGATATTAATGATGTACTAGGTATCTTGAGATAGGGTTCACCATTATTTGAATTTGTTTGACTATATTTTACTCTTTGGTTATTAATTAGAGCATGTCTATTTTTGTTGTTTTGTTCTCTTTATAATTAATGTTGCTATAATATCTGCCAATAAGATTTTAATTTTTATATTTAATGGGATAAACTTTAAGGGCAAAAAAAAAAAAAGAATACAGTAGCTGCTAAGGGTCCAGCCCAAAAGAAACAACAATATAAAACTAAGGGTTGTTCTTTTGTGATAAGGCAGGACACATAAGAAAGAAATATACAAAGTACAATACATGGCGTATAAAGAAAAGTACATTTCTAAATTTGGTCTGTTGTGAGGTTAATTTAGATTTAGTACCTAGAAACACATGGTAGTTAGATTCTGGTGCTACTACCCACATTAGTGTTTATAGAAAAGGTTGTTTGAGCTACCGAAAGCCAATTGATGGTGAAAGATACATCTATGTGGGTGACAACAAATCGGTAAAAATGGAAGCAATAGTACATTTTAGGTTATTATTAGAAACCGATTATTATTTGGATTTGATAGACACTTTTATTGTACCGTCTTTTAGACGAAATTTAGTTTCAGTTTCCTTAATGGACAAATCTGGTTATCATTGTTCATTTGTAAATAATAAGTCTAGTCTATCTTTAAATCCAAATATTATTGGTAACGGTTCCTTTAAGGTTTATGATCGCGTATATTCAGTTGAAACTATGCAACTTAAATAAAACCTTGCAAGTGGAGTCATGTGGTACTAAACACAAAATTAACAATAATAAAAATTTAGCCTCATTATGACATAAGCGATTAGGTCACATCTCTAGAAATAGAGTTGAACGACTTGTGTCTGATGAAATTTGGATTCCATTGACTTTATAGACTTCAATGTCTATATTGAATGTGTAAAGGGAAGACAGACCAAAGTTAAATTGTAAGCAGCTACTTTATTGGTTATGCTACAGATCAAGGGGTTGATATTTATACAATCCCATACTAAGAATATGTTTTTTGAGACGAGAAGTATAATATTTTTGAGGATGTTGAGTTTGGGGGAGAAATAAAGTCAGGATCATTGTCTTTGAGAAGGAATCAATTATGATTCCTACTATCACTTTTGATGATGTGCAGGATTCTATACCTGTCATGATCAAGAAGTAAATTCGGAGCCTCAATAAGACAATGTCGAATTACCTCTATAAGTCGTTGAGATACCTTAACAACGACAACATAGCGGCACCCCATTCAAGATAAGGTAATTATTCCTAAGGAACAAACTCAACAACCTCAAGAGCCGGTAATATTAAGATGGTCTACCAGAGAAAGGAGAAATATAATTTCGGATAATATTTGTCATATTTCTCTAGGAGCGTGAGAAAAACTGTGGATACTGGAAGATGATCTAATCAACTTCCGTCAGACCATGAAAAGTTCCAGTTCTTAAAGTGGATTGATACAATAAATAAGGAGTATAAGTCCATGCAAGACAATAAAGTTTAAGAACTTGTCCTATTACCAAAAGGTATGAAGTCCATTGGTTGCAAATGGACATTTAGAACCAAAAAGGATTCGAAGGGTCATGTGGAGAGCTATAAAGTACGTCTTGTAGCTAGTGACTTTACTCAAAATTTTGGGATTGATTTTAAAGACTTTTTCTCTTCGATATCTTTGAAAAACTCCTTTAAAACAAACATAGCACATGTTGCACATTTTGATCTTAAATTACATTAAATGGATGTCAAAACGACATTTTTCAATGGTAACATTGATGAAGCAGTTTATATGGTGCAACCAGAAAACTTTGTGTCGAAACACCCAAAGAATATGGTTTACAAATTGACAAAATCTATTTATGAACTCAAGCAAGCTTCTCGTCAAAGGTACTTCAAGTGATTATCTCGTGTAATTTCTATGCTACACATCCACGATTGATCTATATCGTTTAGCTATATTGGTATATGTGACCATTGATGGTTTAGTTATGCTATATGTGACTAATGCCGCTTTGATCCTATATTGATATGGTTATGGACGAGATTGTCCGGATATACCCTAAGGATTAAGATAGCAATTTATGAGCTCACTAATGTTAACACAATTATAAGGTTACATATGTGGCCCAGTAGGAGATTGTTGGAATTATTCAATAATATGGGCCACACATGTAAAATTAACTGTGTCGGGCTATCTAAATAATTAAGCCAAATTAAAGTGGTTTATTTGGAAAATTGGCTTAAGGGTATAATTGTCATAGAATTAATGTGTAGATACCGGAGATAAATCTAATTTGATGAGGGGCCAAATTAGAAATATCAAAACGTATAAATATATATATATTCATTAGGGTTATGGTCCCAAACTTATACGGCCATCAAAAGAGAGGTTTTCTCTTTTTCTCTTCTGCATCCCCATCAACAGAAAGAGAGGAACAAAGGATTCGGATTCTCCTTTGTCATTAAGGGTCGTACCAAGTTGGAAAATCGAACCCCATAAAAGGACGACCGCTTCAAGATTCATCAAACCTAGCAATGGATTTAGGTACGCTTCCGCAATTTAATTTATATTCTTCATCTTATGAATCGACATGGTACATACAATAAATTTCTAACAAAGCAGACACACGCGCATTGATATTACCGAACTCATGCCTACTCCATTGTTTCAGTTTGGCCATGGTGAACTTTAGTTTCTGAAGTAGATCATTTCCTGCAACAGGCTCTGCCTCCCTCCATATCCGAGTTAATGTTGACGCGTATTCTTTGCTAGCCATCCAATGTGATTCAAATCTAATGTGTCAATTCCTGTAGGGAAGCTTATTGCTTGTATTGAGTAATATGGGAGCGTGATCGCTATTGTACATGGGAAGAGTGGAGATGGTTGCATAGGGGAAGTACCTGCACCAGTCAGTGGTTGCGAATGCTCGATCAAGCCGTTCCCTGATGTGGTGGCTTAGGCTTCGTCCATTGGACCAAGTGAATGCTGGTCCACTACACCCTAGATCGATTAAACCGCAGTGGTTGAGCATCTGATTAAAAGGAGCCGCTTCTTGCTGGTTAAAGCCGCGCCCCCTAGACTTGTCCTCGGGTCGGGAAATTGCGTTGAAGTCCCCTATGCAGCACTAAAGGGTGGTGAAAGAGTCTGACAGATTCTTGATCGTCTTCCATAGCCAGGGTCTATCTCTTTTGTTGGGGCAGCCATTTTCGCACATGAGGCTCGAGTATTGGGTGTTTCTGTTCCCCTTGATATCTAACTGAATAAGGTTTCTTGAAGAGAATGTGACTTTTGCGTCGATGGAGTCGTCCCATCCTAACCATAAGCCGCCAGATCGGCCTGTAGGAGGGACGAAGAATATGTTATTATAGCCGAGGTAAGGGAGCGTACGGGAGGTGTGGAGGGGCGAGGAGATGGATTCGGGTATGAAGAAAATAGAAGGCGGGTTACGGCGAGGAATGAGCGGAGGGTTTGAATTGTCGAGGCATTCCCCATACCTCGACAGTTCTACGAGAACACTAACATTTCTTGTGCGGATGTTGTAGGTCAGCCGCTACGACCGTGTCATGAACGTTATTATGTGATGAGGATATCGCCCGTCTCTTACAAGGAATGGGAGAAGAGAGAGGAATGGGGGCTTGGCGCTTGGTGGTTTGGGGATCAGTGATTGCAGGACTATGGGATGTCTGCCCCTTACGTGCAAGTCTCTTCCAGGATATTTTTTCGAGAGTGTACATGGCGAATTATGCTCCCCTCAGCAGAGTTGAGGTTGCTTATATATGATGAGGAAATACGTGTTTGGTTACTGTGAAGGGGACAATGATGAGGATAGAGGGTGGGTCTGCTTCCTTGTCCAGTGCGGGAAATGGCATGGAGCTGTTCAGGTGTTTGTCGGGCTCACTGGTTGCCCGATGGTATGTGATGAGGGGGAGGGGAGTATTGGCGCTTATTCGCCCATCATTGATGTTGGGATCATAAGTTTGGGTGGCCTGATCCTGGTTGTTGAGTCTGTTGGAACTGTGGTCTTCTAAGGATGAGTGCTTTTGGGGATTAGAATCTTGATTGGGGTATGATGCACAAAAACTGCCTGTCACCTGATGTGCTCTATCATCCTGGGGCGCAGATATCAACGAAGTAATCTCGGGATCAGAATCCATCTGAGATGGACTTTGTTGAGACTTGTGTGGACTCGATTCCACATATTAACATTATTTATAACAAATTATAATTAAAATTTGTTTCATGTGAAAATAATAGAAAATGAAGTTGGAACATATTTGAATTATATATATATATATATATATATATATATATATATATCACTACCAAATTACAGTACTTTAGCGACGGTCATTTAGCGACGGACATTTTACGTCGCTATCACCGTCGGATCCCCGACGGATTTGTGACGGAATACCGATGGAAAGCAGTGGACATTTTTTTTTATTTTTTTATGTCCATATCCGTCGCTATGCCGTCGATAGGTAGTCGGCCATGTAGCGACGGTTTTATATCCGTCGCTAGAACGTCGCATATTTTGGCGGCAAAAGCCTAAAATATTGGCGCGAGATTTACTGACGACTTAGCGACGGAACAATCCGTCGCTACCCGCGCGAGATTTACTGACGCATTAGCGACGGAATAATCCGTCGCTACTTCCGTCGCTAAATTTACGTTCCAGACTTAAGTTGAAACGACGGGGGGAACTTTTTCATTCCCCCCAAATTTCACTCTCTCTCCTCTCTCTCTCTCTCTCTCTCTCCCGCGGTGATCGATCGGCGACCCCCTCTCCTCTCTTTCCCGCGGCGGTGATCGGCGACCCCCTCTCCTCTCTCTCTCCCAAAGGTATTCCCCTCTCCCTCTCTCTCTCTCTCTCTCTCTCTCTCTTTCTCACTCTCTCTCTCTCTCGCGCGCGCGCGGTGGTCGTGGGTGCAGCGGGCCGGGGGCGTCGGGGGCTGCGGGAGCGGCGTCGACTGCGGGGGGCAGCGGTGGCGGCGGTGGCGGAGGGTGTGGAGGGGGCGATGGGAGGGGGCGGGAAGCGTTGGAGGGATGGGGGCGCGCGGGGGCTGGCCGCGGGGTGCGGGGGGTTGCGGAGGGGGGCTGGCCGTGCGCGGGGGGCGGGGGGTGTGGAGGGGGCGATGGGATCGAGGGGGCGGGCAGCGTTGGGGGGGGTACGATGGGGGCGGGGGCTGGCCGCGGGGTGCGGGGGGGGGGGGGGGGGTATGTGTGGAGGGGGGCTGGCCGGACACACACACACACGGACACACACACACACGGACACACGGACACACACACACAGACACACACACACAGACACACACACACACACAGACACACACACACACACGGACACACACGGACACAGACACACGGATACACACACACAGACATATATATATATATATATATATATATATATATATATATATATATATATATATATATATATATATATAGGCATAATTTTAAGATGCTTAATTAGTTTACCTTATATATATAAGGTAAACTAATTATGGTAAACTAATTATGCCTATATATATATCTATATATAGGCATAATTAGTTTACCTTATTTTAGAGTATGACTACGTAGCTAGTGTGTAGAGTAGTATATGGTTACTAGATCCTAGTGTAGAGTAGTATGTAGAGGAGTATGGCTACTAGTGATATATAGATATGTAGGTCCATGTGTATCTGTATCGGACTATCGCTATCGGTATCGAACTATCGCTATCGGTATCGGACTATCGCTATCAGTATCGACCGTATATACTTAGTATCGGGCGTAGCAGATTAGTATCGATCAGTATATGAGTATATTCCAATGCCATAGAGGAAGGTCAACAAACTGATGGCTTCTATGGCATTAGAATCTACTCATATAGGAATGAACTTGAACTGATGGGTGTTGTAGTCGATTTCAGCGAAGGATCGTCCTTTGTAGCATCTGGACTTCAGTTGCCAGCAGAGCCAGGAGATGTTACGGCGGAAACTGCTCTCATGTTACTTCTCCTCCTCCACCATGGCTCTGGACACATCTGCTCCTCCTTTCTTCCCTTCTTCTCGACTATCTCGGCCTCCTATTCGGCCTACTATTCCGATATGCGTTTGATACGGTCTACCTAACCTATATACTGATACTAATCTGTTACTCTCTGATATTAAGTACATCTGGCTTACTAGCTAGCAGATCCACCAGTTACATGATTATATACTAATTATGTTAGATTGTGATACTAAGTAGCCTCGTCGTAGGCCTAGCGTGTTATCCACAAGTTTAGTTTTTCTTACGATATGAGTATCGATATCGGGCTATTAATTCTTATGTTTAGTTTGTCTTATGATACAGATATTCACATCAAATCGAGCATGAATCGTTACTTTGTTGATCGTACATGGATGTACAAACGACAACACGAGAGCAGAATTGGTGTGAGTGACGATTTTCAGGCAGGTGTGGAAGTATTTCTTAAGTATGCCATGAGCAAAACTCAGTACATGGACGATAACAAAATCAAGTGTCCATGTGTTAATTGTCACAATAGACGTTTCGAAGAAGTGATGACTGTGAGAGATCATTTGACCCGTAAGGGTTTCGTACGTGATTACGGCCTGTGGTCATCGCAAGGTGAATTATATTCAGAAAGACAGGCTGCAGAAGCTGGTACTTATGCTTTTGATGATAATGCTGCAACGGATGTCCTCGAAGACGACGGATGCTCTGTGGATTATGGAGACATGCAGAACCTTACACGAGATATGGTGTATGCTGCGGCAGGGCCTAATTTTGATCCGGAGGATCCTAATCCCGAGGCAAAGGAGTTCTATGATATGTTTAAGGACGCAGATACTCCTCTATATCCTGGTTGTGAGACTCATTCCGCACTGTCAGTGACGATGCGGTTGTTGAACATAAAGTCTGATTTTAACTTGCCACAAGCTTGCTATGATCGGATCACACAATTAACTAATGAGGTGTTACCGAAGGAATCAAAAGAGCTCCCAAGAAACTTCTACAAGTCAAAGATGATGGTCCGACAACTGGGACTGGGGTACGAGAAGATAGATTGCTGTCGCAACGGATGCATGTTGTATTACAAAGAGAATTGCGTATTAGAAAGTTGTTGGTTCTGTAATGCGGATCGTTACAAGACAGTACAGGGAAAAGGAAAGTCAACTAGAAAACGATGTCCTTACAAGTATATGCATTACTTGTCGATCACGAAGCGCTTACAGAGGATGTATATGTCTCTGAATACAGCAGAACACATGACGTGGCACAGTGAAGATCGCATAATGGACGAAGGAGAATTGTCACATCCTTCGGATGGGGAGGCGTGGAAATATTTTGATTTGTGTCATCCAGATTTTGCTGCAGAGCCTAGAAATGTACGCCTGGCGCTATGTTCTGATGGCTTCGCCCCTTTCGGACAGTCGGGATCTCAATACTCATGCTGGCCGGTCATTCTTACCCCTTACAATCTGCCACCATGGATGTGTATGAAGACTCCTTATATATTCTTGACAGCTATCATACCCGGTCCCAAAAATCCGACAAAGAACATCGATATATATTTACAGCCGTTGGTGGATGAGCTGAAACAGTTGTGGGAGATCCGCGTCACGACCTATGATATTTCCAGAAAACAAAACTTTCAGATGAGAGCTTCACTCATGTGAACAATCAATGATTTTCAAGCATACGGTATGCTGTCGGGATGGAGTACGCACGGCAACATGTCTTGTCCGATATGTATGAAAAATAGTAAAGCGTTCCGCCTTAGACATAGAGGAAAAACTTCTTTCTTTGACTGTCACCGTCAATTTCTGCCAACGAGACATCCTTGGCGAAAGAACAAGGACGCGTTCAGATATGGAAAACAAGAATTTTCTGAACCTCCTGCCAGATTGTCGGGATACGATATTTGGGAAGATGTAAAGGAATTGCCCACCGCAATGGAAGATCCATCGAACAATCGTGTCGAGGGGTTCGGACAAAGCCATAACTGGACCAAACGAAATATCTTCTGGGACTTGCCTTATTGGAAAGATAATCTTATTAGGCATAATCTTGATGTCATGCATATCGAAAAGAATGTGTTCGATAATGTCTTCAATACCGTTATGGATATTAAAGGAAAGACGAAGGACAATCCAAAAGCAAGACAAGACATGGCCGAGATATGCAAACATCATAATCTAAACTTGATACAAAGGGGAGCTGGTGGACAAGTAACTAAGCCGATAGCGCCATACGCATTGAGCAAGGAAGATAGATTAATAATCTGCAAGTGGATATCTACTTTAAGATTTCCCGACGGCTATGTGTCAAATTTGTCTAGATGCGTTGATCTCAATGAACGCAAGCTAACAGGAATGAAGAGTCATGACTGCCACGTAGTTTATGGAAAGATTACTGCCCATTGCGTTGAGAGAGTTGTTGCCTTCTGCTGTATGGGTTCCGTTGGCCGAAGCTGATCTAATATTCTTCAGGGATATCTGTTCAACTAAGCTGCACTGTGCAACACATGATTACACTTGAGGAGAAGATTATCTTAACAATTTGCAAGTTAGGAGAAAATATTTCTCCTGAGCTTCTTCGACAGTATGGAGCATCTACCGATTCATCTAGCATACGAAGCCCGTGTCGGTGTATCTGTTCATTATCGATGGATGTACCCATTTGAAAGGTAAATAAAAATTGATATAATTTAAGTGGATTTTACAATTCATTTTAATTCTCAAGATAATTTGTCTCTCTAGGTATACCTACATCATCTAAAGAAGAAAGTTGGCAACAAGGCTCATATAGAGGCTTCGATATGCGAAGCATATCTTATCGAGGAGGTGTCAAACTTTTGCTCCATTTATTTCGATACTCATGTTGAGACAAATCGAAATAGACCTCAAAGGAATGACGAAGACGTTGAGGAAGGAGGTATATTCAATTTAAGGGGCAAGCCTATTGGGGCTAGTAAGAAACGGTGGTTGAGTGACGATGAGTATGCATCCGTTATTTGTCATTGGGACCGAAGAAGCATGCAAAGACTTGGCCCGGCTATGTCGTTAATGGCTTCAAGTTTAAGACAACTCAACATCCTATAAATGCAGAATTTCTCAATGACGACTTTAGTACGAAGCATTCTGGTGTTTGCATAAGAGGCACAATCTATGACGACGAGCCGGACTTTGACTATTATGGAGTGCTTCGGGATATTGTAGAATTACAATATAGTGCCCCATTTGATATGCATATTGTTATGTTCAAATATGAGTGGTTCGATACGACACCAAATATCGGTTGGAGAATCGATAAACAATTTGGATTTGTCGATATAAATCATCGCAGGAGGTATAGAGGGTCCGACACGTTTGCGATAGCAAGTCAGGCTGTTCAAGTCTACTATACAAGCTATCCAAGGCGTCGTAGAGATCGCTTTGACTGGTGGGTAGTATGCAAGATTAAATCTAGAAATACATTCAACGTTGGAGACCCAGCATACCAAGAGGACCAGATCGAAAAGCCCTAATATTTGGGACAACAGTCTTGTGACATGGATGTTGAATTAGAGGTTGATATACCTCTTGCTGATGAAAATAGAGGGGAGGAAGAGGTTGATATACAAGACTTAGATGTCAACCAGGGGAGAAAGAGGCGTCTTGTCCCAAGTATTGAGACTGAAGAAGAAGAAGAAGAAGAAGAAGAACTTTATGAGGATGATGATGAGGATACAGATGAATTCGACGATGAGGATGATGATGATGATGAGGCCGAGGCCGAGGCCGAGGAAGAGGACGATGACGATGATTAAATATCGCTATATTTCAGTTGTATCTTGAAGCACCCAATATCTAGTCTCGAATCCTAAATTACCCTATTACATTTGGATTTACAATTACAAGTCTAGTGGAACACAAGATGCCCTTTCATCAAAAGTTACAAAAATTGTACTTTGTTGTATTGGTGCATGATTTTATCAGATTTTGTGTATCTAGCTTTTATTCGTACTTCACTTCTGATTGTAATATTTATTTCAGTTTGGGATATTTGCGTATTATTGTATGAGTTTCTTTTTGCAGATGGCACTCCTAGGCCTACTCGTCTGGACGGCACTCATCGCCCTGCTGCTGGTATGGATATGTTTAGGTTTATATTGATTTATAAATCTATGTTGTCGGTATTTTGTTTATGTGTTTTATTTACAGGGCATGGTTGCGAGCACCCGTACTGGTGGTGCTGGCCGTGGTCGTGGCGGTGGCGGCGGCGGCGGCGGTGGTGGTGGTGGTCGTGGGCGTGGGCGTGGGCGTGGTGGTAGCGGTCGTGGTCGCCAGCCGCATTCCCCGGATGTGACCTCCGAGCCCGACTTGGAGAGCCCGATCACAGGCTCTTCCCGCCGTCATTCTTCCTCGGTGCCACCGACATCGTCGTCGAGGCCTGTGACTCCATCCGCTAGCGGATCCGTTCCGCCACCGGATGTACCAGCGGATGCAGCAGCAGATGCAGCAGGGGGCCCAGCAGTTACTGCAGGGTGGGCCTCGGAGTACCCCGGAATTCAGTTTCATCCTGATACCGGGGAGTACATTCGCGGACCCGCGGATCCCCCGACGCCACCAGAGAGGCTGGTGGGCGAGTTCCGACGAGAGCTATGGCCCGCTGGTGAATCGTAAGTAAATTTAAGTTAATTTATTAAATTTGTTTCATATATTCAAGTTAATAATCCAGTCGTTGCTTCTTTATAGGTTTTTCCCGTGGGATGCTGCCCGGATTCTAGGGCACATTATCCGGAATAACTACCATGGCCCCTACATCAATTTTTCTGAGGTGCCTCAGGACATGAAGTACGTCTGGCTCGACGAGATGAGGGTATAAATCCGTCGGTGAATTATTAATTATTCTTTAAATCATTAAATTTTTTATTACGTGATATTTGAATTTGTATGTCAGAGGATGTTCTGGTGGCCCCCCCCATCGCGAGGAGGCGATCCGCAGGACCTACAAAGCCGCCGCCGGGAAGAAGATACGGGATGCGGTGTACGACCTTCGTACGGCGCATACGAGAAAGGACTGGATCCGGGAGGAGTACTATGAGCAGATGTTGGAGAAGATGGATACTCCGCAGTTCAAGCTGAAATCGGAGAAAGCTAAGGCTAATCGACAGGGCGCGGGTCTGCATACGGGGGGATCAAGGCCCTACGCATCGACGCGTGCAGATTTGGTGAGATAGCGCAAATTCAAATTCATTCTATTATTTAATTTCGTACTCTTAATATACGAAGTTAATTAAATTCTACGTATGCAGGTCCGACGGGCGGTGAAGCAGGGGAAAGAGGCGGAGACGGTCACCGCTCACGATGTATTCGTGCATACGCACAAGAGGCGGAAGGACGGGAGCTTCGTCGACGCGAGGGCCGAGGAGACTGATGTAAGTACTTACGTTTATGAGATTTATGTTAGAAATATAATTATTGTTAAGTTAATTAGATAAACTTAGAATTCAGACTATAACTTAGGGAAACATAGGATTTATAATATAACTTAGGAAAACTTATAGTACAAACACATTCATTGGATAGGCTGCGTATCGTGAGGTACTTAGTCGGCTTGAGATCGAGCCCCCTTCCGAGAATGTCGGCGAAACGACGCCCACCCAGACGCACTCTTCTATGGCCGCTCGCTACGACGACGTGTTCGTAGAATCCGTCGGCGGCGTTAGGAAAGGGCGCGTCTACAGCTTAGGTTCCATGGCGCCCTCGTTGCAGCCGTCCCCGAGATATCCACCGCCTCCGCCTCCCCCAGCGCCCCCGGTTGACGATGTGAGGGCGCAGCTTGAGACTCTGACCTCCGCGGTGTCAGATTTGCGGACGATAGTGTTGGGGCGCTATCCGTCTGCTCCCGGTCCGTCTGCTCCCGGTCTGTCTACTGCTGCTGCCGGTGCTTCGGATCGACCTGGTCCTTCTTCCCCTGGACGGCTTTCGTTTAAACCGCTCTGCGGATGCCCGCATCGTATCGGATAACACCATCTTGACGTTCCTTGACATGTTGTCGCCACAGCAGCTACGCGCGCTTCCAGACCATGTCTTGTCCCAAGTGCCGGCACACACGGTGGAGGAGTACATACGCAAAGCGGATGCGGCGGCACGAGCACGAGACGATCCGACGGACGGGGTTTGATTTTGTTTATGTTGTTGGTTTTGTAGACATTTGGATACATTGTATGATCGGATATTTTTTTTATGTTTGGATAATTTAATGTTGGATATTGGATGTATTGTGTTGGTAATATTTTGTTGGATATTGGATACGTTGGATATTGGTGTCGGATATGGATATTTTGCATATGGATATATGGTGTTCGATATTGGCTACGTTGGATATTCGTGTTGGATATGGATATATGGTGTTGTATATGGATATTTGGCATGTTTGATATTGTGTTGGATGTGTTGTATAAACAGGAAAGAGTCTGTTTGCTGTATTTTTTTTTTCAAAAATTAGAAGTTAGCGACGGACAGGCGACCCCTCAGCGACGGATAGCCCATCGCTAACTGGAGAAACTGAGGTTAGCGACGGATTGGCGATGTAAAAACCGTCGCTAACTGGAGAATTTTACATTGAGCGACGGTTTAGCGACGGAATATCCGTCGACCTGGTTCTGTTTGATATCAATAAATTTTGCAGTTAGCGACGGATTGGCGACTAACTTACGGCGGACTGGCGACAAAGTCCCGACGGACTATCCGTCGCTAACTGTAGGAATTCAATTTTTCGACGGATTGGCGACGGAATGTCCGTCGCTACCTGGAGAATTTTTCCTTGAGCGACGGTTTAGCGACGGAATATCCGTCGACCTGGTTCTGTTTTGATGTCCATAAATTTTGTAGTTAGCGACGGATTGGGGACTAACTTACGGCGGAATGGCGACAACGTCCCGATGAACTATCCGTCGCTAACTGTAGGAATTTAATTTTTCGACGGATTGGCGACGGAATATCCGTCGCTACCTGGAGAATTTTAAAGTTAGCGACGGTTTAGCGACAGAATATTCGTCGACATGGTTCTGTTTGATGTCCATAAATTTTGCAGTTAGCGACGGATGCTTTGTCGCTAATACGACGCTAATCCGTCGTACACCTCGGCGGATTAGCGACGGCATAACGACGACCTGCCGTATGGAAAAATCTCTGATACGCTTTTACCGACAAATTTACGACAGATTAGCGACGGAAATTGCGTATCAGAAAATCACTGATACGGTTTTGCCGACTCTTTAGCGACGGAGTTTTCCGTCGCTAACCCTATATCCTGATACATGTTTCGACGAAAGCTAGTCGGTAATCCGTCGCTATATATATTTAAATGCACCGACGGTATTCCGTCGCTAAGTCGTCGCTGAGCGACGGAGTAGCGACGGATATGTTTTAGCGACGAGGTTATTCCCGACGGCTGTTTTACCAAAATATCCGTCGATAATCCGTCGGTATTTATTTTTGGTGACGGAATACCGACGGATAGGGCCGTCGGTAAATTGATGTATTTTGGTAGTGTATATATATATATATATATACTTATTTTCACTCGCAAATGACCTCTAGCCTAGTGGTTAAGAGAGATGCATGCGGCCCGAGTGGTCAGGAGTTCGAATCCCAGTGGGAGCGATTCCAGAAACTATTTACCTGGTTCAAAAAAAAATACTTATTTTCACTCATTTTCAAAAATAAAATGGTTGGAACTACCGTGGACTCAAATTGAACTTTACTATTCTGCAAAAAAAAAAAAAAAAACTCCTACATTCAGAATGTAGAAGAAAATTAAACCCAAACTACAACTTTTATGATTGAGACAGAGTCATCATAGCACTCCAATTGAACTTTAATTCTTTGTAAATCAGCTAAAATTTTAATTAAATAGTGGAAGTATATTTTAAAATGTTATTTGTTCTATACAAAGGAATAATAATATTTGTTAGTTTTTTAAAAAAAATTGAAGGTACAAGCTAGTTTTAATAATTTGAATGGTGATATTTGCTAAAATATTTTTTCTTTAAGATAAATTGGGTCAGATCTGACATAGTTATCGAGTCTAAACAATTGCCTTCTTAAAATTGTCTTCTTTTTTTTTTCCTTAAGTGGAGAGATTTTTTTTAAAGAAGAAAAATAGTAAAGAAAAAATAGAAAAAGAATATATATATATATATATATATATATATATATATATATATATATATATATATATATATATATATATATATTTTTTTTTTTTTGAAGCAATGGATAATTGTGGTGAACTCGCCTCCACTGGGGCTCGAACTCCCGACCAGTTAGGTCACATGCATCTCCCTTAACCACTAGGCTAGAAGTCATTTGCTATATATATATATATATATATATATATATATATATATATATATATATATATATATATATATATATATATATAAAGAAGGAAAAAGAGAGAGAGAGAGAGAGAGAGAGAGAGAGAGAGAGAGAGATAGATTCTCTTGTTTATAACTGAGCTAGCCAAGTGTTGTATTGCTTAGGGTGTGTTTGGTAAACCATATTTGGAGGTGGGATTTGGATTTTTATGGATTTGGAGACAAATTCATGGAATCCTATGTTTGGTTGGAGATGGATTTGGATATGGAAAGTATGACAAAATCCAAAACTCGGATTTGGTTGGATTTTGGAGAAAAAAATAATTATTCTTTAATAATTTCGTTAAAATATTTATTATTTAATAATTTTGTTAAAAATTAGTAAATTAAAAATTAGTTAATCTTTAATAATTTCGTTAAAAATATTTATACTTTGATAATTTCGTTAAAAATTAGTTAATTAATAAAAAAAACTAACTATTTTATTAGTACTTTTAATTAAAAAATAGTATTATTAATTAAAAAAATTAGTTAATTAATTAATTTCGTTATAATCATAATTAATAATTTATTAGTATTATTATAATATTAATTAATAATTTGTTAATTATTAATAATAATAATTTACTAGTATTATTATATTATTATAATATTAATTAATAATTTATTAGTATTATTATAATATTAATTAATAATCATATCCTATGTTTAGTATTATTAATTAAAAAATAGTTAATTAGTTAATTTTGTTATAATCATGTTAATAATTTATTAGTATTATTATAATATTAATTAATAATTTGTTAACAACTATTTTTTTATAATCTTAATTAATAATATTTTAATCACAATTAGAATCATATTTTATAATAATTTAATTAATAATTTACTAATCATAATAATATTAATTTATAATTATTATTTTTAAAATATTTAATTTATAGTTAATTAGTCATTAATTATTAATTATTAATCAATAATTATAATTTATAATTATTAATCGTTAATAAAAAATTATCAATTGTTAATTATCAATTATTAATCGTTAATTATAATTTATAGTTATTAATTATTAATTATTAATTATTAATCGTTAATTATTAATTATTAATCTTTAATTATTAATCTTATTTATTTAAAAATTAACTAATCATTAATTATTAATTTTATAATTAATAATAACTAATCGTCAATTATTAATTACTAATCGTTAATTATTAATTTTATAAATAATAATAACTATAATTAATCATAATTAATTAATAGCTTAATTATTGATCATGACTATAATTTAATTATTAATCATAAATCCAAATCCAATGTTTGGTTGGAGTTTGATTTGGAGTTGGATTTGAATATTGAAATCCATGATTTGGATTTGGAGGATTTCCAAATCCAAATCCAAATAGTGAAATCCGGTTACCAAACAAGCCCTAATTGAATTGGTGTACAAACTATAGTTTGACATCCTCCAACTAGACTAGACTAGCTAGCCCTTGACCAAGTAGGGATTGGGTTTTATTCAAGGCGTGTAAGACCATCCTTAGTAAGGCTCGTCAGGTCTAATTTTTACATTTAAAATTTTGTAACTTATTTTATAGAATAATAAATTTTATTCCTAGTCCCAATTTCTACAATTTTGATTCCATACCACCCATAGGTGCTAAGGATTGGGCCTCCCAATTTATAGATTTTAGATTTTAGGAACTCATTTTGTAGAATAATAAGTTCCAATTTGGAGCCCAACTTTTTTTATTCTAGATTTTACATTATTATTTTTCCACATCAATTTATAGCCACACAATCTTTGGGACCGGAGCTCACTTTATCATTCCTACTATTCTCATACAAATCCAACCCATTTTACATTTACCTTTTTTTTTGCAATTTTGTGCCCCAAATTGCATTGGAGAGTCCCAACTACTAACGATGCTCTAATGGGTCGGGCTGGGTCAGATCGGCTCAGGGTCCAATTTGATTGGGTTTAACCGAATTTGGGTCAGGCTTAGTTCGGTAGAGGAAGTGAGCCAGGTCAGATCGGTCCGGAAGGAAAATTAGGGAACCCAGCCCGGACCTGTGGACTAGTTGGAGGTGGGTCGGGCCGAACCGGGCTGGGTCCTGCCTACCCGATTATTTCAAAAAAATCTAGAATTTGAGAAAGAAAAAATGGAAATAATTTATAAATTTTGATATAACATTTATGTTTTGAATGTTTTGAATGGCTATCAATATTGTCCAAAGTTTAACTGTCAAATTAAACGTATTTGAATATTAAACAAATTTATACAATATATTAAGTTTTATAAACCGATTTAATTGTCAAATACTATAAACGGATTTAATTGTCATATAATTTGAATAACCACAATTTATGCTTTAAATGTTTTGTATGACTATCAATTAATTATCATATACTAAAAATTATAATTACATAATTTGAATATTAAACAGATTTAATTGTGTAAAATTTAATTATCTCATTACGATTTAAATATTAAATGAATTGATATAATATATTACTTGTTGTAAACGAATTTAATTATCATATACTATAAACAGTTATAATTGTCAAATAATTTAAATAACTACCATTAATGTTTCGAATGATTTGAATGGCTATTAATTAATTGTCATATACTAAAAATGACAACGACATGATAATTCCAAATTAACTCAATATTGACTTATGATTTGAATTGCTATCAATTAATTTTTATATACTAAAAATGACAATTGTCACGCCCCAAAACCAGCATACTGGAGAGCGGAAGACAAACACAGCCAGCTACGTACATTGAAGTGTAACCCATCTCGCAATACGTTCACGGCTGTCTAGATGCATTAAACTACAATCCATCAGTCTCTATGGTCAAAAACAAGCCTAGTATCTCAATCTCAAGTGAGCAAATAATATACAAGATGTTAGATCATCCGACATACAAAGTAGGGCGTTCCAAATATTACATATTCAGATGATCATGAAACTAGTCATACAAAATACGAGACTAGCAAGAATTAAGTCATACATGATCAACCCTAGGATTTGTCAATCATGTTACAACCCTTAGGCAGACAAGAATGTAAATTTAATACGAGCTAACACTTGCTCGGCAGCTAAACGCCTCAAAAGAATAATTTACAATAGAGTGGGAGAGCAAAATAAGGAACCCACTCGTTGCCAGGATTACGTCTGGTGTTCACTATCTGGTTGGAAGGCAGGTAGATCCTCGGGTGCTACTCCAAAATCTGGCCATACAAAACCAGTTGGGTCAGAACCCAGAAGAGCAAGTGCCACAAGGGAGGCTTCATTAAGGAACTAAAACCAGCATATAATTAAATAGAAGAATACATAAATGAACCTGATTAAGTAACATGAAGACATGATTAGAATAAAATGATAGCTTGCATTAGGAAAACAAGAGGCAAAATATAATTCCTATGCTAATCACGATACAAGCATTTATGCACGGCCAATCAAGTCCTACGGCTTGCTATCATTATCTAACTAGGGTTATCACATGCCTAGTTACTAGCAAAATACAATGAGATGTTCCCACAGTCACAAGCCTTGCAGACTATCCAGGTTATCCAGGCAAGGTAATTTACAAGAGTTATCAAGATTACTGGTGTACATTCAGTACTTATGTTTTCAAGAAGTGTCCCACATGACAGTGAGCTGGAAATGTGCCCTACTCGTCGGCAGGCTACAAGTCCCTCAGGTGTGGCCGGGATAACGAGATCACCTATAACTGGAAAAATCTCTCTATATGGACTACTTGATCAATCTAGTCATTAACCTAGTCACTACGAATTCCTGACCGTGGTGTCACACCCCAAAACCAGAATACTGGAGAGCGAGGGACAAACACAGCCAGCTACGTATATTAAAATGAACCCCACCTCGCAATACGGTCACGACTGTCTAGATGCATGAGGGTTTACTACAAGCCGTTAGTCTCTTATGGTCAATATTATGCGTAGTGTCTCAATCTCAAGCAAGCAAGTAAATATAACAAGATGGTAGATCATCAGACATACAAAGTAAGGCGTCCCATACATTATTCAGTTGATCATGAAGCTAGTCATACAAAATGTGAGGACTAGCAATAGTTTAAGTCATACATGATCAACCCTACAATTTGTCAATCATGTTACAGCCCGTAGGCAGACAGTAAGTAAAGTTACAAACGAGCTAACACTTGTTCGGCAGTTAAATGCCTCAAAAGAATATTTTTACAATAGAGTGGGAGAGTAAAATAAAACCCACTCGTTGCCAGGATTATGTCTAGTGGTCACCATCTGGCAGGAAGGCTGGGAGATCCTCGGTAGCTGCTCCGAAATCTGGCCATACAAAACCAGCTGGGTCAGACCCCAGGAAGAGCAAGTGCCACAAATGAGGCTTCACTTAAGAACTAAAACCAACACATTAGTACATGAGTTATAGATGAAATAACAATAGACATCAGTTGAATAAAACGGGATGATAAATGATTAAGAGACCTAAAGGACTATTCCGGTAACCAAGTTACAACCCGTAAACCAAACAAGGATCGGGGTTGTAATCCTTCACCTGAACGGAACTTAGTCTCTAACCAATTATCGGTAAAGTAAGCATTCATAATCATGTCTTGAGATAGCCATGTACTGGGTCTAGACAAGACTAGACAAATGGGACTCCATTCAATCAGTCACGGTCAATCAATGAGTACGGCTTGATACTTTAACTAACTAGGGTTATCACAAGCCTAGTTACTAGCAAGATGCAATGAGGATTCCTATGGACACAAGCCCTGCAGACTATCCAGGTTATCCAGGCACAAAGTTCATGTTAAGAATTATTAATACTTGTTAGGTGACTTAAGTGCAACACATGACAGTGTGCTTAGTAATCATTGCTTGCTTGAAGTGCCCCACATAACAGTGAGCTGAAAATGTGCCCTACTCGTCGGCAGGCTACAAGTCCATCAGGAAGACGCCCAGATAACAGGATTGCTTGTAGCCAAAATACCTCTCTATATGAACTACTTGATCAATCTAGTCATTAACCTAGTTAGATTCAGTATGAATCCCTGACCGTGGTAACCAGGGACACATGTCCTAGACATGATGCAAAAACTCGACTTGTAGCTTTAACAAGCACATTCAATGCAATCACCCACGGTGTCATGTCCAGTTAGCTGTCGCAACAGCGTTCATGAGTTATTTGTCAAGATTACTTGTCAGGGGTGGACCACAACGGGTCACCATCATGTTACGTTACTTGTCATATTCTTGTCTGGAGTGTACCACGACGGGCTACTACCATCTTGCGTTACTTGTACTTGTTACTTATTAGGAGCACGCCACAACGGGCCGCCATCATGGTTTATTACATATCAATCATCATTTCATATTCACATATCATGGTTGCGATCATATAGCATATCATTATGTAAGCAGAAAAGAGACATGATCCTGAGTGTAACCTAACGGGCCACCGATGTAAAAATGCCAAAATCATTGTGTGCCCCAAGGCTATGCGCCCATGGGGTTCTGTGTCACGCCCCGCTCCCGTAGGAGCGATCGTCCTCGCTAAGGCGTGATACCGCACGAGCCTAGATTGCGCTCGTGCAAGGCGGGTTCCATAACGGTTGATTCCAGCGGCTGCGACGGGGTCGTCGCACAGAAGTCCCAAGCAGAGACATTGAATAATAGCAGCAGAAATTTAGAACAAACACAAGTTATTCAAAAGAAGCTCTTTATTGATATTGAAACATAGATTACAATGGGGCACAAGGCCAATATTACAAGTCTCTCAAGCTCACTCAAGCTCACTCATATCACATTACAAGTCACTCAGCTCTCTCTCAATTACAAGTCTTGATCCAGCGGAAGCTTCGGAAGGCGATGTCCATACATTATGTCCCGTATAAGTCTTTACTTCATGCGACCGTGCGCTTTGAATCGCCAAGGAACTTCGTGCCTCGACGCATCAAAGCGAGCTCCGCGCCACGAGCTTCAACCTGTGCCTGCACATGTAAACTATATGGGTGTCAGTACTCAACTGTACTGGTGGAATGAGCTCCTCGCCCACCCATACAAACCCAACACGTTTGATTTACTTTGTGCAATACAAGTCCCTTTACGATTGTCTTTCTTGTCTTGCCTTAGGATCAGTTTTAGGACCGACGTCTTGGCCTATTTTGTCTCTTTCGACCATCTCGTGCTTGCAACGACAACGTTAACTCACACCTTACCTCAAGACCCTTCTCATGCCAATAACGTTAACCTATCGAGTCGTGTCTGCCTTATGGCCCAAAATCAGAAGACGCAACTACGCGATGAAGCTCCATTTTTGTGTGACCATGCTACAAACCCTTACTGAGACCGTGCATCGCAATTAAGTGAGACTTAACCATATCGCCGCCTAGCGGCCCTTACTGCTTTGACTACCAACTGACCCAATCAAGACTTGTGAATGTTAGTGTCACTCAACCAACTTTGCCTTACGGCGGTTTCCCGACTTAAACTCAAACAACTCAACCAACTTAAGCAACTTATATGCCGTCAACTCAAGACTTGATGCCACATCTCGTGCCAAAGCACGACGCCTATGTTGAAACCCAATCTTAGGCCCAAACTTTGTGTTCTAACTGTACACACCTCCAGCTCGACTCAATCCAAAGGCATACACGTGGATAGCTGCTATTTTGTCGATATCTATATGAACTTGGCCACTAGCATCACAAGCTATACCTTGACGTATAGTTTTGTTAATCGGGATCCTTTCGACGCAAGTAGCTAGCCCCGTCGCAATTCCCCGCTTAATCTGTGCCAAAACCTTACGCACGACTATACCCTGTTTTCTCCTAGGCTGAGTCGGTCCCATGGCCCAGGGTTGTCGCTCGAGGATTTATCGCCCTTGTCGACAAGTTGTCAAATGACCATGCAAGACTTGACACAAACTGACGTCTCACACAGTCATTCCTCTACCAAAACTAAGACTTCTATCCTTGAGACCCCTCGACGACCCACGGTCGTGAGCATTCCTTCCCTGAGACCCCTCGACGACCCACGATCGCGAGTATTCTTTCCTTGAGACCCTTCGATGACCCACGGTCGCGAGCATTCTTTCCTTGAGACCCCTCGACGACCCACGGTCGCGAGCATTCTTTCCTTGTTACCCTATCATTTGGTTCAACTCATGAACGCCTATTTGATAGTCCTTTCTCAAAACTCATTTTGAATCAATTGTAGTCCTTGCCTTAAACACTAAGCCCGTGCATCGTGCCTTAAGCCAATCATGCTCTATGCGACACTCCTGCCGAAGTCGACGGGCCTTGAGATCGTGTGACTACTTAACTTGGACGAACCGCAAAAGAGCGGGACAGTGCTTGTAATGTCTTAGGTCGACCGGCATAACTTTGCCTAACTTAACTTCGCAACAACTTAACGAGCAAAGGCTGCGTCAAGCTTTGCCTTAACGGATCATGTCGTGCACGCATCCAACTTGAATGACCAAGTCACTCGGGTGCCTAGACTTAGGTCACAAGCCGCTCAATGCAACTTAACTCATGGGCAAGCCAAGGCTATGCCAAGCCTTGGACGACGGGACCGTGCATGCTTTATGAAGTATTCATGCGGGCGACGCCTATGACTTAGGCTACGTTCATACTTCGTCTACTCAACCGACTTTCCTTCTTCCAAGCCACGGGACGAAGGATCGAGTGTCATTTTCAAAGCACGCCGTGCACCAACTCTAAGCCGACCGTTGGACCTTTCCATATTCTAACTCAATTCGACCCGTCAGGATTATTCCCTTTAGCTATATGGATTCACCTCTTTTATTATTAAGCCTACTTGTACAAGTTGAAAACATACGATTTATTATGTGAAGGCTAAGATGAGGCAAGTTCACCGAAACTACCCTACCTAAGTGAGCGGTCGCCTTGACCGAGCGATGCCTTCATGCAGCCGTTGCAAGGCTAAGTCCGAACGCCGTTGGCATTTCGATTCCTCCGATTGACTGAGCGAGACGGGGCACTACATCATACACCACTCAAAAAAAGTTTCGTCCTCGAAACTAACATAGTACACTTACTTATTGACTTATCACTCGACTCAACATCCTACGTTTCTCGTACACATTTTTCCTATGTATTTCTCAAATCCGAGCCACGCTCGTGCCACCCTCAATCCTTTCTTTAAAACTTATGATCTTAAAATCCTCGATACTTCCCCGTTCCTCAAATCTCACTTGAATTCAACGTATCATTTTGTATGTATCGTGCACATATCTTAGGTGTCCCCAAAATATATGCATTTCAACCAAGCCTCGTGATAGCGAATCCCGTCATCACCACTCGAGTCGGATCGTGCACGTATTCAAGCGTCCTTGATATACATGTATGTCAACCGAGCCTCATGAGTGGTGCCTTCACCATTCCTGAATCATTCCACTCATCAATACCAATATCCCAACCAATCAATCCTCAAGATCACTCGCACCGATACTAACTCTCGCAACATGAACGTCTTGTCTAACCGCTAGGCTATGTCTTTCCGTCAGTATTAGAATCATAGTTCCCAAACAACAATATCAACACTGACCCCATCCTAAGGTCAAACCAAATTGATAGTACGGGGTTTTCTACCCAAGCTCGTATTACTCCCATTTCTAAACATCGAGCATCGATTTCCTACGCACATCCCAATATTCATCGCACGATGTCTGAGTCATTCAGCAAAGCCATCCTACGATAAGTCACGTTCAACCAATCCCTTGACATATCAATATCACTTCGTTCATCAAGCCATTTTAAATAGTCTATTTCTTCGAACACGTTCGACATAATACGCCTATCAATCTTTCTCAAGTGAAACATTTTACACTCCCTAAGTCATTCATCCCAATTCACGTAATTCGATCATAAGGTCGTCTAGCTTAATAATACGTTGTGCCCCGATCTCACGCGAGTCAGATTATCTACGGTGGGCATGAATCACCATGCACGCTCCCGCAGGATAATTATCCTCATCGGGACGTAACTCTTGTTTGCGTCTAGACTAATTCATTTTCAATGCGTGAAATGGACCTACTCAATCCTCTAGTTTATTTCCTTCATCAATTGTATGTCCTAACATCTTCACATTTTTCTTCGCATCAAACCGACAAGTCGAGACAATCAAAGTTTCCGCGTCCTGATTTTCCGAGTTCAATCATTCCTGCGACATGTATCACCATGTCAGCGCTCACGCGGAACGATTTCCCCAAATCCGACGCGACGCATGTGCGAGGCTAGAGTTGCGCTCGCACAAGACAAGATCGTCGACGTTGTGGTTATCCGCGTAACTATCAAAACAAGATAACTTTCATCCAACATTCCCTTCAATCAAAATTCTAAGTATTGCATCCAACCGAACAATAACACTTGCACGATCGTCATTCGTCGAGTCAGAGTACCCCCGAGTTATCGCATATCGATCTTTGATACGCCTCAATACCATCGACGATATGCATAACCTGACGATCTTCCTTTGCAACCAAATTTCGAGTCGTGCGAACGATGCTATCGTCCGACTGGATAATCTCCTCGACATTCAAAATCAATTTCTATCATTATACCTCAAATCGTTCACAACATCAATTCGTTCAAATCCGAAATCACGTATATTCGTCCGTCTTTCTTAAGTCATCGACCAATTCCTTTTCTCAATTCACATCGTCCCTTTGTTAACTCAATCATCGAACAACATTCAATCCAATCCTTAGAGTCATTGCATAACTTTGAAATTCAACTTTTCATGCACGCTATCTACCTGTCGTGCTAACTTTCTCTATGCGATCCGTATCAATTTTTCTCGATCAAGTCATTTGTTCGCTTCGCCTTAACTTTTCCTCGATTCGATTTCTCCTACTCAATCATTTTTGTATTTCATACTTCGCACAATCCTCAATCCTATGCATGTTCCGTGCGCGTCGACTTCTAGGTTGTTCGAATCAATTTGTCAAATCTCAAGACTATAACTTATTCAATGATACTCAATCTACGGCTTTGCATATGTGCGACGCTTGCTGATAGACTCATCGACACCCCGAATCCTTAATCGATCGATCGACATCCCTGAGGCTATCGCATACACCACTCAGGGATGAAGTCGTTCAATGAATCCTCAAAACTATCATTCGATCAAAATTGACTTTTCGAATCCCGTTCGAACCATTCCTCAATTTCTAAGCACGCTCATCTATATCGCACCGACGATATCGTCGCTCGATAGCACCCCTATCGTAGTCATCTCACTCTACTCAATCGAGTTGAACTCATTCTCGCTCGAAATATTACGAATCCCGCGTTCGACTTTTCTAAGATCGACACAACTTTGGTGTATATGCCCAGCCCGACTTAGCCAACCGTGCTTACGCGAACCATCTTTTTATTTTGTTATCAAAAACTGTTCTCCTATGTTTTTGCAAAATAGTTAAATTTATTGTATGGACATCCCGTGGGACATTTGAGAGAGAGCGCACCAACGATATCAACTTGCGGAAGCACAATTCAGAGTTTGCGGAAATAACAGAGTTAAAGAATTCAATCGGTAGTCCAAGGACGTAAAGCAGTACCTTGATACCATTATGTCACGCCCAGCTCCCGTAGGAGCGATCGTCTTCGCTAAGGCGTGATGTCGCACGAGCCTAGATTGCGCTCGTGCAAGATGGGTTCCATAACGGCCGATTCCAGCGGCTGCGACGGGGTCGTCGCACAGAAGTCCCAAACAGAGACATTGAATAATAGCAGCGGAAATTTAGAACAAACACAAGTTATTCAAAAGAAGCTCTTTATTGATATTGAAACATAGATTACAATGGGGTACAAGGCTAATATTACAAGCCTCTCAAGCTCACTCATCTCACATTACAAGTCACTCAGCTCTCTCTCAATTACAAGTCTTGATCCACCGGAAGCTTCGGAAGGCGATGTCCATACATTATGTCCCGTATAAGTCTTTACTTCATGCGGCCGTGCACTTCGAATCGCCAAGGAACTCCGTGCCTCGACGCATCCAAGCGAGCTCCGTGCCACAAGCTTTTACCTGTGCCTGCACATGTAAACTATGTGGGTGTCAGTACCCAACTGTACTGGTGGAATGAGCTCCTCGCCCACCCATACAAATCCAACATGTTTGATTTACTTTGTGCAATAATGGGAAATATCTATATATGATAAGTAAGAACTGTAAGCAATATGTGATTTAGAGCACAATATGGTTATGTAAACGGTCTAGGAAAATGTAATGGTAACTCCATTGTACGTGGGTGTACAATAGACATATACAATAGTTATACAATGTTGTATAATAGGATTTGAGTACATAACCAATTCTACTCCCCCTCCCCAATCAATACACAAGGATCCACTCCAGTTACGTTATCTTGCACAATAGTGTACAATGTTATACAATAGATGTACAATATTATACAATAGATGTACAATATTATACAATAGTTGTACAATATTATACAATAGTGTACAATGGTCTATCCCTGGGACTCATGTGATACTGAGAGTACAATATGCACAAAGAGTATACAAGGATATGGGTATTCAATAAATACAATATGTAAGTGAAACGCACATCATAATATGTATCTAGTGAATACAAGGGGATAACATCTCAAAAGAAGATCCATATAGTACCAATCCGTGATAACAATCGTGTCAGCATCAAGTACAGTAATCTAGAGCAAGAATGTAAATCCAGACAAGTATGAAACGGTCAGAGAATGTACTCGCCTCGTATCTGAAGGTCTGAAGTAAATATACTGTCCGAGATGAGGTACCTGACTCCTAGTTAGAGCAACACAAGTCAAGATGTATACAGGGGATGATAATAGTAATCTACAATGCATCTTCATGCTGTCTAGGTCAAACTAGACTAAAGTCAACACTTGGTCAACTCTAGTCAACCACACTAGTCAACTAGGTCAAGTTCTAGCCCAAACAAGTCTAACAAGTCTCACTAGGCCTAACCAAGCCTATACTAGCCAATCAAACATGATTCCCAAGTCACAGAGCAAACACACACCATTCAAGTAATACAGGTTCACAAAACCCAACTCATGTGCATATTCCACAGACACAAGGCTACACAAGGATACCATAGGCTACACTACACATGCCATGAGCCAAATTCATACATTATGCAACACATATACCAAGTACCATATATATACCAATTCCTATATGTCTATATACATACTATTTATATATGCAAAAGCAATATTTATATTATATCACATATATCACATTGGTATATATATTATATATACATATGTACACATAAAAAAGATAGGGGAAAAATCATGCTTGTGTGTGTGTGTGCTAACATAGTAGCATGGTGTCATGAGAGTGTTAGGTGTAATGTGTGTGTGTTAAAGAGAAATGATGTGAAATATGTGTGTGGCTTTGTGTGTGTGTGTGTGGGAAGAAGAGTGGACTGAAACATGACAGGAAATGGGAAATAGATAGGTATGTGAATGTGTGTAGGGTGAGTGAGAACATGCATGAGGGGGCTGTGTGTGTGTGTGGTGTGAGAGATATACATGTGAGTGTAGGGAAAAATGTGTTCCCAGATTTGTGTTTGTGAGCAAAGTGTTAGCAGGAAATAGGATCAGGTGACTGAACACAACAGTGCTAGATGTAATTCTCAGGTTTTTGATGGTGAACTAGTGTGTAGGTTAAAAGTGTTGACAGGAACTTAAATGGTGTAAAGGGAATCTACAAGTTCAGGTCTTATACTAATCTCAGAAAAACAGTGAATGCCCAAACCCATTCCCAGGTTTTTGTCTTCACACAATTTCCAGATTTCATACCACATAGGAAACATTCCATGGTTCAAAATAGAACTCAAAATCAGTCTAAAACAGTTCACAGTTTCAGAACTTGAACCCATCAGTCTACCCCTTTTCGATTTCAGTTTTATGGATCAAAACACACCCAAACAACCCCAAATTTCAAACACAGCAAGATAACATATAGGAGAATAGATTTAGGGACTTAAACCTACATGTTAACAGTATTAAATGGGTTTAAAATGATGGCAAAGTTCAATATCAAAATCTGGAAAAAAATCAGAAAATTAATGCACAGTTCAGAATTTGGTAGATTAACAATTACCTATTGAAAAAATTATTAAAACACAAAATAATGAGTTGGTAAATGAAATATACAATGTGTTTGTGTCCCAGGGTCCATCACGTGTCCATCAATACGACACAATCGTGTCCAATACAAATAAACCTAAATCGGGCATAACAGTGTACTGTCCAGTGCACTGTCTCGTGCACACGTGCACTCGTGTCGTGCATACGACACAGGCCAAACTAGGCCTCGTGCTCGCAACCCTAGGTTCGCCCAGGGTTTAGCTAAGTGTCCAATAACCTGTACTGTGTCCTAGAGTGTCGTGTCCGAAGATACAGAGCCGTATCAGTGCACTATTTCACGTGTGCACTGCACAGTATAAAATCAGTGCGACACTGATATCCCTCTCGACATGCCACATGGACACATGAGACATGACACGTGGTGTGTCAGTCATAGCCCCATGGCGTGTGTCGAGTCTCGTGTGTCCTGGTTGCGTGTCGTGTCCTCTAGAGTCCCCGAGTAGCAGGGGACAGAACCCGAGCGCGTGCGCGTGTGTGTAGTGCGAGTCCACGCGTCGAAATCGATACAACCCGACACAATCACCACCTCAGAGGAACATAAATCATTAAGCAATGATAAAACCTAGATTCCTATTCAAAAACATTGCACAAAAGAAATCGAAATGCCCTTTGAGGCATTTCGACAAACACTTAAGGACAGGTCTGATACGTGTCCAAAACGGACACGAAACCTATGAAACTCGACACAAAACCAATAAAGACACTTAGGGGACTCCTAGGGCTTCCTAAATATATAAAAAAAATCAAAATTTCATGGAGAAATGGAGAAGTTACCTATAGTTGAACTTTCAAGAAAAACCCCCTTTCTAGAGCTCTTCTCCTTGATGTCCCAATCCCACAAAACAATACCAAACTGAAATGAAACTCCTATAATAGCAAGAATAGGTATATTAAAACCTAATAGAAGAGATTTGAATGAAAAAGGAAATGTAATAGAATTCTAGGGATTAAATGAAATAGGAAACAAACCTTTTCCTAAACTTGAGCTTTCCTAAGAAAGAGGCAACCCTAAAATTAGGAGAGTATTTATAGGGTGATGTTCCCAATGTTGATATGGTGGCCGGCCACTTAGTCTAGGGCTTAGGGTTTTGCAATGTCTTGGGCTTTGGGCCAACCTACAAGGCTATGACTTGAATTGATTTATTAATGGTTCTAAATCATAAGCCATGACTTATGACTTTCTAATTCCTATTGCTAACTAGAGTCTATTGACCAAACCAAGGGTTAGCTTAGGTTAGACTAGAGTCATATAACCTAACCAAGTCCATACTAACTAGGGTTAGCTTCTAGGTTGGTCTACAAGGGTCAAAACTAGTCAAAGTCAACCATAGGCCCAAAATCAATTATACTAAAAATCTCTAAAAATTACTAAAAAATCACATTAATTATAATAAATCTAAATAATAAATAATAATTCCAAATAATTCCCAAAATTACAAAAATGACTAAAATACCTCTCAATCTAGAAATGATAAATGAAATACCCTAATCACATAGCTAGGCTCTAGGGTTACACTAGCAAGACACCAAATCATAAGTCATGATTTAAAATAGTTTTTTTAAAATAATTAAAAATCAATAAAAATTATATAAAATTTTAAATACCATAATTAAATAAATTAAAATATAAAATTTCAAAATTATCCTTATCTGGAAAAACTGGGTGTTACAATCCTACACACCTTATAAAAATTTTGTCATCGAAATTAAGATGATCGCACCCCTTCTAGGTCAAACATAGACAAGGGTCAATCTCTAGTCAATTTCCTCAATATCCTAGTTCTTGGTCATCAGCTGGTCAACTACTTAGGATTTTACCTATGCTAGCTATCTAGGTGTTGGCAACTAGAATTTAGCAAAAGTGAAACTCTATAATAGGCTAGCTCTTAACCTTCCAATCCTATCAAGTCACCCAGAACTAATTACCCACAAGCTAAGCACACCAATCCCAAATACCACATAGATATATATGCTCAAGAACAACAACCCATCACATATATCCTAAGTATATCATCTATATATATAGACCTCTTAGTCTTGGGTGAAACTACAACTATACTCAAGGACAGGCTCTAGTCATAGGTGCCTCACTGGAATCGGATTTCAAGGTAGTTATAAAAGACAATTTCGGGAATGAAATTGAGGAGAACGGAACTTGCAGCAAGATCTCCAACGGTATGTGCATCCTTGACTGTCCTGACGATAGCTCGCCCTGCTAGTTTCCCCCTGGTCTGCTGTCGATGCTGTATGAACCGCTGCTGCTGAGAGAAATCAAAAATGACGGGAAAAGTCTCTGTACAGGCAGAGGTGCACCTCCTATGTAGCAGAAATGCCAACCTGAGTCGGCACAACAGAAACGACGATCTCGAGGCCCTGATGAACAGGACGAGAGGTGGCCAGCCTCTCGATAGTATTCCCCGAACCGAAGCGATGAGATCATGTCTTCATAACCATCATGAAAACAGATCAAAACAAGAAGCAATTTCTGAGAATGAAGCGAAAATTCAAAGGAGGACAGTTTATATTCGAGGGAAGTCAGTAAGCAACAATTTTAGACAAAAGGAATATGATAAGGAGTTTTTCCTAATGTGATTGAGTACTTTCAAAATATTCTAATCCTACTGCAGGCTGTAGTGATACTTTAGTTCGAATACCACTACATAAACTCGAACTGCATGGGCCACCACAAAAAACGTGTCATGACCCACACCCACCGTGAGGGTACGAGTACGTAACAACGCCCAGCCTACGCCGCAATGTCGGCGGTAGAACGCTGTTCTAGGTTAGGAACTATAGCTAACTAACATGAAATACTCTCCATAAGGAGGCCAACACAGAGGTACAACTCAATCACAATCTAGAGATAGAATATGGCACGATAAAATAGATAAGAAATCCTCAACTGAGGTACAGCAGAAATGAAATAACAAAGTCTCAACAACTACCAGTCTCAACATCTCTAAAATATACAACTATGAAAATAAAGACAACATCTAAACACGAAAAGAAAGAACAGTCTAAGCTACCTACACTATGCAAGGTATCATCCTGAGCAGCTGCCTGAACCTCTCCAGGGGTCCAAGTCGCGAGTGTCAACTAGGCTAGCTCCAAGTAAGGGGTACAGGGTTCCTCATCATCCTCTGTAAAATTTTCAACAGGTCCAGTCAGGATGGGAGCGAGCACAAAACATCTCACGCAGTTCATATCATGTTAAGAAATATAAAGCATGCAATAGAGTAAGGTACATGAAACGCTGAAAGAAGAATGTATATGAAAACAACAGGGATTTGATAATGGGAAATATCTATATATGATAAGTAAGAATTGTAAGCAACATGTGATTTAGAGCATAATATGGTTATGTAAACGGTCTAGGAAAATACAATGGTAACTCCATTGTACGTGGGTGTACAATAGACATATACAATAGTTATACAATGTCGTACAATAGGATTTGAGTACATAACCAATTCTACTCCCCCTCCCCAATCAATACACAAGGATCCACTCCAGTTACGTTATCTTGCACAATAGTGTACAATGTTATACAATGGATGTACAATATTATACAATAGATGTACAATGTTATACAATAGTTGTACAATGTTATACAATAGTGTACAATGGTCTATCCCTGGGACTCATGTGATACTGAGAGTACAACATGCACAAGGAGTATACAAGGATATGGGTATTCAATAAATACAATATGTAAGTGAAACGCACATCACAATATGTATCTAGTGAATACAAGGGGATAACATCTCAAAAGAAGATCCATATAGTACCAATCCGTGATAACAATCGTATCAGCATCAAGTACAGTAATCTAGAGCAAGAATGTAAATCCAGACTAGTATGAAACGGTCAGAGAATGTACTCGCCTCGTATCTGAAGGTCTGAAGTAAATGTACTATCCGAGATGAGGTACCTAACTCCTAGTTAGAGCAACACAAGTCAAGATGTATACAGGGGATGATAATAGTAATCTACAATGCATCTGCATGCTGTCTAGGTTAAACTAGACTAAAGTTAACACTTGGTCAACTCTAGTCAACCACACTAGTCAACTAGGTCAAGTCCTAGCCCAAACAAGTCTAACATGTCTCACTAGGCCTAACCAAGCCTATACTAGCCAATCAAACATGATTCCCAAGTCACAGAGCAAATATACACCATTCAAGTAATACAGGTTCACAAAACCCAACTCATGTGCATATTCCACATACACAAGGCTACACAAGGATACCATAGGCTACACTACACAGGCCATGAGCCAAATTTATACATTATGCAACACATATACCAAGTACCATATATACATACCAATTCCTATATGTCTATATACATACTATTTATATATGCAAAAGCAATATTTATATTATATCACATATATCACATTGGTATATATATATTATATATACATATGTACACATATAAAAGATAGGGGAAAAATCATGCTTGTGTGTGTGTGTGCTAACATAGTGGCATGGTGTCATGAGAGTGTTAGGTGTAATGTGTGTGTGTTAAAGAGTGATGATGTGAAATATGTGTATGGCTTTGTGTGTGTGTGGGAAGAAGAGTGGACTAAAACACGACAGGAAATGGAAAATAGATAGGTATGTGAATGTGTGTAGGGTGAGTGAGAACATGCATGAGGGGGCTGTGTGTGTGTGTGGTGTGAGAGATATACATGTGAGTGTAGGGAAAACTGTGTTCCCATATTTGTGTTTGTGAGCAAATTGTTAGCAGGAAATAGGATTAGGTGACTGAACACAACAGTGCTAGATGTAATTCTCAGGTTTTTGATGGTGAACTAGTGTGTAGGTTAAAAGTGTTGACAGGAACTTAAATGGTGTAAAGGGAATCAACAAGTTCAGGTCTTATACTAATCTCAGAAAAACAGTGAATGCCCAAACCCATTCCCAGGTTTTTGTCTTCACACAATTTCCAGATTTCATACCACATAGGAAACATTCCATGGTTCAAAATAGAACTCAAAATCAGTCTAAAACAGTTTACAGTTTCAGAACTTGAACCCATCAGTCTACCCCTTTTCTATTTCAGTTTTATGAATCAAAACACACCCAAACAACCCTAAATTTTGAACACAACAAGATAACATATAGGAGAATATATTTAGGTACTTAAACCTACATGTTAACAGTATTAAATGGGTTTAAAATGATGGCAAAGTTCAATATCAAAATCTGGAAAAAATCAGAAAATTAATGCACAGTTCAGAATTTGGTAGATTAACAATTACCTATTGAAAAAATTATTAAAACACAAAATAATGAGTTGGTAAATGAAATATACAATGTGTTTGTGTCCCAGGGTCCATCACGTGTTCATCAATACGACACAATCGTGTCCAATACAAATAAACCCTAATCGAGCATAACAGTGCACTGTCTCGTGCACACGTGCACTCGTGTCGTGTACACGACACAGGTCAAACTAGGCCTCGTGCTCGCAACCCTAGGTTCGCCCAGGGTCTAGCTAAGTGTCCAATAACCTGCACTGTGTCCTAGAGTGTTATATCTGAAGATACAGAGCCGTATCAGTGTACTATTTCACGTATGCACTGTACAGTGTAAAATCAGTGCGACACTGATATCCCTCTCGACACGCCACGTGGACACGTGAGACTTGACATGTGGCATGTCAGTCATAGCCCCATGGCGTGTGTCGAGTCTCGCATGTCCTGGTTGCGTGTCGTGTCCTCTAGAGTCCCCGAGTAGCAGGGGACAGAACCCGAGCGCGCGCGCGTGTGTGCAGCGCGTGTCCATGCATCGAAATCGACACAACCCGACATAATCACCACCTCAGAGGAACATAAATCATTAATCAATGATAAAACCTAGATTCCTATTCAAAAACATTGCACAAAAGAAATCGAAATGCCCTTTGAGGCATTTCGACAAACACTTAAGGACAGGTCTGATACGTGTCCAAAACGGATACGAAACCTAAGAAACTCGACACGAAACCAATGAAGACACTTAGGGGACTCCTAGGGATTCCTAAATATGTAAAGAAATCAAAATTTCATGGAGAAATGGAGAAGTTACCTATAGTTGAACTTTCAAGAAAAACCCCCTTTTCTAGAGCTCTTCTCCTTGATGTCCCAATCCCACAAAACAATACCAAATTGAAATGAAACTCCTATAACAGCAAGAATAGGTATATTAAAACCTAATAAAAGAGATTTGAATGAAAAAGGAAATGGAATGGAATTCTAGGGATTAAATGAAATAGGAAACAAACCTTTTCCTAAACTTGAGCTTTCCTAAGAAAGAGGCAACCCTAAAATTAGGAGAGTATTTATAGGTTGATGTTCCCAATGTTGATATGGTAGCCGGCCACTTAGTCTAGGGCTTAGGGTTTTGCAATGTCTTGGGCTTTGGGCCAACCTACAAGGCTATGGCTTGAATTGATTTATTAATGGTTCTAAATCATAAGCCATGACTTATGACTTTCTAATTCCTATTGCTAACTAGAGTCTATTGACCAAACCAAGGGTTAGCTTAGGTTAGACTAGAGTCATATAACCTAACCAAGTCCATACTAACTAGGGTTAGCTTCTAGGTTGGTCTACAAGGGTCAAAACTAGTCAAAGTCAACCATAGGCCCAAAATCAATTATACTAAAAATCTCTAAAAATCACTAAAAAATCACATTAATTATAATAAATCTAAATAATAAATAATAATTCCAAATAATTCCCAAAATTACAAAAATGACTAAATTACCCCTCAATCTAGAAATGATAAATGAAATACCCTAATCACATAGCTAGGCTCTAGGGTTACACTAGCAAGACACCAAATCATAAGTCATGATTTAAAATAGTTTTTTTTAAAATGATTAAAAATCAATAAAAAATATATAAAATTTTAAATACCATAATTAAATAAATTAAAATACAAAATTTCAAAATTACCCTCATCTGGAAAAACTGGGTGTTACAATCCTACCCACCTTATAAAAATTTTGTCCTCGAAATTAAGATGATCGCACCCCTTCTAGGTCAAACATAAACAAGGGTCAATCTCTAGTCAATTTCCTCAACATCCTAGTTCTTGGTCAACAGCTGGTCAACTTTTTAGGATTTTACCTATGCTAGCTATCTAGGTGTTGGCAACTAGAATTTACCAAAAGAGAAACTCTATAATAGGCTAGCTCTTAACCTTCCAATCCTGTCAAGTCACCCATAACTAATTACCCACAAGCTAAGCACACCAATCCCAAATACCACATATATATATATGCTCAAGAACAACAACCCATCACATATATCCTAAGTATATCATCTATATATAGACCTCTTAGTCTTGGGTGAAACTACAACTATACTCAAGGACTGGCTCTAGTCATAGGTGCCTCACTGGAAAAAGTAAGGGAAAGTAATAATAATTATCAAGGCTGTACGGCATACTAACATCCTATATATAAACTGGTTGGCATTATAAATAACAGGGAAATCATCTACAATAGGTTACTATTCTAATACCAATGCTAACTATCATCTCTAGGGTACAGATACTCTACAAGTCGTCATATTATTTCACTATGAAGATCTACCTATGAACAAGCTCCACAAACTAAATATCCCTACTCCTAAGTTATTTACAATAATAGAAGGGTATGATGTTTAAAACGTTCTCAAGATACAACCTGTTAATTATATGCGTCTGTCCTAAATTATGTTGTCCAGAGTCTTCATCGTGCTAGTGAGCAAGGCTACGATAATCACAGAGTCCTTGACTAAGGTATGTACCCTTAGGTTCATGGTATTTAAAATTTTTGCATTGCCGTATGCGACGACGAAAACCTTAAATTCCCATACCTGAGAAATATATCCAAAATCTGACTACATGTCCTCACTATGCCAACTAACACGACTATCGAAGATTCTAGATCTCATGATTTAGGTGACCTAGCCCATATGATTTTCTCAGAAAGGAGAAAAAAAAGAAAACATACAAAACAGAAGAGTAACATAACAAAATTAATCAATCAACAAGGAACAGATGGAATCGGATTTCAAGGTAGTTATAAAAGACAATTTCGGGAATGAAATTGAGGAGAACGGAACTTGCAGCAAGATCTCCAACGGTCTGTGCATCCTTGACTGTCCTAACGATAGCTCGCCCTGCTAGTTTTCTCCTGGTCTGCTGCCGATGCTGCATGAACCGCTGCTGCTGAGAGAAATCAGAAATGACGGGAAAAGTCTCTGTACAGGCAGAGGTGCACCTCCTATGTAGCAGAAACGCCAACCTGAGTCGGCACAACAGAAACGGCGGTCTCGAGGCCCTGATGAACAGGACGAGAGGTGGCCAGCCTCTCGATAGTATTCCCCGAACCGAAGTGATGAGATCATGTCTTCATAACCATCATGAAAACAGATCAAAACAAGAAGCAATTTCTGAGAATGAAGCAAAAATTCAAAGGAGGACAGTTCATATTCGAGGGAAGTCAGTAAGCAACAATTTTAGATAAAAGGAATCTGATAAGGAGTTTTTCCTAATGTGATTGAGTACCTTCAAAATATCCTAATCCTACTGCAGGCTGTAGTGATACTCTAGTTCGAATACCACTACATAAACTCGACCTGCATGGGCCACCACTAAAAATGTGTCACGACCCGCACCCATCGTGAGGGTACGAGTACGTAACAACGCCCAGCCTATGCCGCAGTGTCGGCGGTAGAACGCTGTTCTAGGTTAGGAACTATAACTAACTAACATGAAATACTCTCCATAAGGAGGCCAACACAGAGGTATAACTCAATCACAATCTAGAGATGGAATATGGCACGATAAAATAGATAAGAAATTTTTAACTGAGGTACAACAGAAATGAAATAACAAAGTCTGAACAACTACCAGTCTCAACATCTCTAAAATATACAACTCTGAAAATAAAGACAACAGCTAAACACGAAAAGAAAGAACAGTCTAAGCTACCTATACTATGCAAGGTATCATCCTGAGCAGCTGCCTGAACCTCTCCAGGGGTCCAGGTCGCGAGTGTCAACTAGGCAAGCTCCAAGTAAGGGGTACTGGGTTCCTCATCATCCTCTGTAAAATTTTCAACAGGTCCAGTCAGGACGGGAGTGAGCGCAAAATATCTCACGCAGTTCATATCATGTTAGGAAATATAAAGCATGCAATAGAGTAAGGTACATGAAACGCTGAAAGAAGAATGTATATGAAAACAACAGAGATTTGATAATGGGAAATATCTATATATGATAAGTAAGAACTGTAAGCAACATGTGATTTAGAGCACAATATGGTTATGTAAACGGTCTAGGAAAATGCAATGGTAACTCTATTGTACGTTGGTATACAATAGACATATACAATAGTTATACAATATTGTACAATAGGATTTGAGTACATAACCAATTCTACTCTCCCTCCCCAATCAATACACAAGGATCCACTCCAGTTACGTTATCTTGCGCAATAGTGTATAATGTTATACAATGGATGTACAATATTATACAATAGATGTACAATGTTATACAATAGTTGTACAATGTTATACAATAGTGTACAATGGTCTATCCCTGGGACTCATGTGATACTGAGAGTACAATATGCACAAGGAGTATACAAGGATATGGGTATTCAATAAATACAATATGTAAGTGAAACGCACATCACAATATGTATCTAGTGAATACAAGGGGATAACATCTCAAAAGAAGATCCATATAGTACCAATCCATGATAACAATCGTGTCAGTATCAAGTACAGTAATCTAGAGCAAGAATGTAAATCCAGACAAGTATGAAACGGTCAGAGAATGTACTCGCCTCGTATCTGAAGGTCTGAAGTAAATGTACTGTCCGAGATGAGGTACCTGACTCCTAATTAGAGCTACACAAGTCAAGATGTATACAGGGGATGATAATAGTAATCTACAATGCATCTACATGCTGTCTAGGTCAAACTAGACTAAAGTCAACACTTGGTCAACTCTAGTCAACCACACTAGTCAACTAGGTCAAGTCCTAGCCCAAACAAGTCTAACAAGTCTCACTAGGCCTAACCAAGCCTATACTAGCCAATCAAACATGATTCCCAAGTCACAGAGCAAACACACACCATTCAAGTAACACAGGTTCACAAAACCCAACTCATGTGCATATTCCACATACACAAGGCTACACAAGGATACCATAGGCTACACTACACAGGCCATGAGCCAAATTCATACATTATGCAAAACATATACCAAGTACCATATATATATACCAATTCCGATATGTCTATATACATACTATTTATATATGCAAAAGCAATATTTATATTATATCACATATATCACATTGGTATATATATTGTAGGACCGTTGAGCACCTCTAGAGGGGGGGTGAATAGAGTGTGTGTGTGTGCAGCGGAAAATAATCACCAATTAAAAACTTAAGTAATGACTATGGCAGTAAATAGGAGACAGTAAATAAATGCAGTAAAGTAAGAGTCAAGAATTCAAACTCAGTGACACAACGATGTATACTGGTATCCCTCTGAGAGGACTAATCCAGTCTCGAGTACTCTTGCTCGATGTTAATCCACTATGACACAAGCTTTAACTGAGTGCTTGCAACTCTTACACCACCGTGCTTGTTGACGAGTGCACGACCAACTCCAACACACACACCGTGCTTGGTGACGAGCGCACGACCAGCTCCACAACACCGTGCTTGGTGACGAGCGCACGACCGACTCCAGAAGGCAATTGGAAAACTGGAATGTTTTCTGAATACAACCTTCGATACAACTCTTCAACACCAAACTCTAGATTAAACAGAAATGTACTGGCTTGGCTAAGAGTCGTAAAGGCTTAGATATGAAAGTAAAAGCTCAGAACACTTTAGATAGAGAAGAGAAGAGATGAAATTGGATTGTTGAAATGAATGGTAATCTCAACTCTATTTATAGTATTTTTTGGGAGACCGAACTCGGACAGAGTTCGGGCAGAGTTCGGATGCTAGGATTTCGCATACGAACGTTGGATGCAGATTTGGTGAGAACTGTATTTCAAATAACCCAGACCGAACTCGGGCCAAACTCGGACCGAACTCGGACCGAACTCGGTCAGAGTTCTGTCAGAGTTCTACTGGTTCAGAACAGTAAGGAATAAATCAAATTTGTATAGGTTTTGGGCCTTTTGGAATTATAGATTTTTGGGATACGTAGGTAGGCTTATTTTTGTTTGTGGACTGAGAAAAACCTAAGCCAGTACCGATCCGATCAATCTCACATTTTTCCTAGACTCAATAAATGGAAAAATACAGAATAAATATGAAAACCAATAGCCCTTTTGATGACGTCTTTTTCCTGACATAGAAGACGCATTTTTCTTTGACGGCAATCGTCCAAAGATAAACAGATCTGAAAATTTGAATACCTTTCGGGGGCTTCGCCCCCGAACCCCTGACGGGGGGCGCTGCCCCCTCGACCCCTGTCCGCTGACCAGGCAGCGGAACCCCCGATGCGAGGCCCCGGATAGGTCGTTAGGCGGTTCAGAGAAATCTTCTTGTATAACGCCATCTTTGGCCCATTAATAATTCTCTATTGCATGTGTCCTGCTTTGTCAAGGCTTGATCATGCTTACTGCATGTCTACAAATATATGTTAGACGAAACATAACAATATGATACAATATGATACAATCATAACAATATGACATAGAACATTTAGGACAATGCTAAGTATAAGTAGCAACATGATAGGGATTACATGAATATTAGTGATGTCATTATGTTAAACTTAATTGATTAGCCATATTCAAAAACATGATATAATCATTGGGCTAACATATATTATATATACATATGTAAACATATAAAAGATAGGGGAAAAATTATGCTTGTGTGTGTGTGTGCTAACATAGTGGCATGGTGTCATGAGAGTGTTAGGTGTAATGTGTGTGTGTTAAAGAGTGATGATGTGAAATATGTGTGTGGCTTTGTGTGTGTGTGTGGGAAGAAGAGTGGACTGAAACATGATAGGAAATAGGAAATAGATAGGTATGTGAATGTGTCACCCCCATTTCCTGTATTTCGTATTTATGCTCGTATTTGATTTTGGCACGTATTTTAATTTTCTCGACTTGCGGATTTTGGTTTCTCGTAAATGGATTTTGGACCATGGCTTGGTTTTATTTTGTGAAAGTTGGTTTAGTTTGGTTCAACATGCATGGAACACCATAAGCCTACACTCCTCCCTCATCACACCACAACTCCCCCACTTTATAACACCATCTACTTTTCTCTCTCCTCTTTATTCTCTCATTTATTTCTTACAAACTTCTTCTTCTTCCTTCTTCCACACAACTCCCCAACCAATAGGCAAGTGCACCTTGCCAACAAATAAGCACCCAATTTTATTTGTCCATTTGATAGATTAGGACATGTAGATCAACATTAGAACTTAGAATTTTGTGATTTGGAGCTTTCATTCTTCTAGATCTAGGTTTTAACCATTTTCGGAAATCCTTGGTTTTGATCTATTAAACTTTGATTTTTGCTTGTTTTGATGCTTCCATGTGGAAGAGAATTCAATTTTACTCAAGTTAGAACTTTGAAAATCTAAATTTGGTTTTGATTTGGCAAGTTGTGAAGATTTGAACTTGGTGTTCTTAGTGTTCTTGAGAGTTCAGCCATGGTGGAGCTCTCGGCCAATGCTTTTTAGCACCTGGCCGATTGCGCACTATTCCCTGGCCTGCGCTCTTTAGTGCAAGGCCATTTGCGCACCCTGACCCGTGCTCTTTAGCGCATGGCCATTTGCGCAAGATCCTCAGCCATGCTTGCGCTGCGCTGGATTGCGCTGGCGCAGGCCAGCCATGCGCAAGCCAGCCATGCGCAAAGCAACCCCTGCGCAATTCGACCATTGCGCAATCCATCTCTGCGCAACCAACTCCTGCGCAGTTCACTCCTGCGCAGTCTACCTTCTGCGCAATCCATCTGTGCGCCATCTGCCCCTGCGCACTTGGTACCCTGCGCAGTTGGTACCCTGCGCAGCTCACCCTGCGCACTTGGCACCCTGCGCAGTGCGTACCCTGCGCAACCAACTTGTCTATGATGAATTTGTTATTTCTTGATCTTGGCTCTTCTATAGTCCTATTTTTATATTAGTATTTTATTAGGTATTTTATGCCCATTTTATATCCTTACGCCTTTTGGCATGAACTTGATTTTGCTTAATATGTCTGGAATGACTATTGTACATAGCATGGTATGACAAGGAACTAGCCTAACATGACAGTGACCCGTAGTGGTGCACTCCTGACATGACCAACCTGACATGATAGTGGCCCGTCGTGGCGCACTCCTAACAAGTACCCTGACATGATTTATCTTGATAACTTGATAGTGGCCCGTGGCGGCGCACTCCTGACTTGACTTGACTTGATAACTTGACTTGACCTGCCTTGACACCGTGGGTGTTCCTGCTTGCTTGCTTGTACAATCCACTTGTCTTGTCTTGCATCATGTCTAGGACGTGACTTCCTGGGTACCACGGCCAGGGACTCGCGCTAAACTGGATTAGGCTAATTATTAGATCAAACTAGAATATGGAGAATTCCCAGTCACAGGCAATCTCGTTATCTGGGCGCTTTAATGGACTTGTAGCTTGCCGACGAGTAGAGCACATTTCCAGCACACTGTCATGTGTTGCACCCTCTAAGTCACCTAAGGGTACATTTGTCTCCCGGGCAATGTACCCACCTATAACTCTCAACCCGCGAAAGGATAACTGGATGGTCTGCAGGGCTTGGGACTGGAAATTCTCACTTGCATCTTGTTAGTAATTAGGCTTGTGATAACCCTAGTTAGTTAAATTAGTAAGCCGTAGTACTTGCTTGGCCGATTGTGAATGAATGGTGTCCAGCCTTGTCTAAGTTTTGTCTAGCTCCAGTACCTGATATCTCCTGAGCATGTTTGTTTTACTTATCTCTAATGATAAATGGGTAGAGACAGTGAGCTATTCAGGCGAAGGGGTACAATCCCGGTCCTTGTTTGGTTTAAGGATTGTAACCTGGCTCCCGGAATGGTTCCACGTCCCTAGTCGTTTATCGCCCTGTGTACTTTACTACTTGTACTTTCTTTTATTCTTTATGTTCTGATATGCTGGATTTTGTTCTTATTTGTGGCCTCCTTTGTGGCACTTGCTCTTTCTGGGGTTTGACCCAGCTGGTTTTGTGTGGCCAGATTTCGGAGCGGCTCCCGAGGATCTACCAAGCTTCCAGCCCAATGGTGACAACTAGACGGAACCCGGGCCAAGAGTGGGTTTTCCTTTTTGTTTCACCCACTAATATGTAAATTTATTCTTTTGAGGCGTTTAGCCGACGAGCACCTGTTAGCTCGATGCACATTTACTTACTGTCTGCCTACGGGCTGTAACATGATTAACAAATCCTAGGGTTGATCATGTATGACTGAACTCTTGCTAGTCCTATCATTTTGTTCGACTAGCTTCATGATCATCCAATATGTAATATTTGGGACGCCTTATATATATATATTTGATGCTCTAATATCTTGTAACTCTGTTAATTGCTTGAGATTGAGACAATAGGCTTGACCTTAAGAGACTGCTGGCTTGTAGTAAACCCTCATATCTAGACAGCCGTGACCGTATAGTTAAGATGTATTCTATTTCAATATACGTAGCTGGCTGTGTCTGCCCCCGCTCTCCAGTATTCTGGTTCTAGGGCGTGACACGGTTTAAGTGGTGGCCCATGCAGGTCTTGTCAATCAAGAAATGTGAGGGTTTACCGAATAGATGTCTCAATCAATATTCGCCTTTGATCTCTGCTCGTATCTTCAAATCCCTGAGATTCTTGACCTGATCACCTGCTTGTATCATTGATCTGTCCTGGTCCTTCCTTATTGTTCCCTATGTCGTCTTCTTCAGCGGCATTACTCCCGGACCTGCCAACCAGCCAGAGGAAGCTCGACAAGCACCCCAGCGCCAGGAAGATCAAGCTCAGCACTCTGGAGTAGCCTCCCGAGTTATGCTTTCCGGAGGCTCAGTACCTCCAGTTCAGGCAGCTCCGCCCGCTCAACCAGCTAGACAGGATGAGGGGCCTTTGGTAGGGCTTATCAGAGAACTGCTCGCATCCCAAGATCGTCGAGGCGACGCCTTGCACCAGGAAGTTCATGATGCACTAAACCGAGGAGGTCCCCAAGGGAACCAGGCGGCCAACAGTTTCAAGCGCTTGAACCCTCCCTTCTTTGACGGCAGTGAAGATGCGATTGCCGCGGACGCTTGGCTTCAGGATATCGAGGTGGTTCTAGAAGCAGCTAGGACACCTGAGAATGATAAGGTGGCGGTGGTATGCCTACAGTTACTAGACTTGGCTCGCGATTGGTGGGCAGCTCAGGCCATGGGGTTAGCAGCACCAGTCACTTGGGCGACGTTCAGAGAGAGATTCCAGACAAAGTACTTTGATGCTGTGGCTCGGTACGACCTGCAGACCAGATTCACCAACTTGAAGCAAGGAGGCAGGACGGTCGATGGCTATGCGACCGAGTTTTCCAGGCTGAGTAGGTTCGCCCCCACCTTGGTGGCAACCGAGTTCGATAGGGCTCAGCGGTTCCAGCAAGGGCTGCACTTAGAGATATTATTGGCTGTCGAGCAGTTCGAGCACCAGACGTTCGATGCAGTATTGAAGGCAGCGAGGAGGCATGAGTATACCTCCCGGAGAATTGTAGACAGGACTGGAGGCAGGAAGCGGTCCCACAACCAGATGCACCAATCTTCAGCTCCAGCCCCGGCAGCTAGGGGTATAACCATTGGAACTCCGAGGCGGGCGGCCTCAGTGACGTCGGTTCAGCATTCGACCCCGACGTACCCGCAGCAGCAGAAACAGAAGCAGTCTTCCGCGGTGGGATGTTCTCATTGCGGGAAGCCGGGCCATGTAGTGGCAGAGTGTCGTAGGGCACAGGGATTGTGCCTGGCTTGTGGAGGAGCAGACCACCAGATAGGGACCTTCCCGAATAGGGGAGGTCCATCATCTTCCAACCTTTCTAGTTCTTCGGTGAGGGGACCAGCCCCAGTTCCAGTCCAGCAGCAGCAGCAGTACCCGAGGCCATTGGCGCCCCAGGCCCAGGCCTTTCAGCAGCACAACCAGAGCTATTGGCAGATCTTCAGAAGATGGGAATTGAAGTGGTTCTTCCTTCCAATGTGGCCTTGATGGCCAGCCTACAGATTCAGTCCACCATAGTTGAGAGGATCCGGACAGCACAGTTAACAGATTCCAAGATTCAGCGGCTCAGAACAGAGTACGAGACAGGGAGAAGGCCAGAGTTATGTATTCATGAGGATGGTACACTTCGACACGGCACGCGTCTTTGTGTACCCAGTGGAGATATCAGACAGGAAGTCATGGCAGAGGCTCACAGTTCGCAGTATTCCATCCAGCCAGGCAGCACGAAGATGTACAGAGATATTCGTCAACACTTTTGGTGGAATAGTATGAAGAGGGAGATAGCCCGGTACGTCTCTCGATGTTTGGTTTGCCAACAGGTCAAGGCTGAACATCAGAGGCCAGCTGGACTTCTTCAACCTTTACCGATCCCAGAATGGAAATGGGAACACATTACCATGGATTTCGTGACTGGATTACCCAGATCTCCGGCAGGCAGAGATGCTATTTGGGTCATTGTGGACAGGCTTACCAAGGTGGCACACTTTCTTCCATTTAGAGTTGGACAGTCGACGGCGCAGCTAGCAGAGATGTATCTCAGGCAGATCGTCAGACTTCACGGAGTGCCAGTCAGCATAGTATCAGACAGGGATACGAGATTCACATCGCACTTCTGGCGCAGTCTTCATCAAAGTTTGGGGACTCGTCTCAAGTTCAGCTCAGCGTATCATCCGCAGACAGATGGGCAGTCAGAGCGTACTATACAAACTCTCGAAGATATGTTGCGGTCGTGTACCCTTGACTTCGGTGGTTCGTGGGAGGATCACCTGCACCTGGTGGAATTCTCGTACAACAATAGTTTCCAGGCTAGTATCCAGATGGCACCCTTCGAGGCTCTGTATGACAGGAAATGCAGATCTCCGTTAGCATGGGACGATGTCGGAGAGAGGCAGATGCTCGGTCCAGAACTGATTTCTCAGACGGTTGAAGTGGTCAGGAAGGTCAGAGATCACCTCCGAGTTGCTCAGGATCGCCAGCGCCATTGGGCCGATGCTCATCGGCGTCCCTTAGAATTTGCCGTCGGCGACCATGTATTCCTTAGGATCTCGCCTACCCGCGGCGTCATTCGTTTTGGCGTACGGAGAAAGCTTAGTCCTAGGTATATAGGGCCGTTCGATATTCTGGAGCGAGTAGGCGATGTGTCCTATCGTCTCGCTCTTCCACCGTCGTTAAGTGAGGTACATGATGTATTCCATGTGTCCCAATTAAGACGGTACATCCCGGACCTGAGCCATATCCTAGATCATTCGGAATTGGTTGTTGGTACCAACCTTTCGTATGAGGAGAGGCCCGTGTCTATATTGGACCGGAGAGAAAAGACGCTCAAGAACAAGACTATTAACTTAGTCCGTGTTGCTTGGGGTCATCACTCTCTAGGTGAGTCAACGTGGGAGCGTGAGGACGACATCCGATCGCGATATCCCTACCTGTTTGACTCGTGAGGTATAATGTCTTTCTTATGCCTTACGCTTTCCCTTCCTTGCTTGCATTGTATGATTGTATGATTGAACTGCTTAGTGTAGCTTGTCTGTGCTTAGTATAGCTTGTCGTGGCAATCTCTAGCTCCTTGATTAAATTCCGAGGACGGAATTCTTTGAAGGTGGGTAGAGTTGTCACCCCCATTTCCTGTATTTCGTATTTATGCTCGTATTTGATTTTGGCACGTATTTTAATTTTCTCGACTTGCGGATTTTGGTTTCTCGTAAATGGATTTTGGACCATGGCTTGGTTTTATTTTGTGAAAGTTGGTTTAGTTTGGTTCAACATGCATGGAACACCATAAGCCTACACTCCTCCCTCATCACACCACAACTCCCCCACTTTATAACACCACCTACTTTTCTCTCTCCTCTTTATTCTCTCATTTATTTCTTACAAACTTCTTCTTCTTCCTTCTTCCACACAACTCCCCAACCAATAGGCAAGTGCACCTTGCCAACAAATAAGCACCCAATTTTATTTGTCCATTTGATAGATTAGGACATGTAGATCAACATTAGAACTTGGAATTTTGTGATTTGGAGCTTTCATTCTTCTAGATCTAGGTTTTAACCATTTTCGGAAATCCTTGGTTTTGATCTATTAAACTTTGATTTTTGCTTGTTTTGATGCTTCCATGTGGAAGAGAATTCAATTTTACTCAAGTTAGAACTTTGAAAATCTAAATTTGGTTTTGATTTGGCAAGTTGTGAAGATTTGAACTTGGTGTTCTTAGTGTTCTTGAGAGTTCAGCCATGGTGGAGCTCTCGGCCAATGCTTTTTAGCACCTGGCCGATTGCGCACTATTCCCTGGCCTGCGCTCTTTAGTGCAAGGCCATTTGCGCACCCTGACCCGTGCTCTTTAGCGCATGGCCATTTGCGCAAGATCCTCAGCCATGCTTGCGCTGCGCTGGATTGCGCTGGCGCAGGCCAGCCATGCGCAAGCCAGCCATGCGCAAAGCAACCCCTGCGCAATTCGACCATTGCGCAATCCATCTCTGCGCAACCAACTCCTGCGCAGTTCACTCCTGCGCAGTCTACCTTCTGCGCAATCCATCTGTGCGCCATCTGCCCCTGCGCACTTGGTACCCTGCGCAGTTGGTACCCTGCGCAGCTCACCCTGCGCACTTGGCACCCTGTGCAGTGCGTACCCTGCGCAACCAACTTGTCTATGATGAATTTGTTATTTCTTGATCTTGGCTCTTCTATAGTCCTATTTTTATATTAGTATTTTATTAGGTATTTTATGCCCATTTTATATCCTTACGCCTTTTGGCATGAACTTGATTTTGCTTAATATGTCTGGAATGACTATTGTACATAGCATGGTATGACAAGGAACTAGCCTAACATGACAGTGACCCGTAGTGGTGCACTCTTGACATGACCAACCTGACATGATAGTGGCCCGTCGTGGCGCACTCCTAACAAGTACCCTGACATGATTTATCTTGATAACTTGATAGTGGCCCGTGGCGGCGCACTCCTGACTTGACTTGACTTGATAACTTGACTTGACCTGCCTTGACACCGTGGGTGTTCCTGCTTGCTTGCTTGTACAATCCACTTGTCTTGTCTTGCATCATGTCTAGGACGTGACTTCCTGGGTACCACGGCCAGGGACTCGCGCTAAACTGGATTAGGCTAATTATTAGATCAAACTAGAACATGGAGAATTCCCAGTCACAGGCAATCTCGTTATCTGGGCGCTTTAATGGACTTGTAGCTTGCCGACGAGTAGAGCATATTTCCAGCACACTGTCATGTGTTGCACCCTCTAAGTCACCTAAGGGTACATTTGTCTCCCGGGCAATGTACCCACCTATAACTCTCAACCCGCGAAAGGATAACTGGATGGTCTGCAGGGCTTGGGACTGGAAATTCTCACTTGCATCTTGTTAGTAATTAGGCTTGTGATAACCCTAGTTAGTTAAATTAGTAAGCCGTAGTACTTGCTTGGCCGATTGTGAATGAATGGTGTCCAGCCTTGTCTAAGTTTTGTCTAGCTCCAGTACCTGATATCTCCTGAGCATGTTTGTTTTACTTATCTCTAATGATAAATGGGTAGAGACAGTGAGCTATTCAGGCGAAGGGGTACAATCCCGGTCCTTGTTTGGTTTAAGGATTGTAACCTGGCTCCCGGAATGGTTCCACATCCCTAGTCGTTTATCGCCCTGTGTACTTTACTACTTGTACTTTCTTTTATTCTTTATGTTCTGATATGCTGGATTTTGTTCTTATTTGTGGCCTCCTTTGTGGCACTTGCTCTTTCTGGGGTTTGACCCAGCTGGTTTTGTGTGGCCAGATTTCGGAGCGGCTCCCGAGGATCTACCAAGCTTCCAGCCCAATGGTGACAACTAGACGGAACCCGGGCCAAGAGTGGGTTTTCCTTTTTGTTTCATCCACTAATATGTAAATTTATTCTTTTGAGGCGTTTAGCCGACGAGCACCTGTTAGCTCGATGCACATTTACTTACTGTCTGCCTACGGGCTGTAACATGATTAACAAATCCTAGGGTTGATCATGTATGACTGAACTCTTGCTAGTCCTATCATTTTGTTCGACTAGCTTCATGATCATCCAATATGTAATATTTGGGACGCCTTATATATATATATTTGATGCTCTAATATCTTGTAACTCTGTTAATTGCTTGAGATTGAGACAATAGGCTTGACCTTAAGAGACTGCTGGCTTGTAGTAAACCCTCATATCTAGACAGCCGTGACCGTATAGTTGAGATGTATTCTATTTCAATATACGTAGCTGGCTGTGTCTGCCCCCGCTCTCCAGTATTCTGGTTCTGGGGCGTGACAGAATGTGTGTAGGGTGAGTGAGAACATGCATGAGGGGGCTGTGTGTGTGTGTGGTGTGAGAGATATACATGTGAGTGTAGGAAAAACTGTGTTCCCAGATTTGTGTTTGTGAGCAAAGTGTTAGCAGGAAATAGGATTAGGTGACTGAACACAACAGTGCTAGATGTAATTCTCAGGTTTTTGATGGTGAACTAGTGTGTAGGTTAAAAGTGTTGACAGAAACTTAAATGGTGTAAAGGGAATCAACAAGTTCAGGTCTTATACTAATCTCAGAAAAACAGTGAATGCCCAAACCCATTCCCAGGTTTTTGTCTTCACACAATTTCCAGATTTCATACCACATAGGAAACATTCCATGGTTCAAAATAGAACTCAAAATCAGTCTAAAACAGTTCACAGTTTCAGAACTTGAACCCATTAGGGACTTAAACCTACATGTTAACATTATTAAATGGGTTTAAAATGTTGGCAAAGTTCAATATCAAAATCTGGAAAAAATCAGAAAATCAATACACAGTTCAGAATTTGGTAGATTAACAATTACCTATTGAAAAAATTATTAAAACACAAAATAATGAGTTGGTAAATGAAATATACAATGTATTTGTGTCCCAGGGTCCACCACGTGTCCATCAATACGACACAATCGTGTCCAATACAAATAAACCCAAATCGGGCATAACAGTGCACTGTCCAATGCACTGTCTCGTGCACACGTGCACTCGTGTCGTACACACGACATAGGCCAAACTAGGCCTCGTGCTTGCAACCCTAGGTTTGCCCAGGGTCTATCTAAGTGTCCAATAACCTGTACTGTGTCCTAGAGTGTCGTGTCCGATGATATAGAGCCGTATCAGTGCACTATTTCACGTGTGCACTGCACAGTGTAAAATCAGTGCGACACTGATATCCCTCTCGACATGCCACATGGACACGTGAGACTTGACACGTGGCATGTCAGTCATAGCCCCATGGCATGTGTCGAGTCTCGCGTGTCCTGGTTGTGTGTCGTGTCCTCTAGAGTCCCCGAGTAGCAGGGGACAGAACCCGAGCGCGCGCGCGTGTGTGCAGCACGTGTCAACGCGTCAAAATTGACACAACCCGACACAATCACCACCTCAGAGGAACATAAATCATTAAGCAATGATAAAACCTAGATTCCTATTCAAAAACATTGCACAAAAGAAATTGAATTGCCCTTTGAGGCATTTCGACAAACACTTAAGGACAGGTCTGATACGTGTCCAAAATGGACACGAAACCTATGAAACCCGACACGAAACCAATGAAGACACTTAGGGGACTCCTAGGGCTTCCTAAATATGTAAAGAAATCAAATTTTCGTGTGTAGGAAATAGGATTAGGAGACTGAACACAACAGTGCTAGATGCAATTCTCAGGTTTTTGATGGTGAACTAGTGTGTAGGTTAAAAGTGTTGACAGTAACTTAAATGGTGTAAAGGGAATCAACAAGTTCAGGTCTTATACTAATCTCAGAAAAACAGTGAATGCCCAAACCCATTCCCAAGTTTTTGTCTTCACACAATTTCCAGATTTCATACCACATAGGAAACATTCCATGGTTCAAAATAGAACTCAAAATCAGTCTAAAACAGTTCACAGTTTCAGAACTTGAACCCATTAGTCTACCCCTTTTTGATTTTGGTTTTATGAATCAAAACACACCCAAACAAAGTTCAAAATCAGTCTAAAACAGTTCACAGTAAGGTACATGAAACGCTGAAAGAAGAATGTATATGAAAACAACAGAGATTTGATAATGGAAAATATCTATATATGATAAGTAAGAACTGCAAGCAACATATGATTTAGAGCACAATATGCTTATGTAAACGGTCTAGGAAAATGCAATGGTAACTCCATTGTACGTGGGTGTACAATAGACATATGCAATAGTTATACAATATTGTACAATAGGATTTGAGTACATAACCAATTCTACTCCCCCTCCCCAATCAATACACAAGGATCCACTCCAGTTACGTTATCTTGCACAATAGTGTACAATGTTATACAATGGATGTACAATATTAAACAATAGATGTACAATGTTATACAATAGTTGTACAATGCTATACAATAGTGTACAATGGTCTATCCCTGGGACTCATGTGATACTGAGAGTACAATATGCACAAGGAGTATACAAGGATATGGGTATTCAATAAATACAATATGTAAGTGAAACGGACATCACAATATGTATCTAGTGAATACAAGGGGATAACATCTCAAAAGAAGATCCATATAGTACCAATCCGTGATAACAATCGTGTCAGCATCAAGTACAGTAATCTAGAACAAGAATGTAAATCCAGACAAGTATGAAACGGTCAGAGAATGTACTCGCCTCGTATCTGAAGGTTTGAAGTAAATGTACTGTCCGAGATGAGGTACCTGACTCCTAGTTAGAGCAACACAAGTCAAGGTGTATACAGGGGATGATAACAGTAATCTACAATACATCTACATGCTGTCTAGGTCAAACTAGACTAAAGTCAACACTTGGTCAACTCTAGTCAACCACACTAGTCAACTAGGTCAAGTCCTAGCCCAAACAAGTCTAACAAGTCTCACTAGGCCTAACCAAGCCTATACTAGCCAATCAAATATGATTCCCAAGCCACAGAGCAATCACACACCAATCAAGTAACACAGGTTCACAAAACCCAACTTATGTGCATATTCCACATACACAAGGTTACACAAGGATACCATTGGCTACACTACACAGGCCATGAGCCAAATTCATACATTATGCAACACATATACCAAGGTATGTGAATGTGTGTGTGTGGAAAGAAGAGTGGACTGAAACATGACAGGAAATGGGAAATAGATAGGTATGTGAATGTGTGTAGGGTGAGTGAGAACATGCATGAGGGGGCTGTGTGTGTGTGGTGTGAGAGATATATATGTGAGTGTCGGAAAAACTGTGTTCCCAGATTTGTGTTTGTGAGCAAAGTGTTAGCAGGAAATAGGATTAGGTGACTGAACACAACAGTGCTAGATGTAATTGTCAGGTTTTTGATGGTGAACTAGTGTGTAGGTTAAAAGTGTTGACAGGAACTTAAATGGTGTAAAGGGAATCAACAAGTTCAGGTCTTATACTAATCTCAGAAAAACAGTGAATGCCCAAACCCATTCCCAGGTTTTTGTCTTCACACAATTTCCAGATTTCATACCACATAGGAAACATTCCATGGTTCAAAATAGAACTCAAAATCAGTCTAAAACAGTTCACAGTTTCAGAACTTGAACCCATCACTCTACCCCTTTTCTATTTCAGTTTTATGAATCAAAACACACCCAAACAACCCCAAATTTTGAACACAACAAGATAACATATAGGAGAATATATTTAGGTACTTAAACCTACATGTTAACAGTATTAAATGGGTTTAAAATGATGGCAAAGTTTAATATCAAAATCTGGAAAAAAATCAGAAAATCAATGCAGAGTTCAGAATTTGGTAGATTAACAATTACCTATTGAAAAAATTATTAAAACACAAAATAATGAGTTGGTAAATGAAATATACAATGTGTTTATGTCCCAGGGTCCATCACGTGTCCATCAATACGACACAATCATGTCCAATACAAATAAACCCAAATTGGGTATAATAGTGCACTGTCCAGTGCACTGTCTCGTGCACACATGCACTCGTGTCGTGCACACGACACAGGCCAAACTAGGCCTCGTGCTCGTAACCCTAGGTTCGCCCAGGGTCTAGCTAAGTGTCCAATAACCTGTACTGTGTCCTAGATTGTCGTGTCCGAAGATACAGAGCCGTATCAGTACAATATTTCACGTGTGCACTGCACAGTCTAAAATCAGTGCGACACTGATATCCCTCTCGATATGCCACGTGGACACGTGAGACTTGACACGTGGCGTGTCAATCATCGCCCCATGGCGTGTGTCGAGTCTCGCGTATCTTGGTTGCGTGTCGTGTCCTCTAGAGTCCCCGAGTAGCAGGGGACAGAACCCGAGCGCGCGCGCGTGTGTGCAGCGCTTGTCCACGCGTCGAAATCGACACAACCCGACACAATCACCACCTTAGAGGAACATAAATCATTAAGCAATGATAAATCCTAGATTCTTATTCAAAAACATTGCACAAAAGAAATCGAAATGCCCTTTGAGGCATTTCGACAAACACTTAAGGATAGGTCTGATACGTATCCAAAACAGACACGAAACCTATGAAACCCGACACGAAACCAATGCAGACACTTAGGGGACTCCTAGGACTTCCTAAATATGTAAAGAAATCAAAATTTCATGGAGAAATGGAGAAGTTACCTATAGTTGAACTTTCAAGAAAAACCCCCTTTCTAGAGCTCTTCTCCTTGATGTCCCAATCCCACAAAACAATACCAAACTGAAATGAAACTCCTATAACAGTAAGAATAGATATATTAAAACCTAATAGAAGAGATTTGAATGAAAAAGGAAATGGAATGGAATTCTAGGGATTAAATGAAATAGGAAACAAACCTTTTCCTAAACTTGAGCTTTCCTAAGAAAGAGGCAACCCTAAAATTAGGAGAGTATTTATAGGGTGATGTCCCAATGTTGATATGGTGGCCGACCACTTAGTCTAGGGCTTAGGGTTTTGCAATATCTTGGGCTTTGGGCCAACCTACAAGGCTATGTTTTGAATTGATTTATTAATGGTTCTAAATCAAAAGCCATGACTTATGACTTTCTAATTCCTATTGCTAACTAGAGTCTATTGACCAAACCAAGGGTTAGCTTAGGTTAGACTAGAGTCATATAACCTAACCAAGTCCATACTAACTAGGGTTAGCTTCTAGGTTGGTCTACAAGGGTCAAAACTAGTCAAAGTCAACCATAGGCCCAAAATCAATTATACTAAAAATCTCTAAAAATCACTAAAAAATCACATTAATTATAATAAATCTAAATAATAAATAATAATTCCAAATAATTCCAAAAATTACAAAAATGACTAAAATACCCCTCAATCTAGAAATGATAAATGAAATACCCTAATCACATAGCTAGGCTCTGGGGTTACACTAGCAAGACACCAAATCATAAGTCATAATTTAAAATAGTTTTTTTTAAATGATTAAAAATTAATAAAAATTATATAAAATTTTAAATACCATAATTAAATAAATTAAAATACAAAATTTCAAAATTACCCTAATCTGGAAAAATTGGGTGTTACACTAGCGGCCCTTACTGCTTTGACCACCAACTGACCCAATCAAGACTTGTGAATGTTAGTGTCACTCAACCAACTTTGCCTTGCGGCAGTTTCCCGACTTAAACTCAAACAACTCAACCAACTTAAGCAACTTATATGCCGACAACTCAAGACTTGACGCCACATCTCGTGCCGAAGCACGACGCCTATGTTGAAACCCAATCTTAGGTCCAAACTTTCTGTTCTAACTGTACACACCTCCAACTCGACTCAATCCAAAGGCATATACGCGAATAGCCGCTATTTTGCGGACATCTATATGAACTTGGCTACTAGCATCACAAGCTATACCTTGACGTATAGTTTTGTTAATCGGGATCCTTTCGACGCAAGTAGCTAGCCCCGTCGCAAGTCCCCGTTTAACCCGTGCCAAAACCTTACGCACGACTATACCCTGTTTCCTCCTAGGCCGAGTCGGTCCCATGGCCCAGGGTTGCCGCTCGAGGATTCATCGCCCTTGTCGACAAGTTGTCAAATGACCATGCAAGACTCGACACAAACTGACGTCTCACACAGTCATTCCTCTACCAAAACCAGGACTTCTATCCTTGAGACCCCTCGACGATCCAAGGTCGCGAGCATTCCTTCCTTGAGACCCTTCGACGACCCACGGTCGCGAGCATTCTTTCCTTGAGACCCCTCGACGACCTACGGTCGCGAGCATTCTTTCCTTGAGACCCCTCGACGACCCACGGTCGCGAGCATTCTCTCCTTGTTACCCTATCATTTGGTTCAACTCGTGAACGCCTATTTGATAGTCCTTTCTCAAAACTCACTTTGAATCAATTTTAGTCCTTGCCTTAAACACTAAGCCTGTGCATCGTGCCTTAAGCCAATCGTGCTCTATGCGACACTCCTGCCCAAGTCGACGGGCCTTGAGATCGTGGGACTACTTAACTTAGACGAACCGCGAAAGAGCGGGACAGTGCTTGTAATGTCTTAGGTCGACCGGCATAACTTTGCCTAACTTAACTTCGCAACAACTTAATGAGCAAAGGCTGCGTCAAGCTTTGCCTTAACAGATCGTGCCGTGCACGTATCCAACTTGAACGACCAAGTCACTCGGGTGCCTAGACTTAGGTCACAAGCCGCTCAACGCAACTTAACTCATGGGCAAGCCAAGGGTATGCCAAGCCTTGGACGACGGGACCGTGCATGCTTTATGAAGCATTCATGCGGGCGACGCCTATGACTTAGGCTACGTTCATACTTTGCCTACTCAACCGACTTTCCTTCTCCCAAGCCACGGGACGAAGGATCGCGTGTCATCTTCAAAGCACGCCGTGCACCAACTCTAAGCCGACCGTTGGACCTTTCCATATTCTAACTCAATTCGACCCGTCGGGATTATTCCCTTTAGCTATGTGGATTCATCTCTTTTATTATTAAGCCTACTTGTGTAAGTTAAAAACATGCGATTTATTATGTGAAGGCTAAGATGAGGCAAGTTCACCGAAACTACCCCACCTGAGCGAGCGGTCGCCTTGACCGAGCGATGCCTTCATGCAGCCGTTGCAAGGCTAAGTCCGAACGCCGTCGGCATTTCGATTCCTCTGATTGACTGAGCAGGACGGGGCACTACATTCTGTGCACCTACATGAAGGCCACATACATGCAAAATCGTGCCACGGCTTGCACGAGTCGTGCCGTGTTGAATTCGTGTCAAAAGGCATAATGATATAACAGGGGATGCCATGGCTAGGTTGCGCCAGGCAAAATACGCCAGGCCAGTGGCCAGACTACGCCAGGGGTACAGGCCAGGTTGTGCCCACTGGGTCTGGCGCGAAGAAGCGCACAGGTGGCCAGTTGTGCCAGGCTAGGGATTGCGTCGGGGCAAGATGCGCCGGATCGAGATGCGCCAGGGCAAGATACGCCAGGGCAAGATACGCCAGGGCAAGATTCGCTGGGGCAAGATGCGCCAGGGCAAGATGAGCCCAACTGGATCTGGCACTAAGAAGCGGACAGGTGGGCCAGTTTCGCCGGTTGTGCCCAACTGGTTTTGACGCTAAGAAGCGCACAGGTGGGCCAGTTGCGCGGGTTGCACCTAACCGGTTCTGATGCTAAGAAGCGCACAGGTGGGCCAGTTGCACGGGCACTATAAAGTGCGCAGGACGACGAGATACGCCGGGCACTATAAAGTGTGCCGAACGAAGAGGTGCGCCAGGCACTAAGTAGTACGCCGAACGACGAGATGTGCCGGCTGCTATAGGGCCTTCTTCTCCACCAAGGCTGAGAGCCATGGCCAAGAAGAACCTAAGAACTTCCAAAGTCCATAAAACTCTCATTTCTAAGCCAAAATGGGACTTCCATAGGTCAAAGTGGGGTAAAACAAAATTCTCTACAACATGAAACCATCAAAACTTGAAAATAAAAAAGTTTGATAGATCAAAACCACCAAAATCCGAAAATGACTAATTTTTAGATCTACAAAATCTAAAACTTCAAAATGGAAAATGACAAGTTCTAATGTGTCTTAGAAAAATTACAAGAAGCTAATAGAACAATAAAAATAGGTTCTCTTGTGGAAGCAAGTTGTACTTGCCTATGGAGGGGGAGGGGTTTTAATAGAGAAGGAAGAGGAGTTATGGAGAATCATGAGGAGGGAGAAAAAGTGGGTGGGTTTATAAAGGGGGATGGTGGTAGGTAGGGGGTTTTCTCCATGATGAACCAACCAAAATAAACCAAGCCTACCCAAAATGAACCAAGTTAGACCATTACATGCCATGATGAACCTAAATAAGATGAAACCAAATTAGCTAGCCAGATAGGAAAAATAAAAATAAAATATGTTAGGATTCCGTATACGCATACTAAAAATACGTAGAACGGAAAAGGAGGTGACAACTCTACCCACCTTAAAAGAATTTCGTCCTCGGAATTTAATCAAGAGGCTAGAGATGTCAAGCAAGCTATATTAATCATAAGCAACTACGACTAGCAGTCAATCATTCAATCATTCATGCAATCAAGGAATTTAAGCATAAGGCATAAGAAAGACATTATACCTTACGAGTCAAACAGGTCGGGATATCGCGATCGGATATCATCCTCACGCTCCCACGTTGACTCACCCAAAGAGTGATGACCCCAAGCAACACGGACTAACTTGATAGTCTTATTCTTGAGTATCTTCTCTCTCTGGTCCAATATGGATATGGGTCTCTCCTCATATGAAAGGTTGGTACCAACAACCAATTCCGAATGATCAAGGACATGACTCGGATCCGAAATATACCGTCATAATTGGGATACATGGAAGACATCATGTACCTCACGTAACGACGACGGAAGAGCGAGACGATAGGATACATCACCTACCCGTTCTAGAATATCAAACGGCCCAATATACCTAGGATTGAGCTTTTCCCGCACGCCGAATCGAATGACGCCACGGGTAGGCGAGATCCTGAGGAATACGTGGTCACCGACAGAAAATTCAAGGGGACACCAATGTGAATCAGCCCAATGACGCTGGCGATCTTATGCAACTCGAAGATGATCTCTAACTTGTCTGACCACCTCAATAGTCTGCGTCACCATCTCTGGTCCAAGCATTTATCTCTCACCGATATTATCCCAAGCTAAAGGAGATCTGTACTTCCTGCCATACAAGGCCTCGAAAGGTGCCATCTGGATACTAGCTGGAAACTGTTATTTTATGAGAACTTCACGAGATGCAGGTGATCTTCCTGCGAACCACCGAAGTCGAGTGTACATGACCATAACATATCTTCAAGAGTCTGGATCGTGCGTTTTGACTGACCATCTGTCTGCGGATGGTAGGCTGAACTGAACTTGAGACGAGTCCCCAAACTTTCCTGGAGACTCCGCCAAAAGTGAGATATGAATATCGAATCTCTGTCGGACACAATACTAACTGGTACTCCATGCAATCTGACTATCTGCCGTAGGTATATCTCTGCAAGCTGATCCATCGACTGGCCAATTCTGAAAGGAAGAAAATGAGCCACCTTGGTGAGTCTGTCAACTAGAACCCAGATATCATCTCTCCCAGCTGAGGATTTAGGTAACCCAGTTACAAAATCCATGGTAATGTGCTCCCATTTCTATTCTGGGATCGGTAGAGGTTGAAGAAGTCCAGCTGGTCTCTAATGTTCGGCCTTAACTTGCTGACAAACCAAACAATGAGAGACAAACCGGGCTATCTCTCTCTTCATTCCATTCCACCAAAAATGCTGTCGAATATCACGATACATCTTCGTACCGCCGGGGTAAATGGAATACTGAGAACTGTGGGCTTCTGCCATGATCTCCTATCTGATATCTCCACTGGGTACACAAAGACACCTCCCATGTCAGAGTGTACCATCTTCATGAATACATAACTCGGCTCTCCATCCTGCTGTACATTCTGCCCTAAGCCGCTGAAGCTTAGAATCTGCTGACTGAGCTAACTTGATCCTCTCAACTATTCTGGACTGAACTTGCAAACTTGCCATCAATGCCACATTAGAAGGAAGAACAACTTCAATATCCATCTTCTGAAGATCTGCTAACAACTCTGGCCGCACTGTTAGAAAATAAACTTCGGCTCTCCTGTTCAATGCATCTGCTACCACATTGGCCTTCCCAGGATGATACTGCAAGTTGATGTCATAATCCACAAGTAGCTCTAGCCATCTCCTCTGACGCATATTAAGGTCCTTCTGGGTAAACACATACTTCAGGCTCTTTTGGTTGGTGAACATCTCCACCCGATCTCCATATAAATAATGCCTCTAAAGCTTCAATACAAATACTACTGCTGCTAACTCTAGGTCATTGGTTGGGTAATTCCTCTCATGATCACGAAGCTGACGTGACGCATAAGCGACTACCTTACCATGCTGCATCTAGACACATCATAATCTTTTGCCGGATGCGTCGTAATAAACTGAAAATCCTCCCGTCCCGTCGGGAAGAGTGAGAATGGGGGCCGTCATCAATCTCTGCTTCAACTTCTCGAATGATCTCTGGCACTCTGCTGTCCAAGCAAACTGCACATCCTTGTGGGTCAATTGCGTCAATGGTACTGAAATCCGAGCAAAGTCTGACACAAACCGTCGGTAATAGCTGGCCAATCCAAGGAAACTCCGAACTTCTACGACGGTGCTGGGAACTGGCCATGTCTCTATGGCTACAATCTTCTCGGGGTCCACTTCTACTCCACCTCGGGTGATGATGTGACCCAAGTACGAGATACGATCCAACCAAAACTCGTACTTACTGAACTTCACATACAACTAGTGCTCTCTGATAATTTGAAGAACTACACGGAGATGCTGCTCATGCTCCGCTTCAGTCTTGCTATAGACTAAGATGTCGTCTATAAACACTATCACGAACTGGTCTAAACAGGGCATAAAGATACGATTCATGAGGTCCATGAATACGGCTGGCGTATTGGTTGCTCCAAATGGCATAACAAGGAACTCCTAATGTCCATACCTCGATCTGAATGGTGTCTTCGGAATGTCCTGCTCTCTGACTCTGATCTGATGGTACCCTGACCGCAAATCAATCTTCGAAAATACTGCCGCTCCTCTGAGATGATTAAATAAGTCATCTATCCTTGGTAGAGGATATTTGTTCTTGATTGTCACTGAGTTCAAGGTACGATAATCAATACATAATCTTGACGTACCATCCTTCTTTTTTACAAGAAGCATTGGGGCTCCCCAAGGTGATCCGCTAGCACGAATGAATCCCTTGGTTCTAAGTTCTTCAATCATCTTGTACAAGATCTCCAACTCTGAAGGTGTCATTCTGTAGACCCTCTCTGATACTGGTGCTGATCCGGAAATCAAATCAATGGTGAACTCGATCTCTATCTCTGGGGGCATGCCTGGAAGTTCTTCGGGAAATACGTCAGGAAATTCTTCTACAACTATGGGCAACTGAACTGCTGCTACTGCCATCCGCAATGCTGGGGAAGAAGGTTCTACTCCGCCTCGGAGAAATAAAAACTCTGGCTCACCAGGAATACTAAAAATAATCTTGCCGACATGGCAATTTATTCTAGCATACTGGTCTCTCAACCAATCCATTCCTAGGACCACATCATAATCGGCCATCGGAAATTCTATCAACCTAGCGGGAAACTCTCTACCGCTAACTATGATTCGACACGAGGAAAACACTCTATCTACTCCCACAAGACCATTACCAGTAAGTATATTGAGCCTTACTGATAATGACTCGGGCTCCAGTCCTATCCGTGTCGTGAATCGTGCAGACATAAATAAATGCGATGCACCCGAATGAAATAATACTGATGTAAGAAAAGAGTTGACGAGAATGGTACCTGCCACCACCTCACCTGAGGCCAACTCCTCCTCTACGGTCAAAGCCATCACTTGACCCTGCCCTCTGGGTGCTGGTCCCCTCTGCTGGAAACCTCTCTGGCGGTTCTGGTTCTGAGCTTGGGCCTGGGCATACTGCTGTGGTCTCTGTTGATGAAATGCTTGAGCCTGAGGCGGCAATGGCCTCGAAGGCTGGTACTGCTGCTGCTGCACTGGTGCTGGTCGCCTCACCGAGGGACTAGTCTGGGCCGATGAGGATGAACCGGCCTTCTGCGGACAGGATCCTACCATGTGATCCGATGCTCCACAAACCAAACACAATACTTGTGCTCGGTGATATTCTGATACTACGTGTCCTGGCTTCCCACAATGAGTGCATCCCATTGTGGAAGACTGCCTCCGCTTCTTCTGCTGAGGATACGTCGGAGTCGAATGCTGAACCGACGTAACTGACGCTGCCCTTCTCGGAGCTCCAATGGTCAAGGCCCTAGCTGCGGGGGCTGGGGCTGAGGACTGGGTCATCTGACCATGGGATCGCTTCCTTCCTCCAGTTCTGTCTACTATCCTCTGGGAGGTATACTCATGCCTCCTAGCTGCTCGTAAAACTGTATCAAATGTCTGATGCTCAAACTGTTCCACTGCTAGAATGATCTCTAGGTGGAGTCCCTGCTGGAACCGCTGCGCTCGATCAAACTCGGTTGCCACCAAAGTGGGAGCAAACCGACTCAGTCTTAAAAACTCGGCTGCATATCCATCGATCGTCCTGTTCATCTGCCTGAGATTGGTGAACCTCGTCTGTAGGTCATGCCGAGCTACAATATTGAAGTACTTGATCTGAAACTTGTCACTGAATACCATCCATGGAACAGGCATTGCCACTCCAACTGCTATCATCACCCACCAGGTGCAGGCTAGGTCCAATAACTGTAGGCGTACCACAGCTACCTTCTCTCCTTCTGGAGTCTTGGCTGCATCCAAGATAATCTCGATGTCCTGGAGCCACGCATCAGCTACAATAGCGTCTTCACTACCATCGAAGAATGGAGGGTTGAGGCGCTTTAAACTGTTGGCTGTATTGTTCGATTGATATCCAACACGGCCCATGGCATCTTGTACTGTCTGGTACAGGGCATCTCCCCGACGATCTTAAGATGCAATCAACTCTCTGATGAGACCCACCAGGGTTCCATCGTCAGGCTCTGCATGCTGGACAGGCTGAAATGGTGGCTCTTGACCCCCAGTAGGCATGACTCTAGAGGCTTCCCCTGAGTGCTGGGCATGATCTCCATGTTGCTGCTAGTCCACGGGAGGTGCTCCGCCTTGCTGATCGGCAGGAACAATGCCGCTGAGAAAATAACATAGGGAACAATAAGGAAGGACCATGATAGATCAAGGATATGAACGTGTGATCTGGTCAAAATTTCAGAAACTTAGAGGATACGAGCAGAGATCAAGGGCGAGTGCTGATTGAGACATCTATCCAGTGAAACCCTCACTCATCTTAATTTATAAGACCTGCATGAGCCACCACTTAAACCGTGTTACGCCCCAGAACCAGAATACTGGAGAGCGGGGGACAGACACAGCCAGCTACATATATTTAAGTGAACTCCACCTCGCAATACGGTCACGGCTGTCTAGATGCATGAGGGTTTACTACAAGCCATCAGTCTCTTATGGTCAATATCATGCCTAGTGTCTCAATCTCAAGCAAGCAAGTAAATATAACAAGATGGTAGATCATCAGACATACAAAGTAAGGCATCCCATAAATTAGATATTCAGTTGATCATGAAGCTAGTCATACAAAATGTGTGGACTAGCAAGAGTTTAAGTCATACATGGTCAACCCTAGGATTTGTCAATCATATTACAGCCCGTAGGCAGACAGTAAGTAAAGTTGCAAACGAGCTAACACTTGCTCGACGACTAAATGCCTCAAAAGAATATTTTTATAATAGAGTGAGAGAGCAAAATAAAATCCACTCGTTGCCAGGATTGCGCCTAGTGGTCACCATCTGCAAGGAAGGCTGGGAGATCCTCGATAGCTGCTCCAAAATCTGGCCATACAAAACCAGCTGGATCAGACCCCAGGAAGAGCAAGTACCACAAATGAGGCTTCACTTAAGAACTATAACGAGCACATTAGTACATGAGTTATAGATGAAATAACAATAGACATCAGTTGAATAAAATAGGATGATAAACGATTAAGAGACCTAAAGGACTATTCCAGTAACCAAGTTATAACCCGTAAACCAAACAATGACCAGGGTTATAACCCTTCACCTGAACGAAACTTAGTCTCTAACCAATTATCGGTAAAGTAAGCATTCACAATCATATCCTGAAATAGCCATGTACTGGATCTAGACAAGACTAGACAAATGGGACTCCATTCAATCAGTCACAGTCAATCAATGAGTACGGCTTGATACTTTAACTAACTAGGGTTATCACAAGCCTAGTTACTAGCAAGATGCAATGAGGATTCCTACGGCCATAAGCCCTACAGACTATCCAGGTTATCCAGGCGCAAAGTTCATGTTAAGAATTATCAATACTTGTTAGGTGACTTGAGTGCAACACATGACAGTGTGCTTAGTAATCGTTGCTTGCTTGAAGTTCCCCATATAACAGTGAGCTGGAAATGTACCCTACTCATCGGTAGGCTACAAGTCCATCAGGAAGACGCCCAGATAACGGAATTGCTTGTAGCCGGAATACCTCTCTATATAAACTACTTGATCGATCAATCTAGTTATTAACCTAGTCAGATTGAGTATGAATCCCTGACTGTGGTAACCAGGGACACATGTCCTAGATATGATACAAAAACTCGACTGGTAGCTTAAACAAGCACATTCAATGCAATCACCCACGGTGTCATGTCCAGTTAGCTGTCGCAACAGCGTTCATGAGTTATTTATCAAGATTACTTGTCAGGGGTACACCACAACGGGTCACCATCATGTTACGTTACTTGTCATGTTCTTGTCTGGAGTGCGCCATAACGGGCCACTGCCATCTTGCGTTACTTGTACTTATTACTTAGTAGGAGCGCGCCACGACGGGCCGCCATCATGGTTCATTACATATCAATCATCATTTCATATTCATATATCATGGTTGCGATCATATAGCATATCATTATGTAAGCAGAAAAGAGACATAATCCTGAGTGCACCCTAACCGGCCACCGATGTAAAAATGCCAAAATCATTGCGTGCTCCAAGGCTATGCGCCCACAAGGTTGTGTGCGCCTACATGAAGGCCACATACATGACAAATCGTGCCAAGGCTTGTACGAGTCGTGCAGTGTCGAATTCGTGTCAAAAGGCGTAAGGATATAAATAGGGGATGCCATGGCTAGGTTGTGCCAGGCAAATAGCGCCAGGCCACTGGCCAGACTGTGCCAGGGGCACAGGCCAGGTTGCGCCCACTGGGTCTGGCGCTAAGAAGCGCACAGTTGGCCATTTGCGATGGGCTAGGGATTGCGCCGGGGCAAGATGTGCCGAGGCAAGATGCGCCGGGACAAGATGCGCCGAAGCAAGATGTGCTAGGGCAAGATGCGCCATGGCAAGATACGTCGGGGCAAGATATGCCATGGCAAGATGCGCTGGAGAAAGATGCGCCAGGGCAAGATGAGCCCAACTGGGTCTGGCGCTAAGAAGCGCACAGGTGGGCCAGTTGTGCCGATTGCACCTAACTGGTTCTGACGCTAAGAGGCACACAGGTGGGCCAGTTGCACGGGTTGGGCCCAACTGGTTCTGATGGCAAGAAGCGCACAGGTGGGCCAGTTGTACGGGCACTATAAAGTGCGCAGGATGACAAGATGCACCGGGCACTATAAAGTGCGTCGAACGACGTATTAGCCCAATGATTATATCATATTTTTGAATATGGCTAATCAATTAAGTTTAAAATAAACATCACTAATATTCATGTAATCACTATCATATTGCTACTTAAACTTAGCATTGTCCTTATGTTAGCATTGTCCTAAATGTTCGATATCATATTGCTATGCTTGTATCATATTATTCTGTTTGTCTAACATGTTCTTATAGACATGCAGTAAGCATGATCAAACATGATTAAACCAGGACATATGCAACAGAGAATTATTGGTAGGTCAAAGACGACGTTATACAAGAAGATTTCTCTGAACCGCCTAACGACCTATCCGGGGCCTCGCATCGGGGGTTCCGCTGCCCGGTCAACGGACAGGGGTCGAGGGGGCAGCGCCCCCCGTCAGGGGTTCGGGGGCGAAGCCCCCGAAAGGTATTCAGATTTTCAGATCTGTTTATCTTTGGATGATTGCCGTCAAGGAAAAAGGCGTCTTCATGTTTGCTCAAATATTTGAAGAAAGGCGTCATCAAAGGGCTCTTGGTTTTCCTATTTCATCAATATAATTTTTCATATTTATTGAGTCTAGGAATACGATGTACACTGCATCGTACTGAAAAATAGGCTACCCAAGAAACGTTTTCAAAATACCCTTTCGTTTTGAAAACAAGCCCATTTATAAAAGCCCAAACTACTTCCTAACTGCCTGACTTTTCAAAAAGCCCAAAACCAATTTGCAAAAACCCTGACAGAACTCCAACAGAATTCGGCCAGAGTTCGGCCAGAATTCGGCCAGAGTTCGGCCAGAGTTCGGTTAGTGAACGTTGCTTTTTGAACTTGGTCTTCCTGCAGTTACGGATCCCAACGAGATTTTCTCAAAGAGTTCTGTCCGAATTCTGCCCGAATTCTGCCTTTGGAAAAACTATAAAAAGAGAAGGATTTCAATCATTTTAACTCACTCATTCACTTTCATATCTCTTCTCTATAAGCCTACTACTTCTTCCAAAGTATTCTGAGCTTTCATTTTCAAATCCTAAGCCAGTTACAATCCTCTAGTCGATTTGCCAGTGCGGTACGGTCTAGAAGTTTCAGAGTGGTTGTAATCGGAGGCTTGATTGAAGTTACACACTTTACAATTGAAGTTGGTCGAGTACTTCGGATCAAAGCTCGCGTTGTAGAAGTTGCAAGAACTTCGGATGAAAACTTGTGGTGATTTTCCATAGTGGATTCAACTGGAAGCTAGAGTTCTTCCGACTGGACTAGTCCTCACAAGAGAGAAACCAGTATACATCCCTGTGTTTGCGTTTGCTCTCTACTCTCTACTTTTTATTTACATATTTGTGATATATTATCTGTGATCTTGTTACTAACATTTTTAAATAGTTAATTTCCGCTGCCTACTCTATTCACCCCCCTTTAAAGTATTGTGCTTTACAACTCGTTCCTACAATTGGTATCAGAGCCAGCGCTGCATCGAGAGGTATTATATTCTGATCCCAATTGTTCCTACAATTGGTATCATAGCGGGTACTACAACTAGAGGTAATATATTCTGATCCCAATTATTCCTACAATTGGTATCAGAGCGGGTTATACAGGTAAAGCGAGGTAATATTGCTATTATATTCTTATTATATAACTGCTGTTACATAGATCACTATATCACATATGGCAAATCTGTACTTCACAACTGATGAGCAATCCTCAAATAGACTTTCACTATTTGATGGAACAAACTATAGCTATTGGAAGACACGGATGAGCTTCTATTTGAAGTCTCTAAATTTTGACTTATGGTTAATTGTTGTCAATGGCTACAAAAAGCCTACTATCACTTCTATTCTCACATCCTCTATAATCAACAAGCCTTATTGTAGTTACACGGAGGAAGAGAAGAAGTTAGCTAGCCTTGATGCAAAAGCTATGCATATGTTTTATTGTACTGTAGACACAAATGTATTCAATCTTATTTCTACTTGCACAACATCTCATAAAATTTGGAAAGTTCTTGAAGCCACTTATGAGTGCAGGTATGAAAGCAAAGCTAGTAACTCCAGAAAGAAGGATAGTCTTCATAATGATGCAAATATGTGCATGGTGGAATTGGGATTTAAGGTACAACACAATCCCTTATATGAAGAAGACCTTGTATGTGACAACTATAAGAAGATAAACCATATCCAAGAAGATTGTACTACTACAAGAAAGGAGAGTCACTATGAACAATCAAATGAAGGAAGATCATCGGGCATATGGTGTGAAAGCGAAGCAAGAGATTCTAAAGAAGAAGAAGAAGAAGAAGAAGAAGAAGAAGAAGAAGAAGAAGAAGAAGAAGAGAGACCTCATCAAGCTGCATAATTATGCTCAATGGCATTATCTAACGAGGTACAAAATAATTCTTTTTTTGAAGAGAGTGGATTTTCTTATGATAATTTATCTGATGCTTTCAGTGATCTATTAGAAGAACACAAGAAAGTATTAGATAAGTATAAGCAAGCTAGAAAGGATATTCGATCCTATAAGCATGAGAATGAAAGGCTTACTTGCTTATTGAATGATACTAGAGATACTTCTACTTCTGATAATTCTATTGAGATATCCACACTTGAGTTTAGATTGCATGAGGCGCTTGAATGCATTGAGAAGAGCACTCAAGAAAATGTTAAACTTAAGGAGGAGTTAGAAACAGAAAAGAAGAAGTACTCTATAGCTGCTCTTAGAATTGATGCTCTTTCTGCTAAGTATGATGATATCTGTGCTAACTCTAAAAAGTTAGAGATTAGACTGGGAAAGCAGGTAGTACAACCTACGACTCAGTCTAACACAAGACACTTAGCACATCACAAAGTCACACACGTCAGATCTTTTACTAAGGAAGCAAGAAAAGCTAAAGCTTCACACAACCATGCTTTCTATTACAAGTATCCACGCACATCATATCACATTTCTGCACATTCTTATACTGCTGTACATAGTACTAATGTTAATTCGTTCTGTCATTATTGTGGTATGAATGGTCATATTTCTAATAATTGTCAGATTAGAAAACTTGTTGATATAAACTTGTACAAATGGGTTCCCAAAGCTAACAAATGTGGATCCAAGTATTGGATACCAAAGTCTTCACCTAATATTGCAGGTGAAGCTTTTCATATCAAATAGAACCATGGAACATGTTGGTGATTGCAAAGACAGAAGTGTGGTCACTAGAACCACTTCGGTAACATGCTTTCTAAATAGTTTTTAATATCTAGCATGTTCTTATTGATTTCCTACTATTAGCTTTCATTGATGTCTTTTAATTGTCTATTGTTTGAATCAATATGAGATATAATCTTAGCATGACTATTGTCTAGCTTAAATGATCAGCTCACACTATATAGTTTTTTTTTATTTCTATTAGTGTGACACATTTGTCTATGTATGCTATTTATTGTTCTTGAAGTATGCATAGGTGCTTAATTTTGTTTTGGTGAATATGCTTTTGTCTCTTCGCCTTTAATATTTTTTAATGGTCACTTCTTACCGATTTGTCTTTAACATGTCATATTTACTTTGATCAGTATTTTGTGAGTATGTATGTTTAGCACAAGTCTGCTATTTACTTGAAAAGTATATATATATACTTTTATGTTAACCTTGTGCTTGCATAATATACTTTACTATTGATTCTCATATTTTATTTTGATTAACTTCTTATGAATCAATTAAATCTTTGTCTGACAAAGTTTATTTATGCATGTTTTTCATCTTGTGATATTTTTTATGCTTATTAAGGATACATGAATAATTCATTTTTATTTATATATTGCTCATGTTTCTTATATTTTTGTATAAATATCTTTATGGGGATATATGATTTAAGTTCAAGTTCAATATTATATTATTTTGAAAAGTAGTTTCAAACTTGTACTTATCTCATACTTAAGCTATTGATCTCTTTGAATAATTTATGTTCTTATCTTTATCAGCTTCTTCCTCAAAGCCTCTTTTAATAATGTTTTTATTTTCTTGGCTTTTTGGTAAACATTTTGGATACATGATATTTTTAATATCTTGATCTTGGTAAACCATTCTTTGGGTATTTACTTTTAGGGTTTCTGGATTTTGACGATGTTCGATGATACTGCATATATTCTTTTGAATCTAAGTTCTTAAGAGTAGAAATCATTTTGGGAATAAGCCGAAAGGGTCCTTCTGCCATACAGGTGTAAATAGCCTGAAGCGAAACGGTGCACTAGTCTTCGGACTACCGCTAGCTGGGAACCGGCCCCTACAGCTAACCCGAAGTGATCAATACTTTATAGACTTAAGATTTATTGAGGTGTACTTGCAACTATCGTCTAGTTCTGGATCCAAGGTACTGAATCCAGTCCTCTAGGTTCCAGAATACATCAACGTATCTAGGTTCTACATTTTGATTTACAAATTTTTTATATTTTATTGTTATCCAATAATTTTGTAGCACATATGGATAAATATAATTTATACATCTTATACCATATGCTACATTGTTCTAAGATTTTTTTTAAGTCCATAGAATATAATTTATTTCATATTACACTAATTCTTTTTAAATCCTCGGTTATTAAAGAAGAGATTTATTTTGGGTACAAGCCTACAAAGGGTCTGTCTGTCACCACGACTACGGTCGAAGCTAAGCGGTACTTACGTGTTCCCCGGTGAACCTCCGTTAGCTGGGACAGTACCTCTACAGCTAACCCAAGATTGATCAACGCTTTATAAACTAAAGATTTATTGAGATCTAGTTGCAATTATTATCTGATGGATTTTGAATTTTAGATTTGATGAATAATATTATTTAATGATTTATTTTCACAAAAGGTAGCATATGTTGATCTATCTTGTCGATTGTGAGATTCTATAGCATAGATCAATTTATGTCATCTTTTGACTTATACGATTATTCATCATGCTAATTTGAAATATCTTTTGATTATTTTATTTTTAAATGTTCATTTAATGGATATTTCTTCTTTTGTCTAAAGATGATTGTTTTTCGTATTCGTGACTACTCATTGAATATTATGGTATTGTGATTTCATCTTTAGCTTGTGTAATATTCGTAATATTAATGATTTTGAGCTTTATATTATTATCTTCTTATTCAAGTTACTTACTGTCTACAACAGTAGCTCTTTGCAGGGGAGAAGTCATGCATATTGAATGTGTCTCTCTCTCAAAGCATTTTTTTTCTTTAAACCTTGCGGTTGTCAGGTGGACACCATGCTAAGGCTTTAAAAGGGAAGAAATGAACTTTGATAAGAAGACCTAATATTTTTGAATTAGTTTTCTACTTCTGGAAACATGTCTCTGAAATTTTTAATTTTATCTATACTATTATTTTGGATATAGCCATGTAAAGGTGGAGTAGTTAATTATTTCAAATCAATTATTCCTTTGACATGCTATATATCTAGAATACATTTTTCTTTGGACATTTATCTAGTTATGTTTATTTGTTCAAATGAATTTATTTCTGATTTATTGATTCTTTTATTGAAATTGTTTTCGTGATTCGAATCGCCAGCTTTCAGCCTAAGGACTAAATGGACGCATTCGAACATTTATTAAGACAGTTTTTCGTAATATATTCCACATTTTTGAAAAGCCTTTTTGATTTATTGAATCTGTCCGGTACTCAAATGTTATTATTAAATACAGCTTTAAAAAATTTTTACTTACATGAAATGATTTATGTTATTTTTTTATTTGAAGACATATTTTCTTCATCTTTAAGCAGTTATTTATTAGATATTTCTTTTTCTTGCCTAAAGATGATATTTGTTTTGAGTTTAAAATTTTATATGCATTTGATCAAAGGAAAGAAAAGATGCATATCTTGGATATCCTTTAGATCTTGTGATTATTTATTTTATCTATTTTATGCATATTATTTTTGAACTATATACGCATATTTTAAGGGGGAGCAAATTAATTGTTTCAATTCTTTTATGCCCTTAATATGTGGTATAACTAGTTCATCATGAACATATATTATTTTACTTTAAATATCTTGTTGAGTTATTCATGATATTTAGATTTTTATTAGTTTTATGAGAGACTATATGATTTTAATATTTATTTTTAATTCTCTTATTTTTGAGTTTCTAAAAGTTATCTTGCCAAATATGTTTAATTATCCTTATTTGATTGAGTTTAAAATTACTTATGGCATTTTTTTATTGAGATTTTATCTCAAAGTTCATGACTATTAATATTTAGACTGATCATACTTTGCGAGGGAGCATTCAAGTCTGAATTTCTCCTTCTCAAGTATTTTGTCTTCACTACCTTCATGTTTATCTGATGGATATATATATCATGCTAAGGTAATTGAATTCAAATACATGAACTTTGGCATATATTTTGCATAGATTCTAGTATACTTATTTTGATCTCTTTTCGATGATTATACTCTTTATGGAAGTGATTCACTAATTTGTATGGGCAAATTATGAATCATATTTTTTTTTTGTGATCATTGTTGAAAGTCTCATTATATTTTTGATTCTTTTCTATATACTAGATCTGCAAAATTATATTCCTCATGATTTATTTATGACCAATGATTGATTTCTACTATATTAATAGATTTTTTTTGGTCAAATGGCATTCAAAACATATTTCAATTTTGGATTTATTGTTGGTAAACTATTTATTGATTGATTTCAATGTTTTTTAAGTTCAACCAACTATGTTGTGTTTTGACAAGTTTTTATTCTTTAGTTATGCATTTTATGAAATTTTGTAATTTTGTCATTTCACTGTTCTCCTAATCCTTGATCATGATTTGCTTTCCTCATTTACTTATGCTTGAGTTCATTTTAGCTTTAATTACCGGGGAGCTTATTTTTGATCATGTCAAAGGGGGAGAAATAAGTTTAAGGGAGAAATAAGTTTAAGTTAGCACACAATATTCTAGTATTATGTGTTTATTAGTGATACATGCATCTATTGTATATATATTAAACTTAAAGGATTTGCCATAATCAAAAAGGGGGAGATTGTTAGCCCAATGATTATATCATATTTTTGAATATGGCTAATCAATTAAGTTTAACATAAACATCACTAATATTCATGTAATCACTATCATGTTGCTACTTAAACTTAGTATTGTCCTTATGTTAGCATTGTCATAAATGTTCGATATCATATTGCTATGCTTGTATCATATTATTCTGTTTGTCTAACATGTTCTTATAGACATGCAGTAAGCATGATCAAACATGATTAAACCAGGACATATGCAACAGAGAATTATTGGTGGGCCAAAGACGATGTTATACAAGAAGATTTCTCTGAACCGCCTAACGACCTATCCGGGGCCTCGCATCGGGGGTTCCGCTGCCCGGTCAACGGACAGGGGTCGAGGGGGCAGCGCCCCCCGTCAGGGGTTCGGGGGCGAAGCCCCCGAAAGGTATTCAGATTTTCAGATCTGTTTATCTTTGGACGATTGCCGTCAAGGAAAAAGGCGTCTTCATGTTTGCTCAAATATTTGAAGAAAGGCGTCATCAAAGGGCTCTTGGTTTTCCTATTTCATCAATATAATTTTTCATATTTATTGAGTCTAGGAATACGATGTACACTGCATCGTACTGGAAAATAGGCTACCCAAGAAACGTTTTCAAAATACCCTTTCGTTTTGAAAACAAGCCCATTTATAAAAGCCCAAACTACTTCCTAACTGCCTGACTTTTCAAAAAGCCCAAAACCAATTTGCAAAAACCCTGACAGAACTCCAACAGAATTCTGCCAGAGTTCGACCCGAATTCGGCCAGAGTTCGGCCAGAGTTCGGTTAGTGAACGTTGCTTTTTGAACTTGGTCTTCCTGCAGTTACGGATCCCAACGAGATTTTCTCAAAGAGTTCTGTCCGAATTCTGCCCGAATTCTGTCAGAATTTTGCCTTTGGAAAAACTATAAATAGAGAAGGATTTCAATCATTTTAACTCACTCATTCACTTTCATATCTCTTCTCTATAAGCCTACTACTTCTTCCAAAGTATTCTGAGCTTTCATTTTCAAATCCCAAGCCAGTTACAATCCTCTAGTCGATTGGCCAGTGCGGTACGGTCTAGAAGTTTCAGAGTGGTTGTAATCGGAGGCTTGATTGAAGTTATACATTCACAATTGAAGTTGGTCGAGTACTTCGGATCAAAGCTCGTGTTGTAGAAGTTGCAAGAACTTCGGATGAAAACTTGTGGTAATTTTCCATAGTGGATTCAACTGGAAGCTAGAGTTCTTCCGACTGGACTAGTCCTCACAAGAGAAAAACCAGTATACATCCTTGTGTTTGCGTTCGCTCTCTACTCTCTACTTTTTATTTACATATTTGTGACATATTATCTGTGATCTTGTTACTAACATTTTTAAATAGTTAATTTTCGCTGCCTACTCTATTCACCCCCTCTAGAGTATTGCGCTTTACAACTCGTTCCTACAATCGGTCCTACACGACGAGGTACGCTGGGCACTAAGCAGTGCGCCGAACGACGAGATGTGCCGGCTGCTACAGGGCCTTCTTCTCCACCAAGGCTGAGAGCCATGGCCAAGTAGAACCCAAGAACTTCCAATGTCTATAAAACTCTCATTTCTAAGCCAAAATGGGACTTCGGTCAAAGTGGGGTAGAACGAAATTTTCTACAACATGGAACCATCAAAACTTGAAAATAAAGAAGTTTGATAGATCAAAACCACCAAAATCCAAAAATGACTAATTTTTAGATCTACAAAAATTAAAGCTTCAAACTGGAAAATGACAAGTTCTAATGTGTCTTAGAAACATGAGAAGAAGCTAATAGAACAATAAAAATAGGTTCTCTTGTGGAAGCAAGTTGCACTTGACTATGGAGGGGGATGGGTTTTAATGGAGAAGGAAGAGGAGTTATGGAGAATAATGAGGAGAGAGAAAAAGTGGGTGGGTTTATAAAGGGGGATGGTGGTAGGTAAGGGGTTTTCTCTATGGTGAACCAACCAAAATAAACCAAGCCTACCCAAAATGAACCAAGTTAGACCATTACATGTCATGATGAACCTAAACAAGATTAAACCAAATTAGCTAGCCAGACAGAAAAAATAGAAAAATACTGTTTGCTATTGACTGTAAAAGTACAGAACAGTTTTATGGGAGGACTGAACTTAGACTCATAATACAAACTCGCTTGTACAAAGAAAGCCTAGGGACGAAAGCCTAGGTACAACAGATTAAGTACAATTATTTATTTTAGATTCTGGGGAGTGACGATAGAGGCTCGGGAAGGCGACGGCAGCCCTGCCTTACTCTTTGGACGATCGGTGTGCAGCCTTGGCTCCAGAAGATTTGCTTAGCATTGAAAAAATGCTCTCTTTGCTCTCTCTCTCTGCTCTTCTCTCCAAGTACTCTGGTGCTCTCTCTGGTCTCGAAAAGTGCTCCTGTGTACGCCTCTCTCTATGTAAGTATATCTGTCTCCTCCTCTTCGCAGGGGAATAGCACCCTGCTATTTATAGGAATAAGATGTGATCATTAGGGTTGCAAATGATTGCTTCTTGGAGATGGCGACGGCCTGTGGATTGGTCAATCTAGGCCATTCATTTTGGTTGTGATGAATCTGGACCATCAAGTGTAGATTACACCAAATCTCATCAGCAATTAATGCTGATTGGAATAAATCTTTCTCATAATGATCTTCTGATGTCTGCGAATAAATTTGATTTATTCTGCTGCCACGTGTCCCAGATTATTGGGATTTGACCCAATCTTTGATTGCAACAAATCTGAGAGATTGATCGGCTTAGGACACGTGTCCTAGGAGCCACTGGGGGGATCTCAACCAAATGAAGATTGAGCCGCATAAGAGTTGGGCCGCATAAGGTTCGGGCCACGTGTCATAGCTGCTCGGGTAGTGGCCTTCCTTCAAACTTTTGAACCGCATGGAGGTGATCATTGCGAGCCGCATAAGGATTCATCCGCTTGAGCCACATAGAAATGGTCCGCCCCAATCGCATGGGAAGGCCTCCGTTTGAGCCGTATGAGACTATCTTGGCCTGAGCCGCATGGCACGGCTTCATTCTGAACCGTATGGGAAGTCTTCGCTCGAGCCGCATATGATCGTCCACGTGGCAAGACCATGTGTTATTTTATGGATCTCGGGGGATTTGTGTCAGAGATCTCTTTCTCTTTCCTAGGGGACTGTCATTATGACAGAGTCATAATTACCACTTTTGTGTCAGGGCTGTCACTTTTTTAGAGTTATCAGCCGTCAAAGCAATTAATGCAGCATGGGTCGAAGGGGAACAATATTATGCCACGTGTCTTCTGAGCCGCATAGGATGTCTTGAGCCGTATAGCCCCTCGTGTCGCATGAATTTGTGAGCCGCATGGGCTTCTTGAGCCGCATGGGGTTTCCTGGCCGTATGGATTCTTCTTTAATATTTTCCATGCTTCTACAAGCCCCCCTTTAAAGTTTTCAATTTGCAAAATTGAAATACTTTGAATAAGAAGCACGGTCATATTCTTCTGGCCGCATATGAAGTCCTGGCCGCATGGATGTTTAAGCCGCATAGATAGTTCAGCCGCATAGATGGCTTAGCCGTAGGGGACTTTTCGGCCACGTCATCATTGCCACGTGCGCGGACCTTTAATTGCCTCGAATTTGTTAACGCTATCTTTAGGGAGAATTCCAAGGGTTGGCTCATTAAATCTTTTTAGATACTATGCCCTGGATGAATCTTGGGGACGAAATTCGAGGAGCCGGTTGCGCCTTCTACGAGGCGGTTACTAGTCCACGTGTTTTCCCCTTCTCTCCTTCCTATAAATAAGAGAGATTAGAGAGAGGGAGAGAACTTCTTTATTTTCTCTCTTACTGCAAACCTTCTCTGTCCCGATCTTCATCTCCTTCTTCGATTTTAGCAGATGGCTCCCAAGAAAACTGTTGCAGCGAAGAAGGCAGCGTCTTCGTCGAAGGGTAAGGCTGCTTCTACTTCGACTGCGGCCGCTCTTCCGCCGGTCGTCGTCCCCAATGTTCATCCTGACGTTCACCCCCCATTGTCGGTAAGGAGATTGTATGAGTTGGAGATTTAACTGCTATGGCTACGTTGCATACTTTATGCACGAGCCTTTACGAGCCGCATGTTCATCCCATGGCTGAGCTGCGAGCCGCATAAGAATATCCATTGTGTCCGCATATGCCCTTTACGAACGAAACCGCATAAGCGACGCTGAGCCGCATGGACTTTCACTAAACCGAGCCGCATAAGTGTTCTTCAGAACCGTATGAGGTCTTGTTAAGTTAGAGCCGCATGAGGCCTCATTAAGTTGGGGCCGCATGGGTGCTTTCCCGAGCCGCATGGGACTTGAAAGCCCCCAACAATTCTTTTTTTTATTCATCTTTTTAACTCACCCTTTTTCGGTCTTCTTCTCAGTGAATTTGTCGGTTAATGCGGCTGGAGAACTTCTGGTAGGGAGTGCCCAAGCTACTCTGGGTTATAGGTACGACCATATTATATGGCAGATCAGTTTCCAAGTGACGAACCCTTGGCTAGACTAAATGCCATCAAGAATCAGTCTTTCCATTTTCTTAACGCTATGATGAACTCCAGGAAATTTGAAGGGGAATATTTGAAGCCTGCATTCTTTTTTGGAGACGCCTTGACTGTGGAGAACAGTCATGTTCTGGAGGTGTCGGAGAATTGGAGTTTTGTCTCTAACGGGATGGCGATCCGCATCCCCCAAATGGAACGACACTTCCTATTATCTTGGTTCAATATGCTCCTATTGGACCGAAAGATGGAGGAGACTTTGACCCCTACCCGAGGCGGGATATTTGTGGGAAACATCCATTATAACAACAGTCTGAAGTCAATGACTGCCGGCAAGGTACATACCAGCTGTTCTGTGATAGGATTGGTCCCCGGTACTTTCTTGAATGTGTCGGGCCCCAACTTCACATTTTCTACTGCCGATACTTTTATAAATCAACTTGCTCGGAAAGGCTCCTACCCAGTTGGCCGGTTGATGCTCCCCAGCTGGATACATCCTATTCCCTTATGGACCAATCTGTCTATGTGGATCTTGCAGAAGTACGAGGCCTTTTTGTGTGAGATTGACCTTTACCATGCTATTCGAGGCACCAGTCATGGCTTATCCATAAACAAGAAGTTGTTCATGTCTCTGCTGGAGATGTATAACTGTCGTACGGGGATCTTCTATACACCCGTAGGGGAAATGGGACTTGCGCTTCATGAAATGCACGCAGTCTCCAAGCTCCCCTGGGGGACGAAGCTTTTGAACTGTATACTCCCACTAATGAGGAATTCGAAGACTTGGAAAGACAGTATCCCGGCTTCGTGGCTCTCTACCAAGAGATATTGTGCCACTATAGCACCTGTCATCAGATAGCCCGAAAAGATAGCTACTCGGAAGGGAATGCTTCCCAAACCAAGGACTGGGTGCACTATCTTTTCCCGATAGATGCCTCAGGTCAAGTTACCGCTCGTTGTCCTCGATCGCGGGAGGCGGTTAAAGACTTGGTGTCGTCGGCTAAGAGAGTGGCCACTACCAGTGACAGATTCGGGAGTAAGACTGACTCTTTTGGTTACTTTTACCAGGATACCCATGAGCTGTCAGAGAAGGCGCTCCTGGCAGGATTTTTGATAATATGGCTACGAAATTGTGTAGTCTCCGGAGGGGCTGGTTCTATTTAGAGAATCAGTCGTAACTTCATCCTCCCGACGGTGAAGTTAGTTTTGCGAATCAGGCTAGCTCTCCTCCCGGCCATGGTATGCAACATCCATCGTGGACTTCGCACCTTCACATCTAAGATCATTGTTCGCGACATGACCAAGGATTTTGAACGCACCGAGTTGCCCTGTCACTATTTGATGGGGTGGCTGCTGATGCATTATCCGTCTTTGATGAGACCAGGCTCTGAAGACGGCGTAACTGATGATGACGCATTTATCTTCCGTTACCGTAATGAGGCTTGGGAGTGTGAGACTATGCGGGCTTACCGGATGGCCTTGGCGAGGGCGGATATGTATCATATTTTTGTATCCGTCCCTCGCTTTGCTGTGAAGGACATAGAGGCTGTACATCTTAACGGTATTGCGCCTCCTCAACTTCTAGATGGCCAGATGCTCCTGTGGCTGCTCCGTCCCGCACATCTGGTGTACCGTAACCGCAATACGGTTTTTCTGGAGCCTTATCTGCCCAGCAGGTTTGCCCGGCAATTTGGATACAGCCAACTTTGCCTGGACAACCCCAGCTCCTGTCTGGGATTTGAAGGTAGCCTTCTTGATGGTATCAGGGCTTGGCAATACTACGATACATTCCATACCCGTACCATTTTCTCGGTCCCTGCCATTAAGGCGTCAGTGGAGATCTTGTACATGGCAGCTTTATATCATGTCATGGCGAACAAACCCCCGGTCGATTTTAACCCAGGTGCCAGTTTTATTGTTGGTACCGGCCTGGAGGAAGGATCTCAAGGGTCCAAGAAGAGAAAGACTAGAGTCGAAATGCCAGATTTGGATTCCGCTGCTGAGGGTGATGAAGGCAACGAGTATGATAGAGATGACTCTATCCTTCCAGTGGCAGACGCAGAGGTGGATCAGTCGCCAATTTTGTCAGATGAGATGTTGGGAGATCAGTCACCCGTTGCGCCCGGCCCTACTCCGAAACGTAGCAGGCAAGTTTCTTCTGCTGGCGCTGTTTCTCGTTCCCGGAAGCTGGTTGTGACTAGGCACCGCCAGCTAACCATAAGAGAAAGCGAAGAAGTCAACCCTGCGTCAGAGGTAACCAAACTGCTCTCGATTCCTTCCTCCTTCTTTCCTTCTAGCTTCAATTTTAATCATCTTCGTTCCCTCTTTTAGGTGTCAAGAGAAGAAAAAGAGTTTTGAGATGCCGAGGTGGTGACCCAGGATGACGGGGACTCCCGTGAGCCTGTTCCTCTTCAAGATGATGCTGATCGATTTGTATCCCCTTTCGAGGTGGCGGGGACAGAGGACGCGGCTGAGTTTAACTTGGGAATCACGGGTGAGGGGACCATGCCAGTTGTGGATGAGCTGCAGCCTTCATGCTCCTCCCCTGGTAAAATTAGCCGAATCTTAACCTGTGAGGAAGCCTATCTGCTCTATCATCACGTCCTTCGGGTCACGTCGATTGATTGTCATTCTGGGCTTACAGGTCTTGCCTCTCCAGTGTCGAGGATGGACGTTGTTGAGACAAACCCAGCCGAAGAGGCACTGGTGGAGAGGGGTGTACCCCCTCACCTTCCGGCTCGTCCTGATGGGCCTTCTGGGGGCTCAAGTTTAGCGGGCCAGGTATCGGGGCAGTCGGGGCAGGGAACGATGGTCCTTGCGTCATCCTCTGCTCCCGCGGCCCCGAGAATAGACCTTTCTGCTTTACCGAGTGTCCAGGCTCTCCGGGCGGCGGAAGACGAGTTGGCCGCCATTCATGTATCGTTCTGCTCAGACTCTGCTCCTCTGGTGGCAATCTCCGACGTCACCCCTCCGATGTTACCGTCCTCGCTTCCTCTAACGCTATCGTCTGCGGAAGTTTTGGACGATCCGTTACAGGATATGGTTGCCAGTTTTCATCGTCATTTGAAGAGGGGAATAGAAGCTGCCGTGGAAAGAGGGACCTCATTCACCTTGGCCCGGCAATACGCCCAGGGTCAAGTCGATATCCTTAGGAATCTTCCTGGTGATGCAGGGATGGCTTCGCTTCTGGAGGCAAAATTGTTAGAGGCTGATCAGCTGGTGGCCGAGCTTCGAGTATTGCGGCAGGCTGATTTGTCTGTTGTTATAAACGAGGAGCGGGGTTCCCTTATTGCTGTTGTAGAGAGCACCAGGGCTGCTCAGGATAAGACCAGATTGGCCATACTGAAGGATCTCAGCAATTTATCTGATCGGTATGATCAACTGAGTTATGCGAATGAAAACGTCACGGCTCGGAAGGAATCTGTCACTCATGAGATTACTGAGACACGAAAGCAGATCCTTGCGCTTCAGAAGAAGTTAACTTTTTTGGAGTCTGAACTTGAGGCTGCCCGAAATAGCAGGGGGCTAATTGTTCAGGAGGCTGACGGGGTTAATCAGGCTTCGACTGATCTGGAGGCTGCCCTGAAGAAGTTGGAAGACGACTGCCAGGCGCTCATGGATTTGGACGATAGGGAGCGGTTATCCCGGGAGGTTGAGCGTCGGGCCCGACAGTGGATCGAGCGGGGGACCACCTCAGTGAGAAGCCGTCTCCTAGAATTGAGTAATGCCAAAATGTAGTTGGTTTTTTTTCTTTTGTTTTGTTTCTGTTTTCTTTTTTGAGAGGGACGTGGTCCTGAAACATGTAATACTTTTTTCTTCGTTCAAATAAAGAGTACTTTCCATTCTACCCTTCATTTGCATTGCTTGTTGTACCTGTGATATGATAGTGGTGTTTGCCCTGCGCGGGGGACTTGTTTGTGGACTCGTCATCCATGGCATACCTTGGTTTTAGGTACGGATAACAAGTTTGATTAGGATACCTGGAACAGCCATGGCAAAGTGGTCATGGGTGCTCTTGGTATTGAGAAAAAGAATGCCGTAGAGCAGCTGGGCTCCCGGGGCATGATGAGGTGGTTGGCTTGTGCTAAGAAACTTAGCTGAGGATATTTGTGGGCCTATTATCCTTGGCGTACCCTAGTTTAGGATACGGATAATAGGATGAAGGGGAACCGACATACTTGCTCAGAGGTAATGAGGACGTGGCAAGTAGGAAAGTTTTTTTTTAAAACGTAGAGTCTTCCTACTCAGAGGTAACGAGGACATGACAGGAGCGAACTCGACGGAGGATATTGGTGGTCAACAGAGGACATTTGTGGTCAACAGAGGACATTTGTGGTCAACAGAGGACATTTGTGGTCAACAGAGGACATTTGTGGTCAACAGAAGACATTTATGGACCTATTACCCTTGGCGTACTCCGGTTGTGCGTACAGATAATAGGTCGAAAGGGGAACCGACATACTTACTCAGAGGTAATGAGGACATGGCAAGTATGAAGGCTTCTTCTACGGAGCCTTCCCATTCAGAGGTAATGAGGACATGACAGGAGTGGGCTCAATGAAGGAGGGCACATAGAACGACTCAGAGGTAATGAGGACATGGAAGTTCTATGTAAGGGGTGATTTGTTTTTGGCGGAAGTGGAACGACTCAGTGGTAATGAGGACATGGCCATTTTGGGAATTTGTGGATCGGTTACCCTTTTTGTGCACTAGGAGTGCGGGTAGTGGATCATGAGGGAGGATCTCTTCCAGAAAGAAAGTTCAGAGGTATGGTCATACATGACTTGCTACCTGAAAGAGTGACCGGGATGTGAGTTCAGAGGTACCAGCGGGTATATGACTCGAAAATCTGGAGAATGGTGAGCGTGAATTCAGCGGTACTAGCGGGTACATGACTCGAAAATCTGGAAAACTATGAGGGTGAGTTCAGTAGTACCAGCGGGTACGTGACTCAATAATCTGGAGAATATTGTTTAGACATAATATTTCTTCAGGAACTTGCTGTTGACGGGCAACATGAGCAAGTCTCCGTTTTGCTTAGCGAGGCGGTAAGCACCGTTGGAGAACACGACCTCGATGACAAATGGACCTTCCCATTTTGGCTGGAACTTGCCGGCGGTCTTGTGAGTCATGACCATTGGCCTCCGGACTGCCAGAACAAGATCGTCCACTTAGAATATTCTGATTTTGACCTTCTTATTGAAGGCTCCTGAGATTCGTGCTTGGTATAGCTCGATCCTTTGCTGAGCTAGGAGGCGCTTTTCATCTAAGGCCTCCAACTCTTGTAGTCGACGTCGGTAGTTGTCATCCGTCGTCAATTGATAAGTGAGGGCGATGCGGAGTGAGGGTATTTGAGTCTCTAATGGGAGAACTGCCTCACTCCCGTATACTAGAGAGAATGGTGTATTCCCGGTAGCTGTTCGGACTGTAGTACGGTACGCCCATAAACACTCGCCGAGCTTCTCGTTCCAGTCACGTTTGTTGGAGGAGACAAACTTCTTGAGGAGTTTGATGATTGTTTTGTTGAATGCCTCTGCCAACCCGTTCGCTGCCGGATTGTACGGTGTCGAAGTAATATTCTGAATACGGTGCTTATCGCAAAATCGATAGAAAGCGTGGCTTGCAAACTGCGGACCATTATCATGGATGATCCTTCGGGGCAATCCAAAGCGGTAGATGACGTGATGCTTAAGGAAGCTGATTACGTTTAAAGTCTTGACTTCTGCGAGTGGGACAGCTTCCGCCCATTTGGAGAAGTAACAGTGATCGCAAGTATGAAGCGATGTCCTCGGGAGGAAGATGGGGTGATTGGACCAACGATATCCATTCCCCATGCTTCGAATGGCCAGGACGCCACTGTCGGATGTAGAAATTCGGATGGTTGGTGAATAAAGTCCGCGTGGACTTGGCAGGCTTTGTATTTTCTAGCATAATCTATCGCATCTGCCACCATCGTGGGCCAATAGTAGCCCATTAGGACCGGGCTGGTGGGCCCCGCAGACACCGTCATGAGCTTCTCGTACGGCTTCTTTAGCTTCTGCGTTTGACAGACATCGAAGCAGTAATTCATCGTCGGAGTTTTGGAGTGCATCACTCAAAGCTGCTCGCACATCCTTTGAAAGTCTCAGAAGCTCGTATAGTGACAACTTGGCCGGTGTATTGGGCAATTGTGCTAAGATATCGAAGTTGTAGGGCTTCTCCAGCCCTTGGGGTGTCTCTTTTCGGAGGGATTTGTTGAAGCGAGTCTCCTTCGGCCTAGGCTTGTCGGTCGTCGGAGGCTGATGAGGCGCTAGAGCGTCAGTGGTAGCTGGCGGATGATCATCAGTCGAGTTCTCAGCCACGGGTTGGGATTGTGCTCCAGATCGAGTGACGATAGCCGTAACTTCTTCCACTTCTGCCGAGATGGTGTGGCAGGATCTGACTTTTCCACTCTTCCTCTTGTGAATAGAAGGCGGAGCGGACTGAGTTACTTCAGGTACTAGATCCGGGTAGACCCACATGATTTCCCTCCGTGATGTGGTGAGGGACACTAAACCAGCAGCTTGATCCCGGGCAGGTGGAAGATTAGCAATCTCTATCGTCGCCAGAGGGATGGGTATAACACCATCTTGAGTCTCTAATGGAGGGAAGCTGCCAAATTGTACGGATACCATATTGGCTGCTACGGTTACCTCCTCGAAATCGATGGCCAGAGCATTTGAATCAATAAGGTTTTGGATGTATCATTTTAGCTGGTAGCAGTCATGTGTAGCATGGTGAACGTAGCGGTGGTAATGACAGAACTTTGGGTTCTCCAGATCTGCTGGCCGCGGTTCCCATCTTGGTGGAGGAAGCTGAATTCTGTCTCCTTGTATGAGCATGTCCAAGATGGGCTTGACGTGACCGTCTTCAAAGGAGTACGTGATCTGCGGCCATTGTTTGTCTGCTGGCTTTGGCTCGAGTTTTTGTGCCGTGTCAGCCACCATAGCCTGCTTGCCCCTGCCGTCTCGATTGTTGGAGGGGCTACCCCCATTATCGTTGTTGGGACGCTTGCCCTTGTTCTCTCCGTCCGAGATGTGCAATCCCAGTTGGCGAGCCTTCTTCAATCGTTCTTTGGTGCTTGTGGCGCTGATGATGAACATCTTCCAGTCCTTGAATTGACTTTCGCCCATCCAGAGACTGATTGTTGGGAGGAGTCACTTTTGGCAAATTTCAATCAAGGAGGAATCTGAATTTCCAGAGGGCAACTTCATGGCGGTTTGGCGGAACCGTTTGATGTAGTTCTTTGTCAGCTCCTTCTCCCCTTGGACGACGTCCATGAGGGTAGACATGGTGATGTCCTGTCCTACCTCGTAGAATCTCTCCAAGAACAAGCGCTTGAAGCCAGCGAAGGAGTGGATGCAGTTGTCTGGCAGGTTGCGGTACCAGTCGAAGGCGACTCCTTCCAATGCCCCCATGAATAATCGTGTGAGGATAGCATCATCATGGGGCAGATGGTCGGTGGTGACCTCAAAGTAAGTGATGTACCGACTTGCTGAGGTCTTGCCATCATACGGGTTGATATTGAACGGCTTATATCTTGGTGGGAATAGAACATCCCTCCATTCAGCGGGGTATGGTTCCCGCATTCTGAGGTCTTGAGCATTTTCTCGGGCATGGAACATGGCTCGGAGCTCCTGAACCTCTCTTCTTACTTTTCGGGCCTCATCTGTCGCGGTAGGGGCCGTTATTTCGGGAGGATTATTTTCCGGGTTTGGTGCCGCTGAGTTTGAGTCCGCATTGACCGCGGGACCCGCGCTTGTTTGGCCAGGCGTCCCTCCTTGCAGAGTTGGAAGAGCAGCTTTGATTTCATCTACAGACTTGACCAAGGCCTGCAGTATAGCCTCCAAAGTGTCGATGCGTTGGCGATCGCTGGAACCACCTTGATTGCTGTCCGTCATGAACACCGTCCTTACATGGGGAGTGATGGAAGGAACGATAGAGGATATGCTCTCCGAGTCATACCCATGCATCGAAAAGTCATCGGGGTATGTGGGAATGTTCTCTTCGGGTTCGGACTCAGAGGGAATAGTACCCCCAGCTTCGGAGCTTGCTTCATCTTGAGAGTCATGGACGTCGTCGAGGACGTCGAGGTTTGCTACCTCCGATGGGAGAGTTGTCTCCCCCGACGCATCTTCTTGGAACATCGGGTTGTTGTAGAGGCTCGGAGGGGTGCTACCCCCAGCCCTGGCAACCCCCTGTGTTGCGGACGACGAATCCCCCACTGTAGCAGATTTTGTCTTAGAGCGAGTACCTTGGAAAACTCCGGTGGTGGGCACCCGCTTAGACGACAGTCTTTTAGTCACAGTGGTTGAGATCTTCGGGCTGGGAACATTTGTCTTCTTCCTCCTTCCATCAGCGGGGATCTTCCGAGCAGAGTTGCAGAAGACGACGGGTGGTGCCTCGTCTTCTGATGATGGCTGTTGTAGTCTTTGAAAGACAGACTGCTGGTCTTATTGCATATTGCAGCAGCAGTTGACGATGACTTGGGTGCAGTGACGTCCGTGGGAGGACTCTTTGCACTACGATGCATCTTCTCTTTTCTTGCGTTTGTGGAGGATGGCCTCATGCAAGTCAGATGGGTCTGGACAGACCACGTTTGCTCTCGGGATTTTTGAAGACTTTTGTGAACCTCTCTGTCCGTCTGCCGTCGGGGGCTGAACTCGAGTGGTTCTGTACAACTTCCCATCCGAGGCCCACGTAACAGTATGCGAAACGCTCCGATGGTCAGAGGTCAGATCAGCGGACCGAACTCGCCAGGCTCGCGCTGCTTTAGACTTCTTCGCTCTAGTGCGTAAGGGCACATAGTAGGAAGAGTCTAAGTGATACTGGAGAGAGTCAGACATGTCTTCTTGGGAGCACAGGAGATCAGGACCATAGGAGAGGCGGTCGAAGACAGAGCCACGTGGAGTAGGCGTCATGCGGCTGGAATCAGCAGTCCTCATGCGGCTGGGAGTCGTAGCCGCATGGGTTTTCTCCATACGGCTGGAAACCCTGACCGCATGAGTATTCTCCATGCGGCTGGAAATCCTGACTGCATGAGTGTTATTCATCTGGATAGCGGTTTCAGCCGCATGGTCATCATTCATGCGGCTGGCCAGCTTGGCCGCATGAGTCTTTGCCTTGCGGATTGTTCCCTTGTTCGGTTTCTTCATGGAGCCCATAGAGTCGCTCTTTGCCCCTGTAAGTCCAGCATCGTAGTGCTTTCCTCTGCCGGACTTGGGGACAGCGGAGTTTTCTATGGCTTGAAGTGGGGCCGCACGAGAGTCGCCTTCACCGTCTTGGATAGCATCGAGGACTTGGAGAGGAGCAAACGATTTTGGCCTCCACTCTTTGCGAGTCTTCGTTGTGCGGGTGTGCTTCTGGATCGGGCCAGCGTTTCCTTCGGAGAGCATTTCTTCGAACGCCTGTTGGTCTAAGCGGACGACCATCTTTTGGTGTGTGGAGCCAAGTTTGGCTGCATCCGATTGTGTCACCAACTCCTCGATCGTGGAGAAGTTTGTCCCCAGAAGAGTCGCCATCGTGTTTGCCATTGATTGTAAAAGTACAGAACAGTTTTATAGAAGGACTGAACTTAGACTCACAATACAAACTCGCTTGTACAAAAAAAGCCTAGGGACGAAAGCTTAGGTACAGCAGACTAAGTACAATTATTTATTTTAGATTCTGGGGGGTGACGATAGAGGCTCGGGAAGGCGATGGCAGCCCTGCCTTACTCTTTGGACGATCGGTGTGCAGCCTTGGCTCCAGAAGATTTGCTTAGCGTTCAAAAAATGCTCTCTTTGCTCTCTCTCTGCTCTTCTCTCCAAGTACTCTGGTGCTCTCTCTGGTATCGAAAAGTGCTCCTGTGTACGCCTCTCTCTATGTAAGTATATCTGTCTCCTCCTCTTCGCAGGGGAATGGTACCCTGCTATTTATAGGAATAAGATGTGATCATTAGGGTTGCAAATGATTGCTTCTTGGAGATGGCGGCGGCCTGTGGATTGGTCAATCTAGGTCATTTATTTTGGTTGTGATGAATCTGGACCATCAAGTGTAGATTATACCAAATCTCATCAGCAATTAATGCTGATTGGAATAAATCTTCCTCATAATGATCTTATGATGTCTGCGAATAAATTTGATTTATTCTGCTGCCACGTGTCCCAGATTATTGGGATTTGACCCAATCTTTGATTGCAACAAATCTGAGAGATTGATCGACTTAGGACACGTGTTCTAGGAGCCACTGGGGGATCTGAACCACATGAAGATTGAGCCGCATAAGAGTTGGGCCGCATAAGGTTCGGGCCACGTATCAGGGCTACTCGGGTAGTGGCCTTCTTTTAAACTTTTGAATCGCATGGAGGTGATCATTGCGAGCCGTATAAGGATTCATCCGCTTGAGCCGTATAGAAATGGTCCGCCCCAACCGCATGGAAAGGCCTCCGTTTGAGCCGTATGAGACTATCTCAGCCTGAGCCGCATGGCACGGCTTCATTCTGAACCGCATGGGAAGTCTTCGCTCGAGCCACATATGATCGTCCACGTGGCAAGACCACGTCTCATTTTATGGATCTCGAGGGGCTATGCGGCTCATCGTGTTTGCCATTGATTGTGAAAGTATAGAACAGTTTTATGGGAGGACTGAACTTAGACTCAAAATACAAACTCGCTTGTACAAAGAAAGCCTAGGGACGAAAGCCTAGGTTCAGCAGACTAAGTACAATTGTTTATTTTAGATTCTGGGGGTGACGATAGAGGCTCGGGAAGGCGACGGCAGCCCTGTCTTACTCTTTGGACGATCGGTGTGCAGCCTTGGCTCCAGAAGATTTGCTTAGCATTAGAAAAATGCTCTCTTTGCTCTCTCTCTGCTCTTCTCTCCAAGTACTCTGGTGCTCTCTCTGGTCTCGAAAAGTGCTCCTGTGTACGCCTCTCTCTATGTAAGTATATCTGTCTCCTCCTCTTCGCAGAGGAATGGCACCCTGCTATTTATAGGAATAAGATGTGATCATTAGGGTTGCAAATGATTGCTTCTTGGAGATGGCGGCGGCCTGTGGATTGGTCAATCTAGGCCATTCATTTTGGTTGTGATGAATCTGGACCATCAAGTGTAGATTACACCAAATCTCATCAGCAATTAATGCTGATTGGAATAAATCTTCCTCATAATGATCTTCTGATGTCTGCGAATAAATTTGATTTATTCTGCTGCCACGTGTCCCAGATTATTGGGATTTGACCCAATCTTTGATTGCAACAAATCTGAGAGATTGATCGGCTTAGGACACGTGTCCTAGGAGCCACTGGGGGGATCTGAACCACATGAAGATTGAGCCGCATAAGAGTTGGGCCGCATAAGGTTCGGGCCACGTGTCAGGGCTGCTCGGGTAGTGGCCTTCCTTCGAACTTTTGAACCGCATGGAGGTGATCATTGCGAGCCGCATAAGGATTCATCCGCTTGAGCCGCATAGAAATGGTCCGCCCCAACCGCATAGGAAGGCCTCCGTTTGAGCCGCATGAGACTATCTCGACCTGAGCCGCATGGCACGGCTTCATTCTGAACCGCATGGGAAGTCTTCGCTCGAGCCGCATATGATCGTCCACGTGGCAAGACCACGTGTCATTTCATGGATCTTGGGGGGTTTGTGTCAGAGATATCTTTCTCTTCCCTAGGGGACTGTCATTATGACAGAGTCATAATTACCACTTTTGTGTCAAGGCTGTCACTTTTTCAGAGTTGTCAGCCATCAAAGCAATTAATGCAGTATGGGTCGAAGGGGAACAATATTACGCCACGTGTCTTCTGAGCCGCATAGGATGTCTTGAGCGGCATAGCCCCTCGTGCCGCATGAATCTGTGAGCCGCATGGGCTTCCTGAGCCGTATGGGATTTCCTGGCCGCATGGATTCTTCTTTAATATTTTCCATGTTTCTACAAATACATGTCAGGAAAAATAAAAAAATACATGACACAAAAAACGGGGGTGACACGTGGTAACCATGAGTCCATGTCCTGGACATGATATAAGATGAGACAAACAGCTTGTACATGCACAATCAAAAGAATCAACCACGGTGTTAAGACAAGAGTTACTTAGCAAGTCAGGGTAGCTGTCGCAACAGCACTTGAAGGTTATACATATCATGTCAGGTTACTTGTCATGTCAAGAGTACTTGTCAGGAGTGCGCCTCGATGGGCCACTATTAAGATTATTCATGCCATATCAAGTTTACTTGTTGCTTGTCAAGAGTGCGTCTCGACGGGCCACTATCATGTCATGTCGAGACGGGGTCATGTTAGCATGTTCAAGTCAAGATCAATACAGCAAGTCATACTTATGCTTAACAGGTTATCAAGTCGGGTCGTCGCTGTAGGCCTCAAAAATGAAAGTCATGCTGAGTTGATCAGAACAAAGCCTAAAAGTCACGCTGAGTTGATCAGAACAAAGCCTAAAAGTCACGCTGAGTTGATCAGGACAAAGTCTAAAAGTCACGCTGAGTTGATCAAGACAATGTTTAAAAGTCACGCTGAGATACAGCTCATCATTTGTCAGAATGCCATTATGACTGACAGCACGACAGTCAAAGAATGTCTCCTCGTATGCCACGTATGCACGGAACTCGAGAGATCACAGCCGACTATTGCGTGACTTTCGAAATCTTCTTCAACAAGACTCTGCCTTCATCAAGTTGGCGTACCAAAAGACCTTATTGTCATTTAATGTGACTGACAAGGCAATCAAATGTCAGAGATTTTGTGTCAGTCGAGGCACGTCGAATCAAGGCAGCTGGCCATTCTGACTCAAGTCTGCATGGATTCTGAAGCTTTCTGCCCCAAAGTCTGCATGGATTCTGAAGCTTTCTGCTCCAAGTCTGCGTGGATTCTGAAGCTTTCTGCCCCAAGTCTGCGTGGATTCTGAAGCTTTCTGCACCAAAGTCTGCGTGAATTTCGTCCTCAATAAGCCTGCGTGGATTTCATCAAATTGGAGTACGTGGCAGCCATGCCACCGATCTCTCACATGCGTGTCCTGTAACTTGTACACGACTCATGCATGATTGCCATGTGTCCAACAGTTACAGGCCACGTCCAGTAACTGCTCATAACCTTGCGTATATTAAATCCTGCGTGATTTTCAACTATGCACAGGTTGTGAAGACAGTTATCTTTTGAGTTATTTTTGACTCTATAAATAGAGTTCCTTATCATTCATTGTACAGATACATAGCTATCTAAATTACTGTCGAATTCTTGAGAGCTTTTCTTCTTCGTATCGTCTAAAGGATAAAGCGATCGTCTTCTAGATCGGATTCCTACAGTTGTAATTTTCCCAGAAACACAATAAATAAAGTGAATTTATTTATGGAAAACAAATTGGCGACTCTGCTGGGGAAAACCATCTCCTCTTCTGAGATGGCAACAACTCAATGCGACACTTCGTTAGTCGGCTCGACGAAGAAGGTGATATCGATCCAATTCGATCAACTCGCCTACGAAGAAATGCAGCAGGCTAAGGGTGGCAAGCCCACTTCAGCCTCCATCACCACTGCCAAGTCGAAGAGACGATCTGTCTACGTCCCTAAGAATCTGTTGGCAACCAATAGTGAAGTTTCTGCCACAGTGTCTACTCCTAACACTGGCAATGACTCTACTACAAGCACGCACGCTCTTGTGTGCTCGAAGACGACAGCAGTCAAAAGTCACGCTGGCAGCACTGGCTCCTTAGCCAAATCTGTTCCAGCGTGCAATCTCAAAGTCAAAAGTCACGCTAACAGCACTGGCTCCTTAGCCAAGCCTGTTCCAGCGTACAATCTCAAAGTCGAAAGTCACGCTGGCAGTACTGGCTCCTTAGCCAAATCTATTCCAGCGTGTATTTCTAAATTCAAAAGTCACGCTAACAACACTGGCTCCTTAGCCAAATCTGTTCCTGCGTGCATTTCCAAGTCAATTCTTTCTGACTCAGTGTGCGTACCAAAATCTGGCTCTTTAGCCAAGACTTTATATGCTGACAATACTGGCTCCTTAGCCAAATTGTTACCAGCATACTCAAAGAAGAATAGCTCTTTAGCTATCTCTTCTTCTTTGCCAAATTCTACTAGAATTGGGGGTGGTCTTGCTAGAACTCCTCCACAAATGGCTCACAAAGTCCCTTCGAAAAGAAATGACTCTTTAGTTGTTTCTTCTGCTCCTGTAGTGTTTACTTCAGGAACAGCTTTGACTGACAGTTTTGTTAATCAAAGAAAAGAAGATGGTCTTTTGACTACTCTTCCTTCTGGACATTCTATGTCTCAAAACTTGAATAAGTCTAAGAAGAAACATTTCTTAATGTCTTCTTCTACGACTTCTTCGAATTGGGCACATAATTTGTCTATAAAAGAGGATCTGTTACCAACTCCTAAGCAAGGGGGGTAGTTCAACTCTTCCTTCTCTGCAAATATCCAGATCAATGGAAGGAAAACTCCAAGTATCAAAAACCAATATTTTACCTCCAACTGATCTAAGAACAAAACTTAATCAAACCCATTTGGGAAACACTTCTGGTGTCAAAAAACCATACCAAACGGGAACAAAAGCAAGAGATCCAGATACAGAGTATGCTAGAAATTATGTGGCTCAGATTAATCACTCTCTATATAATCAAGAGCCATCAAGACCCAAGAACCGGAAATATATTCCTAAAAATACACAAAGAATGTTCTCTGATGTACCTCAATATTCACAAACAGATTTACGAGAACATCTTCAACAGAAGAGAAGGAATAATTCTGTGTCAATGGATTATGATCATGCTGAATGTGACTTCCAGCCAAAAGTCATAATTCAATGCAGATGTCAATCAATGGATCATGACCATGCTGATCATGAATATGACTTCCAACCGAGAGTCATAATGCAATGCAGATGTCAAACTAAACGACAATCTGTCTTCACCCGGATTCAGTGTGAACATATGCCTGATGAAGATGAACCTCTGTTTGCTTCTGTTAATATGACCTTTCGGGATACTGGGGGTAGAATTGATAGTCCAGATGGAGTATACAGAGGCACCAGAGCAAGAGTCCTGGCTTCTAGTCAAAGAACTTCTGTTTCTGAAGATTATTCTGAATTCCTTGGAGAATCCAACTTCCCACCTCTTCCTACTGGGGGTAGTTCTCTTATAAATGACTTTGATACACAAAGCAATGATTCAGAACATACAACATCCACCAGTTCATCAATAATCCCTCGTACAGTCACGACTTATATGGTCGATGGGAATACTGATGAACCTTCTTCTTTTTTGACTCCTCAAGAACAAAGGATTGCTTCTTTGGAACAGCAAATGAAATCTATGGCTGATACTATGAAGTTGATGTATGAACTCATGGCAACCCAGCTGCAAAATTGACAGACTGTACCAGATGCCATACCAATTGACACTGGTGTAAGTTCAGTACATGTTCCTCCAGCAGTACAATCAAATACTCCTGGGCAAGCTCAACCAGTTCCTAGTCACTCGGGAGCTGGGGGTAGTGCTTATAATGCTGTTCCTCCTCCCAACTATTCTCTACAAGCTACAACTCCACAATCCTCCGGAGTTGTTACTGAAGAATTGTGGAATCTCCGAACTCAATTTAAGGCATTCAAACAGAAGGATGGTTTGCAAAGGTTAGGCATCAAGCAACCTTATCCAATAGAATGGAAGCAAGTATCGTATCCTCCTAAATACAAACCTCCTACTATCTCATTCTATGATGGAACCACTTCTCCGAGTCAGTTTATTAATCACTTTGAAGTGATGACTGACCAGCTACAACCAAGTGACGCCCTCCTTACTCGGGTGTTTGTCGGATGTCTCAAAGGAACGACTTATGAATGGTATATAAGTCTCCCGGATGGGTGTATTACCTCATTTGCCGGTTTCAAACAAATGTTTCTTGAACGGTTCTATGAAGGGCTCAATGACATGACTATGTCTGCTCTTATAAGAATCAAGCAGAAAAATAATGAAACTACAGAGGATTTTATTAAATGATTTCGAAGAGAAGCTTTGAAGATGCCTCTTGGAACTCCTGATGCTGTCACCTTTGACACATGCAAATCAAATTTGTTACCAATCATCAGCATGTGGACAGGATCTACTCAATTTCAAGATTGGCCTTCCTTCATAGTTAGTACTAAGGCCGCAGAAATTAGTGCTGAAACCTTCAAAGGTTTAGGAGTGCAGATGACTCCCTAAGAAACAGGTCAAAGTACTAACAATAATGCTAAATCCAATACTCGCAAGGGAAAAGAAACCCTTGAAGTTAATCTTCAGAGTAAAGATGCATTGACTGTTCAAACTCCTCCTGCCTCTACGACTCAACAACCAAGAGCACCTCGTCCTAAAGAAGAATACTCTTTTGATGACGATGATGTCCTTGGTATCTTTGAATGTCTGCTGAAAGGTAATAAAATACAATTACCTGAAATCAAGAAACCTGATGAAGCTGGTAAGACAGATCATCCTAAATACTGTCCGTACCACAAAATGTTGGGCCACACAGTTCGTACATGTTATGTACTGAAAGAAAAGATCCAGAAAATGATTAAATCTGGAGCTATCACTCTTACTCCAAAAGAGAAGACCATTACCTCCAACGTCGTCTCTATGCAATTCGGAGATTTCCCTCCTCAACTCCTTGAAAGCGGGATTGTTCCTATTCCCAAGGCAACTCTTAAAATAGTGAATATTCCTCCTCCACAGTCTGAAGGATTAGTACCGATCACTATGGACACAGGAGAAATTATATGGATTCATCCCGATCTAGTGGCAGATTTTGAATCTCCTCCTCTTCAAAAGACTACTTCCCGAAAATCTAAGAAGGCTGGAAAAACTATGTCATGTCATATGACTTCTTTCGAGTCTACTTCCGACACAGAGCCGAAAGATAAGGGAGAAGCACTTGCTGGTGCTACTAGAACAGGCAAACCTTATCTAAAGGATTATTCCAAGAGTCCTGAGGATACTCCTGATATCCCTCCTGCTGACAAAGATGCTCCTGATGTTCCTCTTGAGGAAGAATCACCCACTGCACCTGTTCCTTCAACTTCACCGGTTGTACCTATTCCTTCCAAGCCCACAGCACTGGAGAAAGGCAAACAACAAGTTCGCTTCGACAAACCAATCAAGAAGTCCCCTCCTCTTGGACTTCAGAAGCCTTATAACTTTGACATTTTAGCTCAACTCGCTAACACACCAGCTAGAATGTCCCTCTTCGAACTTCTACGTCTTTCTAAAGAGACTCGGGAGACGTTAAGTGAGGCACTTCTTCAGGCGGACTCTTGTCTTGCACAATTAAAGAAGCCAGATGAAGAACCTGCTATTTGTTTACATTGCAATAGTGTATTGGAGATCATCCCGAATATCACCTTTACATAAAATGACATGTTATTGGAGGATAATCGACATGATCGGCCTCTCAACTACACCGATTATATCGATACGATGAAGATAGATCGTATCCTCATTGATCCAGGGTCTGCTTTAAGCATAATGCCAAAGAGTCTGTTGGATGAACTAAAAATCCCTCTTCACAAGCTCTCCAAGACGGTTACTACTATCTTAGGATTCAATCAAAGTCGAAGCGAGCCGTTGGGAAAGATTCATCTGAAATTCCAAATAGGCGATTTCAGATCCAAAGTCACTTTCTATGTGATTGAGATCGTGGGATCTTATAATCTTCTTCTGGGAAGACCCTTCCTTCATGAAAATAATATAGTGCCTTCTACTCTTCATCAGTGGTTTAAATACATTGACAACAATGAAAGAGTACAAAAGGAAGTTGCTGATATAAATCCTTTCCGTGGGGTTGAAGCTTATTTCAGTGATTCCCGGTGGTACAAAGAAGAGTATGAAAAATTAGTACAAGCCATGGAAAAAGAAGATCCACAAAGTGAGACCTTGATAATTCCTGTTAAAGGTCGAAGTACTCAGCAACAATCTCCTAAACCCTCTGAAGAAGGTTCTTTCATTATTCCAGTGAGCGGACGGATCTCTCCATTACCTCAGTCGCCTACTCAAGATACACTGATCATTCCTGTCAGTGGGCATACTACAGTTCCTGCGTCTTCACATATAAAACAGGATACTCTAGTAATCCCTGTTGGAGGGCGGACTACTCTTCCATCTCAGGCTTCAAGGGAGCTCACCTCTTCTGAGCCATTTATTATCGATCTTAATCGAAACAAAACTTCCCCTCGTTTTTCTTCTCCCCCTTTAGTCATTGATTTGGCTAAGATTTCTAAGGCTCAGCCTTCTCCCAATGTAAATACTACTGCTTTTAAATTTAATGAAAAGTCTCCATCTTTGTAGCATATTGATGTGTGTAATCATGTTCATAGTTATTTGCATTTATTAGATGACTTGAGAACAATAACCATAGGAGTTGTACAGACTTTTCATACAGACGTGTCCCTAGAATCAGTACAAACTTCATACTTTCTGGTTCCTAGTAGAAAGCCAGGAGACATTCCAATATTCTTCTACAAAGGGCCCCAGAATCCTTCTGATTTAGAAGATGATGACAAAAACGATGATACTGGAAGATTACAACTACGTCGTTATAGTCAGCAATCTAAAGACATCATTAAAAACATGGGCTATGACTTCAGAACTGGCCTCAATAATGGAAAAGGAAGAAAAATACCTGTTCGGATTCTTCCTCTGAAATATGGGAGGACAAAATGCGGATTAGGTTATATTGCTCCTACTCCTTTTATCAATACTGTCCATGAAGATCCCGAATCTGACGAAGATAATAGATCTGATTCTTCTAGTACTACCTCTTGGGATTCCGATACAAGTATCGGTGACTTCCACTGCAACATTCTGTCATCCAACATGGTCTCCGTTGACGGTTCTGAAGAAGATGATAAAAACGAAGACGAATTTGAAATCTCACCAGAATCAGAACAATGGGCCCAAAGGTTAGATAATCAATGGGAGTTTCGATTCGAGCGAAAAGAACCTCCGACTGAAGACAAACTTGTTCAAATAGATGTTGGTGAAGAGGGATCCCCCAAACCAATATTCATCAGTAAAAGTCTTTCAGAAACTAATAAGCAAGACATGATCAAACTTATTCGAGAATACATCGATGTCTTCGCTTGGAGTTATGAAGATATGCCAGGACTTGATCCACAGATTGCAACTCACAAACTCAATATCATGCCGAATGCTAAACCGGTCAAACAACAACAGCGACGATTTCGTCCAGACATTATAGATGCAATTGAAGCTGAAGTCAATAAACTCATGGCCTCTGGGTTTATTAGAGAGGAACAACATCCCGATTGGGTGGCTAATATAGTTCCTGTCCTTAAAAAGACTGGCAAGATCAGAGTATGCATAGACTTCCACGATCTCAATACGGCATGTCCTAAAGACGAATTTCCTCTACCAATTACTGATGTTATGATCGATAATACCTGTGGGTTTGAACGGATGTCATTCATGGACGGGTATTCTGGGTACAATCAGATTAAAATATTTCCAGATGACGAGAAACACACTTCTTTTAGAACACCGATCGGTACATACTGTTATACAGTTATGACATTCGGTCTCAAGAATGCAGGAGCAACTTATCAACGAGCCATGAGCACTATATTTCGTGAACATTTACGGAAAATAGTCGAATGCTACGTTGAAGATATTGCAGTCAAAAGTCGACAAAAAGAGGATCACATCCAAGATTTGAAGACTATTTTTGATCTAATGCGTAAGCATCAATTAAAGATGAACCCTACTAAGTCCTTCTTAGGCGTCTCTAGTGGCAAATTTCTCGGCTTCGTCATTACCTCGAAAGGTATACACGTGGATCCCGAGAAGATCAAAGCCATCCAAGAGATGCGTCCTCCACGCACCTTAAAAGAGCTACGAGGATTTCAAGGAAGGATCGCTTATATCAGGAGATTCATCTCTAATCTTTCAGGACGCTGCAGACCATTCAATAAACTTATGAAGAAAGGTGTTTCTTTTATCGGGAAAGATGAATGTCAGAAAGCATTTGATGACATAAAACAATATCTGATGAGCCCTCCAGTATTGTTACCTCCTGTCTCAGGATTACCGTTCCTCCTATATACCCGAGCAATGAGTCATTCATTGGGTGCATTACTCGCCCAAAAGAATAAAAATGGTCATGAATAAGCCATTTACTATCTCAGTCGTACTATGACTGGAGCTGAACCTCGTTATTCACCAGTCGAAAAAGAATGTCTAGTCCTGATGTTCGCTGTTCAAAAGACACGACATTATATCATTGGCCAGACTATTCATGTCATCTCCAGGATCAACCCCATACGAGTCATGATGAAGAAACCAAGTATTTTAAATTCTCGATTGGCTAACTGGAGAATCTTACTTGCTCAGTATGACATGCATTATATCCCTCAGAAATCAGTCAAAGGACAAGCTTTAGCTGATTTTCTGCTGCTCATTCAATTCCAAAAAATTCAAAACTCTACGATGAAATCCCAGATGAAGTCCTAGACTCAAACCAAATTGCTGAAGAAGATTCTACTTGACGTCTATTCTTTGACGGAGCTTCAAGAATAGGTCCTAATGGTGACATTGTTGCTGGAGTTGGAATTGTTCTTGTATCACCAGAAGGTCTTGCTATCCAAAGAGCTTATTCTTTCGATCAGCCATGTTCAAACAACGTTGCTGAGTACAATGCATTACTCATTGGTCTTCAGCTCACTAAACATCTGAATATTCAACATTTGGAGGCGTATGGAGACTCTAAACTCATTGTCAATCAGATAAGGGGCACTTATGAAGTTCGCCATCAAGATCTGGTTCCTTATCATAGATCGGCTATATCTATGGCTTCTTCATTTAAAGACTTCTTCATCGAGCATGTTAGGCGAGCATGTAACACAGAAGCTGATGCTCTTGCTAATCTCGCGGCAGTATTGGCTATTCCGATTAGACGTCAACAAATGATTGTTGTTTGCAATCGAGAATTATTTCATCTCGAAAACAATCTAACTCCAGGACTTCCAGTTGACACTGAAGAATCCACATCTCATGATGTCAATGCAACAAGAGGATTTGGATTAAGTTGTAAATCATTATCATCTTTATCTGATTCTAGTATGGAATTCACCTTCAGTAATTCAGCTGGGAATCAGAATACGGATAAAGATTGGAGACTTCCTTTCTTAGATTTCGTATTGTATGACATTCTTCCAGATAATCCGAGTGAGGCAGCATCTATCAGACGACGATCACTCAGATTCTATTACAATCATACTACAAAAACCTTATATCGTCGAGCTTATGATGGTTTATTTCTTCGATGTATTGCCGGTGATGAGGCTCAACAAATTATTCGCGAAGCACATGATAGAATTTGTGGAGCACATCAGCCTGGACCAAAACTTCAAGACCGTATTCGACGTATGGGTTATTATTGGCCCACTATGGTATCAGATGCCATCGAATATACAAGGAAGTATAAAGCTTGTCAAATTCATGCGGACTTTATTCATCAACCCTCAGAATTTCTACATCCAACAGCAGCATCATGGCCCTTTAAAGCTTGGGGCATGGACATTATTGGCCCAATCAATCCGCCTTCATCAAAAGGTCATCGGTTTATTCTCGCAATAACCGATTATTTCTCCAAATGGGCCGAAGCTATTCCATTATCTGAAGTCAAAACTTCCAATGTCGTCAACTTTATCAAGCATCATGTCATCTACAGAATTGGTGTTCCTAGATGCATTATTCATGATAATGGACCACAGTTCGTCAGCCAGAAGTTTACTCGATTCTGCGACGATCATCGGATCAACAATGTGTCTTCTACCGCATATAATCCGGCAGCTAACGGATTAGCAGAAGCTTTCAACAAAACCATCATCAAACTCTTAAAGAAGTTTGTTTCTACCAACAAACGTAATTGGAGTGAGAAACTTGGTGAATGTTTATGGGCTTACCGCACTACAGTTCGTAATGCTACTAAATGTACACCTTTCTCTCTAGTGTATGGATGCGAAGCTGTTCTTCCATTAGAGATTCAAATTCTTTCTTTAAGGATAGCAATCGCTAATGAACTTACCACCGAGAATAATGATCGTCTTCGACTTCAGGAATTAGAAGCTCTGGATGAAAACGATTATCTGCTCAACAGAATATCGAATTCTATCAAGCTAGAATCTCAAGAGCTTTTAAAAAGAAAGTTAGAGTTCGAGCTTATCAAAAAGGAGAACTTGTTCTTGCAGTCAGACGTCCTATGACTATGACTCATATGAGTAAAGACAAGTTCGATGCAAAGTGGGAAGGTCCCTATGTTGTGAGCCGAGTCTTCTCAAATGGAGCTTATCAACTCTCAGAACTGGATGGTCGAAAGGTTATGATGCCTATTAATAGCAAATTCCTTAAAAAGTATTATGTATAAATATAAATACTTGTAAATCTTCAGACAAGTTCAAGTCTATAAATAAAATTCCAATTTTATTTCATCATATGATAGTACATGATACTAAGGAAGGTCACTATCATCCTTCTCTACATTTGGACGCGGACCACTGTCATCCTTCTCGAAAATATGATCAGCAAAAGAGCTGAGAACTTCTTTGCTAGAACCCACGAGGAATTTGCAAGCAGCCATCCTCATGGCTTCCTCTTCTTCAGTCCTTCCTGGATCAAGCAGAAAGTCCAGAATGTCTCGTGGTGGCTTGGGTGCAGACGAACCTTCGCCTGCTTCTATCTCCTTCAGATGAACTGGATCGGCAGGATGTTCTTCAGTGCCCTTCTGAACCTTCGGGGCGATTTCAGCCTTCTTGGATACTTCTTCAGACGACATTTTTATGTTGAAGAGTAGAAGTGTTCGTTCTTGTCAGATTTCTGCTATATTTATAGACAGAAGTTCCTCAAATAATGAAGCGACACATTCATCCGACGGTTCACCCGTTCCTTAACGGTTCATCCGTTCATTTATCACATTCATCCGACGGTTCGCCCGTTCATTAATGCCTGATGGTTCATCCGTTCATTTATTACATTCATCCGACGGTTCGCCCGTTCATTATAATTCGACGGTTAACATGTTTATTCATCATCATCTGACGGTTCATCCGTTCATTATCATTCATTTTTGACGGTTTATCCTTTCAGTCCATCATTTGTCGGTTTTCCCGTTCATCTCATATACATTAACGATTCATCATCGTTCATCATCCATCTCAGTATCATATGAAAATGATATCTTATCTTTTGATTCTCGAGTCCAAAGATCATGAAAAATTGAGTTCGAAGATATTTTTTATGTCTGAATTCTATTTTTTCTAATCAGTATTAAACTAAGATCATCTCTAGTTTAATATCATCTGATAGAATTACAAAGTTCATTTGTATATTCTATTCTATTGAAATGTGTCATGTATTATTTACCTCTGAACATATTTTCTTCATTATCAAAACAACAAAGTCAAAAATCAAATCAAAAGTTCTCATTCGTCTTTATTCAAAATCAAAATATTGATTACAAGATCTATTTACTAGGAGTTATTAGCTCCTTAATACGATCAAGTACAATATTCATCTTCTTTTCATGGGTTTTTTGAACTTTTTCTGCTGCTTCAACAGCGACATTTTGTTCATCAAAAATGATAATAGCAGATTGGAGACGATTAACTTCTTCAATTTGCTCTGTCTGTATCTGCTCTCGCTCCTTTTGAAGAGTTTTACAGCGTTCAGCTTCAGAAATATAAGCAGCAATGACCTCAGCTTGCTCTGTTTCTATGACAGCAATTCGCTCTTGAAGACGAGCCAACTCCTCTTTCAACTGCTTCAGCTCTTCAGCTTTGGATGCTTTATCTTTCTCCAGAAGCTCTACTCTCTGACGAGTAGCTAATATTTCTTCACCCTTCTCTACTAATTTTTCAGAAGAAGAGACAAGAAATGCTTCTAATGCAGCTTGCTGGGACTGGGCTTCATGCTCTAGTTGACTGATCTCAGCCACCGTTAAAGAATAAATGTCTTCCTTCTTAGTCTCCCAGTATTTTTGGATAGTTATTTCCAATTCATCAAGGAGATGTTCGAAGAAGATACACTGAGATTCGCAACCAGCATGTCGCAACGCCATGAGCGGGAAATTGATCATAGTTCGAAGCTCAGAGAAGGGCATAGCTTCGTCTTTCAAGAAACGCTTGGAGTACGTATCCAGATATGAATAGATGATATCTGAATACATCCCCAGAGTTTTTGCCAGTCCTGTCTCGAACCCAGGAGTCGCTGTCATCAATGAAGAAGAAGCTTGTATGTTTTCTATCCTGGGAACGGAAGTATGTGCCACTGGAGAAGTTGGCAAGTGCGAACTCCCTTCATCAGCATTAGTCTGGACAAGTGGAGCATGAGTTGAACTCATTGCTGCAGCAGTTCCTATTAGTCAATAATAAAAAAAATAATCAGCATCTAAAGAAAAAGAAACAGTAAAAACAGAATCTGAAATAAAATCATACCAGGCTGAGGTTCGTATTCAATGTGGTGAGGGAGTTTTGTGTCTTCTCGTAGCCGGTCCATGATGGTGTCCGACACCTGCTTTATGTGGCTGCTTCCAGCTCCAGTATTACTGGGTACTGGAGCGTTGTCCGGAGATTGAGCAGGTTCGGGGCTGAGTTCCATTCTGTTCCCTCTGACTTTATCTTCATCATAAGGAGTAGAAGTGCCAGCATGCCAATCATCTCCTTCTTCAGTTTCTTCTTCTTCTTTAGACTCTTTTTCATCCTCGGCTTCAAGATGAGTCTCTGATCCGGAGTCCATGATGTTCACATCTTCATCTATTCCTTGAGATGAATGAATCTCAGGAACAGTAATGATGGCAAGCTCAGTATCGACTGCCGGTTCAGTTTCCCCTGGAATATCAGTTCGAAGAATGATGTCTTTACAAACATTCTTCAACAAGTCATCAGCAGCTGGTAGCTCGGACGTTGACACGTCTTCATCGCCTTTGGCCAAAGAAATGTTTTCCTCAACCTGAGTTTCTGGAACTTCCGGTTGTTCCATAACCTCTGCCGGGGCTGGTTCTTCTTTAGAATATTCAATCTGGTCATCCAATGCCTGGATGACGCCCTCAGTCCCATGTTCAAAAGGGATCATCCTCATCTCTGAGGGTTCAATAGCTACTCCACTTGTTGTTGGAGTAGTCGTTTCCTGAGCTCGAGTGGATTCTACCTCAGGCTGTTCAGCGGAAGTTGCTGGAAGATGCACATTATCAGATTCTATTTTCTCAGTAGAAGCCGCTTCATTGATCTCTGGCAAAACCCCTTCACTCATAATCGTTTCCAGGAGATTATTGCCCTTCAGTTTGCTGACGGTCTTCTTGACGTACTTGCCTCTCGACCTTCTTGTTATTAAAGGAGCGTCGTCTTCATCTGTATCTTCGTCTTTATCGGCGGCGTCATCTTCGTCAACTGAGATGCCACCTAAAGATGAAGTGGCAGTTACTGAGACCCCTTTCTTCTTCTTCTTAGATGTCTGAGACTTAGTACTCTTTTTGGAGACTGTCTCAGATTCATCGCTTCGCTTTCTCTTAGAAAGGGATACAAATATGGGAGGAAGAACTTCATCAGGAAAATTTCCCTCCTGGAATAAGTCATATAGGGGCTCAACCTCCGCTGTTTCATCTTCAGGTTCCGGAGGAAATTGTTGAATAACAGTTTTCTTCTTCGACCTCTTTGTTGGGTCGTCTTCCGCAACAAAAGTCTTTAGATGGAAACTCGGCATGAAGGTGCTCGATGAAACATAGAAGCGAGCATATGTGTAAAGCATCTTCGTCCCCGTGCTGGATAAAGGATTAGGCATAGAGAATACAGCTTTTGTATCTCTAGCCACGAAATATCTGCAGGCCCGAGCTCCGTCAATAAGCCCTTCACGAGCAGAAAGGCAGGTGGTGGCGTTCCCAACATGAAGTTGGTCGTATCCGAATTGCCTGGCAAATCGGCTCGGAAGATACGGCTCCAGATACGTCATTTCTTCATGACGGTATACTAGATGAGAGGGCCGGATTCTCTGCAACCACTGAAAGTCTACATCATCTAGCCTGTTCCCTTTATCTCCGTCTATCATATTCAAGGGCATGCTCTCATAACCCAGTGGTGGAGGGACACATTGAATGGACCAATGTGACGCTGGATTCAGAATATTTCTGCATTCTGGAAGAGTGTGAACCTTCCAGAAAGTTTCTCTGGAGTACTTCTCCAAAAAGAGACTGCCACTCCCTCCTGCTCCCGGAGGTATCAGACCGTCATGATGGAGAAGAAGCCAACCATATAGATATGTGAAGGGCATCTCTATTCTGGGGAATTCATCGGTCATCCTCCTCTGATTAGATAGCATATTGGTTACAAAATTCCGAAGACCTGCGTTCAGCCTACAGGTCATCGCTGATAATAAGTCTATCTTATAACCATATATAAGGCGCACTGCTGCAAAGATAACGCCTCTATGTATTCTGTCTAGAGAGCTGGAGCCAGGAACGATGAATCTTCTTAACCAAAGAGATAGGAATCCGGCTAAATGACCGTTCTTTGACAGAGTCTTTCCACTCTGCCTCACATACGAGCTGAAGGTGGTTCCAGCTTTAAACTCATACCAGTCTTCAGTGATCGTGAAATCCTTGCAGTCATACTTCTCTAGTAGATAAATGATTTCACTCTCAGAGAGAGGCTTGAAGAAGTTAATTTGGTACCATCTCTTCTCGTTTATCTTTTTCTCATCCTTTTTACGGTTCAGGAAAAGATAAGACATCCACTTCTGGATGTGGTTGCCGGCTTCATCTTTAGAACTCTTGTAATACAGAGTACATGTGCCAAAATGGCACATCATCTCTTCAAATAGGTGTACCATCTCTGGATTCTTCTCCGACAGAAAGTTCAGCTCTTCTATCGTAGGCACATACTCTTCATACGGTAGTGTGCCTGAAGGCAGATGCGAGATGTATTCCATCTTATGAAGGGCAAAGCCCATCACCCCTTTGGGAGTCATAAATGTCCCTGTCCTGTGGTTATACCTCTCAACCAAAGCCAGGAACAGAAAGGGGTTGGGTCTGAAGCCGTACGAGGAATTGACGATCGCGTCATAAAGGTTTATCTTCTTTAGCTCACTCTCAAACTGCTCCAGAGCCCAATGGACCAAAGTCCTCCATCTCACGTTCTCCTGATTCATTAAGCCGTTCATCCTCGGCGTCGAATCAGTGGGGTAAAATGCATTTTCGTTTGCCATGAATTTATTTATGAAAACAGGCATCCTGAATGGCATCAATATTGATGAGTCTTCAGGTGGTACACATCCCGGTTTCAAACCTCAAAACACGGATACATGAATCTCTGGGGAACTGAAGAATCCCTCCTTCCTGTAAATGATACGGCTCGCCTTTGCCTGCTGATATTCTGTTAAGGCCAGGACATCTTTCTGGGATAGCTGGCATGCATGAATCTCATGATAGATAAGCCCCTAGAAACCTTCGGCCAGTACATGGGCTGTTTTGCATCACCTTCGAAACAGAAGCAGACCTTCTCTCTGATGCCCTTTAGTTGTGACTTCGGTGCTATGGCATCCCCGAACAGAAATGCTGGTTTCTTGTGAGACATCAAATCAAGACTCTGAAAGGGTTGACCATTCATCAGACAGAGTAGAGTTGTATGGTCTTGATTTGCCAACAACGACAGTCTGGCTTCTGGAAGGTCAAACTGAGGAAATTGCATATAAGATAAATCATGTTTAAATGAAAAACTCAAGTGCCCTTCATAATCTGCCTCTTCACTTCTGATGTTCACTATAGAAAATAAAAGAAGACAAGGTCAGATGTGTTTCAGTAAAATCTATATCTACGAGCCTTATACGTGAATAGCAGTATTTGAAGGAAATCTCATAAGTCACGCAGACTTCAGACATATATTCTATCAAGACACGCTGAATGATTTATTCACGCAGGTGATTAATTCACACAAAGTCCAGACAGATTAGAATGAAAGTCACGTATCATTGCCAGAATCACATTTAAGTAAAAATGACAAAAATACGCTGACGGATCAAGACTAATCTATCCAGAGGATGACTCTCAGAAGTCTGCGTGACTATTTCAAAATCGATATTTCTGCCAACATGTGAAAAATCACGCAGAGTCATAAAAGCTGCATGAATAATTCAACATGGACATTTCTGCCAACATATGAAAAATATCACGCAGAGTCATGAAAGCTGTGTGAATAATTCAAACATTGACATCCCTGCCAATACATAAAAAATCACGCAGAGTCATGAGAGCCATGCTCATTTGCGTGAAACACAGAGCTTCGTAAATACGAAGATGTGAAGTATGGCCGACCCTAAAGAGGGGGCATACTTTATTAATATCCTTTGCCCAAAGAAGGGGGGATATATTTCTGAAGTTTATTATTTGTCTTAAGATCCTAAGATTTCTATGTGGAGTTCATCTTCATCAAATTCATCTTTATCATGTCATCTTCAACAGTTCATATCCCCATCCATCACTTACGCTGCATAGGAGGATGCGTGACTTCGCGTCGAGGAAGTCTGTCAGTGGTGGCACGCGAGGAAGTCGCAGGAGCTTTCCCCTTAGCCTGAGCGTCGATTTTCTTAGGAGCCATTGCTGTTGAGAAAGGGAAGAAGAAGTCGGGGAAGATGAAGTTCGTCGGGGAAGATGAAGTTTCTCTTCTGTGGATTCTCTCTCTAAAACAAGTAAAGAAGGAAAGAAGTGGTTTATGGCTTATTTATAGGCTCATGAAGAATTCTAAACGGCAACATCATTATTTGCCTCGATTTAGGAGCTCTGCACGGGATCCTAACTGTACAGAATCCCAACAGTCCAATCATTTCGGAGTAAATCTCTCTTTAAAGTTATCTCGACGTGACTAAATTCATTTTATCATCTCGATTTCAAAGTATTTCGAAATAATTTATCATTTTTCGAAAACTTTGAAGGGGGTTTTGTAGGCCTCAAAAATGAAAGTCACGCTGAGTTGATCAGAACAAAGGCTAAAAGTCACGCTGAGTTGATCAGAACAAAGCCTAAAAGTCACGCTGAGTTAATCAGAAAAAAGTCTAAAAGTCACGCTGAGTTGATCAAGACAATGTTTAAAAGTCACGCTGAGATACAGCTCATCATTTGTCAGAATGCCATTATGACTGACAGCACGACAGTCAAAGAATGTCTCTTCGTATGCCACGTATGCACGGAACTCGAGAGATCACAGCCGACTATTGCGTGACTTTCGAAATCTTCTTCAACAAGACTCAGCCTTCATCAAGTTGGCGTACCAAAAGACCTTATTGTCATTTAATGTGACTGATAAGGCAATCAAATGTCAGAGATTTTGTGTCAGTCGAGGCACGTCGAATCAAGACAGCTGGCCGTTCTGACTCAAGTCTGCGTGGATTCTGAAGCTTTCTGCCCCAAAGTCTACGTAGATTCTGAAGCTTTCTGCTCCATGTCTGCGTGGATTCTGAAGCTTTCTGCCCCAAGTCTGCGTGGATTCTGAAGCTTTCTGTACCAAAGTCTGCGTGAATTTCGTCCTCAATAAGCCTGCGTGGATTTCATCAAATTGGAGTACGTGGCAGCCATGCCACCGATCTCTCACCTGCGTGTCCTGTAACTTGTACACGACTCATGCATGATTGCCATGTGTCCAACAGTTACAGGCTACGTCCAGTAACTGCTCATAACCTTACGTATGTTAAATCCTGCGTGATTTTCAACTATGCACAGGTTGTGAAGACAGTTATCTTTTCAGTTATTTTTGACTCTATAAATAGAGTTCTTTTCTCATTCATTGTACAGATACATAGCTATCTAAATTACTGTCGAATTCTTGAGAGCTTTTCTTCTTTGCATCGTCTAAAGGAGAAAGCGATCGTCTTCTAGATCGGATTCCTACAGTTGTAATTTTCCCAGAAACACAATAAATAAAGTGAATTTATTTATGGAAAACAGTCGCAAGTTAGGCCAAGTGTAAGACACATGCAAGATGACAAGCATTTACAACAAGAACTAGGAGAACATGCATGGGGGTAAGGGCAAGGGGGATCAAGGCAACCAAGTGGCGCTGGTCAGGTGGCGCCAAGAAGGTGACTGGTGGCGCCTAGTCAAGAGGCGCCAGGGAAGGTGCGCCTGGGCCAATAAGCGCTAGGGCCAAAGTGCGCCTGGGCCAATTGGTGCCAGGTCCAAAGTGTGCCTTGGCCAATAGGCGCTAGGGCCAAAGTGTGCCTGGGCCAATAGGCGCCAGGGCCAAAGTGCGCATGGGCCAATAGGCGCCAGAGCAGGAATGGCGCTGCGCCAAGAGACGCACACGCTAAGACAGATGGGTCTGTGCCAAAAGGCGCACGCCTACTGCTCATATTCCCCAACAGATCGAAAATGACATCAAGGAATCCATGAACTAAAACGGCCATAACTTTCTCAAAATAAGTCAGATTTGGGACTTCCAAGGGTCTAAACTGGGTAGAACGAGATTTTCTACAGCCTGGGACAACTGGTTTTTAGGAAATACCAAGTTTTAACAGATCAAAACCAAGAAAAATAAGAAAAGATCAAAACTTAGATCTACAAAAATATATCCAACAGAATCAAAAATGCCAAGTTCTAAAGAGGCTTAGAATCAAATAAGGAAGAGAATCGAACAAAGAAAATTGAGATCCATCATGAAGCAAGTTGCACTTGCCTAGGGTTTCTTGGGTGTAGGTGGAGAGGAGTAATGGAGAAGAAGAAGAAATAAATAAAATTAATGAAGAGAGAGAGAGAGAGAAGAGTTGACTTATATATCAACCCTTCTTATCTCAAACCAAAATGAACCAAACCAAGCCAAGTCAAGCCAAGTCATGTTGAACCAAACCAAATAAACCAAGGAAAGTTTAAACCAAGATCAAGCTAAGCAAGACAAGTCTAACTACGGTCCACCGAACAATTGCTAGAACTCCGTACACGTATACAGAAAATACGTATAATGGAAAACAGGAGTGACAACAATGACATGATAATTTCATATTAAATCTATATTAGCTTATGATTTGAATGGCTATCAATTAGTTTTCATATACTAAAAATGACAATGACATGATAATTCCAAGTAAGTTCATGCCACGTAAGTTTCTGTCTACTACTTCAAGTTCTCTCTAAAGTTCAATATTTGTTAACCAATAACCTTATATATATATATATATATATATATATATATATATATATATATATATATATATATATATATATATATATATATATCCCTAGCCTAGTGGTAGTGGTGAGACATGCGGCCTGAGTGGTCAGGAGTTCGAATCCGAGTGGGAGCGATTCCAGAAATTAATTACCATATATATATATATATATATATATATATATATATATATATATATATATATATATATATAGCCTAGTGGTAGTGGTGAGGCATGCGGCCCGAGTGGTCAGGAGTTCGAATCCCGGTGGGAGAGATTCCAGAAATTAATTACCATATATATATATATATATATATATATATATATATATATATATATATATATATATATATATATATATATATATATATATATATATATATATATGTACTCCACTGGGGCTCGAACTCCCGACCACTTGGGCCGCATGCATCTTTCTTAACCACTGGACTAGAGGTCATTTGCTATATATATATATATATATATATATATATATATATATATATATATATATATATATATATATATATATATATATATATATATATATATATATATATATATATATATATTAGACCGGACGTTGACTGGGTCGAGTTCCGGACCGTCCAACCCATTACACACCTTGAGGTTTTATCCAATTTTATCTATCTCAATATCTAAGGCCTGGGTTTGGAAACTCCACATTTTAGTGTAGAATTTAATTTTTGTGTGATATTAGAAATAAAGTTTTGAACCTTAAACTCTATTTTAAATTAATTGAAGCTTTTTCTAATAACTTTTGATATACGTTCAAAATTGAAATACTATGTATACTCTCCTCGAATAAATAAGATTTTGAGGTCTGAAAAATTGATGGATCTGTACATTGACCTATAAAGTTCCATCGACTAATAGTTTTAATGGGAGAAAATATTGATGTTGTAGCTCCTGATAGGATAAGATCTGGTTGATAATTATTGTAAGACAATGATTAGTTTCTAGTTATTCTTTCATAATTTTAATTAAGATCTTTTAGAATTTTTTTTATCTTTTTATGTTTTTAGGGTTACAATTTAGGGTTTAGGATCCGGTCAATTTTTCAATTTACTTTCATAATTATAACTAAGACTTGAGAGAGAGGGAGAGAGGCACTTTTTCTTCATGCTCTTTAAGAATTGTACATCTATATAAAAGAAAAAAGTTAAGTTTACTACCAAATATTTACAACTTTCTTACAGCCCAAATCCACCCCCTGCTAACATGGTCCTACCCGGTCCCACTCGGTCCCCCCTCTCCTCCAATCAATGGATGTCACGTAGGCAGTTGTAAAACTTGCAACCAAAATAGGTTGTAAGCATAGCATTTCCCTTATATAAATAGTCCAAGTGTATTAGTTTTTTGAGTAATGCTATATGTACCTCCAAAAACTCAATCTCTCCATGTCCCTCCGTCACATGGCTCTCCCTTATTGGCCCAAGCAAATAGGGAGGGGGTGGTTGGGGGAAGACATGATCCAATAGAAGAGGGCCACGTGGCAGAGGGACATGGAGAGATGAGTTTTTGGAGGTACATAAAGCATTTTTCTAGTTTTTTGCTGGAGTTGTTTGGTTGACAGTAATTTGAATTATTTACAACAAATTCTATTGTAAATATTGTGATAACCATTTGACCGCAACAATTATTGTATAGAGTAGTTATTTATTATAACATGTGTTACAGTAAAAGGGATTTGTTAATCGAGATTTAAAACCACACACTATGAATTTACAATCAAATGGTAGTCAACTGTGATTTATAAGTGAGGTTTTACAACAAATTGTTAGTCAATAAGGATTTTATAATCACCAAAAATAGGATATACAATCACACGTCAGTTTTCCAATTGATTTATGTTTAGTAGGATTGTAAACGACTAATTCTAGAATCTTCCGACGTTTATGGGCTGAACACTCCCTTTCGATGTTTTCTCTTTCACTTCTCCTTCATTATACCATCTCTATTTTGCTTGCCACCAACAACATCGCCATTCTCTTCTCCCCTTTGCGTCTTACCCAGGGAGATCTCTCTATCTTCTGTCACATCCTGAGTTCGCTGAATGGTTTGTCCTCGTATCGATTTTCGTCGAATCGATCATCCTGGATGGGGCATGATGACGTATGAGTGTGGATTAATCGTATAAGGCAAAATTATAAAACGATATTTGTTATCTCGAAACTACAACATTGGCATCAGAAGAACAGAGTCATATGGAAGTGGCAACAAAGTATACTAAAAAAATTCTTTATTGATAATGAAGTAGATTATAAAGGCTCCCAATAGCCCAAAATGAATATGCCAAATTGGTTTACAATAATCATGATCTCTCTAGCTCACAAAGTATCTCGTCATCCCATACATTATGTCTTCTATATGCAAGCAAGCAATCCTTGTCCAAACATTTTCATGTTATAAATTCGATGTCTGACGCCTCAATACGTCCAAGCAACTTCTACCTGGGGGTTGGGGTATCAGTACACATGTTGTACTAGTGAAAGGAGAAATCCACTCGTCTAAACCAATACTAAGTAATCGTGTGAAGCATACAGTTTACTTGGTGGTCTTTCTATTTTGCCTTAGGATTAGTTTCATAGAATATTATGAAAGCAGTAAATCATGTACCATGTAAACGTGTTATATTCGATGGCATAAGTATAACAAGGAAACATATTAAACTGCGTCGCTTCGCAGTGACTTCTTACCAATGTCGTTGCATTCACCCTTGCGCTGATGCAAGGTGAATACTTACTGTCCTTTCATGTCATGTTAAAGATACCCTACTGAAACAAAATATTAATTGAACCCACCAAAAACGATGTACCCACCCTTGTGTTGATGCAAAGTGAATACTTTTCGCCTTTGCATAAGACATAAGTTAGCATGCCGATCATCTATATGAAGGTCACTGACATTTTAAGCTATAATGGACTACATCTCGTGATAAGACGATGATCACTTCGCGTTTGGGTTGCTAGCCCTACCGAAGGTCGCAAATTATCCGATATTGTGATGCGCCATTTCAATAATAGGTCATAAGCCTTTTGAATAAAATGTCCCACAATATCGTGTCCTCTGAAGCACCATAATTTCCATCTAAGTCGATCGATCCCAATGCCCCTGTGAGTCGTCGAGGAAAGCCAAAACCAGTGCACAGGTTGTACATATCTATGGCCATGCCAATGCATAAACATTATAAAACAAAAGTAATGCAATGAAACCCATCTACTTGCAACATTCTATCATCTCGGGCTATCACTACATATTCGATCAATGTTCCTATTGGCGACCCGTTGGCCCCAATATACCGAGGTGCCATGCCACATCCTATAGATTTGTGGGCACCATACCCCTTGCATATCAGTAATTTCGTAGCATTTATGCCATAACTGCTCGATTCGCTAACTATTCTATACTTTTATATCCTAATTAGTGTTCAATGTTTTTCAATTCGTGCGCTCGATGCGCGTCTCGATATTGTCCTTCGATGTTCTACGACTTAGTGTTCAATATTCTATGACTCATGCATTATTGCACTCGTCATTGTAGTCCTTCGAATTTCTACGACTTATTCTCTGAGTCGTGCACTTGATGCATGCCTCGATACAGTTATTCGAGTCCTCATACGACTTGTGCACTTGATGCACGTTTTGCTATAGTTATTCAATATTCTACGATTAATGTTTCAATGTTCTATCTTAGTGTTCAACATATATACACTACGACTTCTATTTATTCGAACCACACACATGGACTCTGCAAAGTTACAAGCATACAAGGGTTCATTTTATTAAGGCATGACGGAGTAGGAAAGAATGGTCATAGTCCGCCCAACTTTATTGTTCTGTATACCGCTTCATTGAGATAATACATCTTAATTCTTTAACTTTGTGCCTAGTCGTGTTGCACGATCATCTCATCTGAATTAACCATTTGAGCACTTCGTGCTCCTTCGAACTAATTGACTGATACGACCGACCATGCTCATGCTTCAGCATTTTGCAAGACGATACTCTCATTTGTGTAGACTCCATTGCAATGGGGAAATTTTTTGACCTCAGACAACTCTGTATAAAGCCTGCACATGAAACCAAACCCTAATTAATACTTCTTTAAATCAAATGACTTAGCATAATGTACCGTGCCGATACGGGGCATTACATAGTATACCACTCAGAAAAGGTTCATCCTCGAACTGAAGCCAATACTCAATCCACACAATTTTCTTACTGTTTTAAGACTTCCTTTCATGCATCTTCCTCAATAATGATTTTTATTTCATCATTATTGTTCTGTTTCCAACATTCATGCAAATTTTCTTAACATACCATAGTCATTCTTCTAGTTTCAATTGAATTCAACATACCACTTAGTTTGGATCGTGTAAACACCCTAAAAATTTGCAATATTTTATTTATTTATTTATTTATTTAGAATAATTATTGTGAGTATATGTAACCCCTATTTTTCATATTTTCAAAAGATTATTTTTTATTTAATTTTAAATATTGTGCTTAAGAAATAAATTCTCTTTGAATTTTATAGTAGAAAATTATTAGTATTTTTGAAACATAAAAAGATTTTCTAAATTAATTTTAGAATAAGATTTTGGATTTATGTAGATATACTTTAAATTATTATGATAGTATCAAATATTATTTAAATTATTTTGATGACATTAAATATTATTTTAAATTATTAGAGTGATCAATTATTGGATTCAGATTATAGTAATCTAGTTTTGAAAATTTGATTTGATTTAAATTAATGGAATGATTTATCTATTCGGCTCCATTAACTTCATGTTTAGGGGGGTTTCTCCATTAGATGATTTAAAAACCTGGACTGAACATCTATTGGGCTCCTAGGAGGATCCTTGATTCTTATCTAAGGAGAGCATTTTCTTTGCTTTTTCCCAAAACCTAATTCCAACACCATTACATACTGTCACATTCGTTTTTCGTTATACGTATTTCCAGTATAAGTGTACGGAATCTCGATCCGTAGTTAGACTTGTCTTGCTTAGCTTGATCCTGGTTTAATCTTGCCTTGGTTTATTTTGGGTTCATCCTGGTTCGGCTTGGCTTGGCTTGGTATATTTTGTTGGGCTCGGTTTGTTAGGACTTGGTCCAAAATGCTAACCCCCCTCTTTATAGGCCACCAACCCCTTTCTCTCTCCTCATTCACTTCTTCATTTACTTTTTCTTCTTCCTCCATTAACTCTCTCCACGTACCAAGAGCTTAGGCAAGTGCAACTTGCTTCATGGAGGAACTCAATTTTTGTTGTTCCAATGTCTTCTTCACGAGATTCTAAGATACTTTAGTACTTAGCATTTTTAATTTTCATAGTTCATTTCATGTAGATCTAAGTCTGTTGTATTTTCGGATTTCTTGGGTTTTGATCTATCATGTCACTACCACATTTCTAGTTGGAGGGTATTTTTGTCATTTTAAAATTATTTTAATATATATTATTTGGAATTTAATATAATTATTTGGAATGGTGTGATTTAAATATTATTTAATTGATTGCCATGTGTTTGAGATTAGCCCTAACCGAGATTGGACCTAACCTAGATTAGTCATAGCTAGTCTTGTTAGTCATGACTAGTATTAGTTAGTATTGGTTAGTTTTGGTTAAGTCATGATTAGATAGAACAAATAGGTTTCAACTTGACTGGAAGGAAAAACCTAGATTTTTAGCCATTGAATAGATTAGATGTAATGAGAGCCCTTAAATTGTTTCCCCAAAACTCTAAACCTAGCATTGGTGGCCGGCCCCCCCAGGGAACAACACCCTATATAATCCCTCCCAAAATAGTAGCCTCCATTGTTCATTCCATCATTTACAAGAACAAGGTTTGTCTCCATTTAAAACTCTTCCTATTTTAATCAATAGTGATCCTTTTTCATTGAAACTCCTTCCATGGTGACCTAATTAGTGTCCCCCTACTGTTCATGGAGATTATTGACAGGTTTAAAACAATTTGGGGCTTTGAGCTAGCTAGAGGAGATCTCATTTGTGAAGTTTTCTTGAAGGAGCAACACCTATAGGTAAATCCCTATTACCTCCACCAAATTTCGATTTCTTTGCATAGATAGGAAGCCCTAGGTGTCCTCTCACTATAGGGATAGGTTTTGCAGACTTTCGTGTCCTTTACGTGTCCGTATTGGACTCGTATCAGTCGACAGTTATTAGTGTTCGACGAAATGCCACAGTGGGCATTTCGATCAAGTTATCGATTTGTGTTTGAATAGAAATTTGTGTTTTAGTGTCGCTTAGGTGTTTCTAAGTGACTGAGGTGATTTAGAGTTGTTTTAGTATCGAGTCGGACCTGTGGACACGACCACGCACGTGCGGGCAGCAGTGCCCTGCTGTTCGTGTGTTCGTGCTGGAGCTGTAGGACACGTGGGCACGTGTCCTTTGACATGGAGCTCGGGGCAGTGTCTGACACGACACTCCCCAAGTCTCGTGTCCTTTGGATCCATGTCGGGTGAGGAAACTGACCTGCACTGGACACGGGGGGCACAGCCACTGAACCAGTTCGGTGTACACTGATTCGTGTGGTGTTGGACACATTTGTGTCCAGAATTTGGATACATTATGGAGTGTGTGACACGTGCCTATATTGTATATTAATTACCAACCTACATTTCATTAATTAATTTTTAAATTGAATGTGGAATGAGAACTATCCCATTCGACTGATACATGGGATGTAACAGTGAGTTATGAGTTTGTTCTTCATTTCGAATTATATTTAATGTTTAAATATCATGTATTTAAGCTATGGTTTAATTTCTGTACATATTAGATACCATGTTTAGGATTCAATTCTTGGTATTAGTTGGTGAAATTTACTCGAATTCATATGAAGGGTTAGTTATACCATGATATGATTTCCTTCCTGTTTAATGTTCATTAATTTAAAATTTAGATTCGATTCTTGGAATTCCTGAGTTTTAATAGGCTAAACTATGTCATTTTGGTTTTCTGTACACAGGGAACACAAGTCCCAAACCTGGGACTTTTGTATTCACTGATTTGAATTTCTGAATTAACCATTGGAACACTGTCACATGAGATTATTCATAACTGAAGTCAATGCTTGCATTTAAAGACAAAACCTGGGACATATTTTCCTGCACATAGACACAGGGATTAGCCTACACTCCTGATTCATAGGGTTGTGTATGTAACACACACTGTCATAGCATGGGAGCTACCTGGGTTCACCTTAACCTGAGAATTAGTAACATGTTGACACTGATATGTAACATGTGTACCATTGACCAACACAAACCTGGGATTATATTGACACACTATTTTTCCCCATACCCTCACATTCCTGAACACCTAGACCTGCCAATTGGTTCCTGACCCACACACACTGTCCTAAACCATGATAACTGAGACACATGCTTAACACATATGTACACTGTCAATATATCACACACACATACACTGAAATCCTGAGATTGAACCTGTGGTCAGTTTATTCCTGAGATACTATACACCTGTACACTGTTTTCACATTTCCCTGTTACAAAACCTGGAACACTGAACATAAGACACTTTGGACACATGCGTTTTCCTGTCACTTGATACCTTGATACATCACACACACTAGCCTACCCTCACTTTCATGTCACACTATACTAGCCTAAACACATGCCACATCCTCACAACACCATTCCATACACACACACCTACACATAAATGTTTCTTGCACACTGTTTTCACTCTGCTGTACACTACACATACACACACACTCTTATATATACACACACATTGCCTACATGTGTATACCCCTATATATATATGTAATACATGTAGCTAAGGGTGTAATAAGAATTTACAATGTGTAATATATATTGCCATTGGTTTACATATATGTGAATGTATATATATATATATATATATATATATATATATATATATATATATATATATATATATATATATATATATATATATATATATTTATATATATATATATAAATATATGGGTGTTTGGTACATATACGCACTAGATATCAGGCGAGTACATTCTCTGACCGTTTCATACTTGATAGGATTTACATATACGCACTAGATTACTTTACTTGATGCTATCACGACGTTAACACGGATTGGTGCTATATGGATCCCTTCATGATATGTTATCTCCTTCGGGAGCATCGGGTTACAGTATGTCATGTGCGTTTCACTTTCATCATGTACTCTGGTGCTTTCACCATTCATGTGCACTCTCGTGATTCATGTACTCTCATGTTCACAGAGCCCTCATGTACTGTCATGTGCACCCTATTATGGGTCATCATGTGATATCATGTGCAATAACATAACCTGTCTGGATCCTTATGTATTGATTGGGGTACGGGGGAGTATGAATGGTCATGTGAACAATTCCAAAGTAGTATACTCATGTACAAACTCTTTGATTACTCATGTGCAAATATAAGTCGTTCACATGTTCATCTTGTACTCTAAATCACTAGTTCACTGTAGTTCTCTATTATAGTATCTATTTATATTATAGCTTTCTCTTTTACTTTATGTATATTCTACAACATTTCCTGTATCTTACTCTATTGTATATTTATTTATCCTGTCACATTATGAACTGCGTGAGATGTACTGTGCTTGCTCTAGTCCTGACTGGACCTGTTGAAATATTACAGATGACTTCGAGGAATAGTATCCCACCTATTACGGAGCAGGCATAGACGACACACTTGAGCTGGACCCTCAGGAGGATCCAGTACTTGCTGACGACACTACCCCTGTAGACTAGGCTAGTTAGCTAGGCTAGTTCTATTTACTTTCATGTTATGATACTTTGTATATATTGGAGTTGTACTCTGGATTGTGGAGTTGTTATCTGAGTTTCAGTTATCTTTCTGTCTTGTATTGGCATCTGCGGGTTCTGAGTTTTATCTATTCTATCGTTCAGTACTATCTTTCTTAGCTGTGATTGAGTTGTACTTATTTATGTCACCTCCATTCGGAGTGTATAAACTGTACATGTACCTTATAAACTGTTAGATGTATGTGACCTAGGACAGCGTTCTACCGCCGGCACTGTGACGTAGGCTGGGCGCTGTTACTTACTCGTACCCTCACAGTTGGTGCGGGTCGTGACACGTTTTTAGTGGTGGCCCATTGCAGGTCGAGTTTATGTAGTGGTATTCGAACTAGAGTATCACTGCAGCCTGCAGTAGGATTATGATATTTTTGGAGCTACTTAATCACATTAGGAAAAACTCTTGACCAAATTTCTGTCATCTAAGTTCCTGTTGAAGATTCCTTCCTTGAAATAACTGTCCTCCCTTGAATTATCGTTTCTATCTCAATATTGATTCCTTGTTTGATCTGTCTCCAGGATGGTTATGGAGACGCGATCTTATTGTCTCGATCAGGAAGACACCACTGAGGGGTCTACCACTCCTCGTCCTGATCAGCAGGGCCCCGAGACTGCAGCTCCTGTTATGCCAGCTCAGGCTGGGATATCTACAGCTTCTGGGAGTGCACCTCTTCCTAATCCGAGACTTTCCCCAGCCATCTCGAACGTTCTTCAGCAGCAGTCGCCATCAGGATCAGAGGACGTGGTGCGGTTGTTCTCCTTCTTCCAGCAGATAGTGGATACTCAGCTACAACAGTTGTTCAAGAGGGGACATGACGTTCATGGAGTTAGCAGCAGTGGAGGTCAGGCTAGGAGGCCTCACATACAGATTCAACATCAGTATCAGCAGAGGCCTGTTCAGCAGCAGTTCCAGGTTCAGGGCCATCAGCAGGGACAGCATCAGACACCCAGACATCAGACAGTCAGTTGTCCCTATTGCAAGAAGCCGGGGCTTAGATGGGGTGAGTACAGGAAGAGGCTGGACAGGTGTCTACTATGTGGAGCAGCGGACCACTAGCTAAGGGAGTGTTTCCAGTACATAGACAGAGTAGTACAGGGAGCAGCACCAGAAGGAGGAGCCAAGGCTCCGGTAGGTCAGCAGCGGGGACCGTTACAGACGCAGTACACCCCTAGACACCAGCAGGTTACCAGTTGCCCTTTCTGTAGGAAACCAGGGCACAATTGGAGTAAATACCGAATGAGGTTGGGCAAGTGCCTACTTTGCGGAGTATTATATCACCAGTTAAAAGAGTGTCCCATATTTCCTGGACGGATAGCTCAGGGAGCAGGGGCGAGGGCTCCGGTGAGCCAGCAGGAGGGACTGCCCTTTCAGACTCAGCAGCAGAGATTCGTACAGCATCAGGCTGGAGGAGGCCAGCAGGGGCGAGCTTACGCTATGGCAGCTGAGAGTGCACAGGCAGTAGAAGAGCTTATCGCAGGTTCTGTTCATCTAAATTCCGTTCCTTGCCATATTTTAACCATCTCGAAATTCAGTTCCAACAGATCTTGTTTATCGTTCTTGTTCGTAGATAAATCTGATTCTTGGTATTCATTGTCGATTTAATTTTTTGCCAAGATAAATCATATGGGCTAGGTCACCTCAGTTATGGGATCTAGGATCTTGATGGTCGTGTTAGCTGGCATAGTGAGGACATACAGTCAGATTTTGGATATATTTCTCGGGTGTAGGAATTTAAGGTTTTCGCTGTCAAGGATGCGGCAATGCAAAAATTTTAAATACCATAATTCTAGAGGTATGTACCTTAGTCAAGGACTCTGTGATTATCATAGCCTTGCTCACTAGCATGACGAAGACTCTGAGTAACATAATTTTGGACAGACGCATATGATTATCAGATTTTATCTTGAGAAGGTTTTAACCTATCATCTCTATCATACCCTTCTGTTGTTATAAGATTGTATTCTATCATCAATAACTTAGGAGTAGGGATATTTCAGTTTTGTAGAACTTATTCATATGTAGATCTTTCATAGTATAATGATATGATGACTCGTAGGGTGATTGTACTCTAGAGATGGTTGTTAGCATTGGTATTAGAATAATAACCCATTGTAGATGATTCCCTGACCAACCAATTTTTATATAGAATGTTAGTATGTCTTACAGCCTTGATGATTTATTATTTTCCTTGTCCTTTCTAGTAAGGCAGCCATGACCTTCGTATCCTACTCGGACACGCCATCTTGTGCTTCATCATTATCACACGACTTTACTGACACATTAGACTCAGATACACAGTTCACACTTCACCCTCTTGCAATTGGCACTTCATTCCCTAGCTACTTAGGCATATAAGATGGTTAGTCTATATGTATGCATAGATGTTACACTTAGAATAGTGTGGGTTCTATGGAGTTACATTAGAGATATATCGGTATTAGAGGGTAAGATATATGGGGTTATGTGAGGTATTTTAGAGTATGTTTTATGGTTAAGGGTTAGAAGTTATGAGTCTAGTTTAATGTAGAGTATACATGTGTATGTTGAACTTAGGATTTAGTTGGCCTTGATATTTTTAACACTATAGACTATTTAGGTCTGAACCCTAGATTAGCCATGTTTGCCATTGATTGTAAAAGTACAGAACAGTTTTATGGGAGGACTGAACTTAGACTCATAATACAAACTCGCTTGTACAAAGAAAGCCTAGGGATAAAAACCTAGGTACAGCAGTCTAAGTACAATTGTTTATTTTAGATTCTGGGGGGTGACGATAGAGGCTCGGGAAGGCGACGGCAGCCCTGCCTTACTCCTTGGACGATCGGTATGCAGTTTTGGCTCGGAGAAGATCTGCTTGGCGTGGACGAAGGAACGCTCTTCTTGCTCTCCTCTTGTTGCTCTCCTGGCTTCTCTCTCTCTGTGGTTATCGAAAAGAGGGGAACTCTCTCTGTATATCTGTCTCTTTTTTTTATTATTCTCTAGTTGCCGGTGGTCTTTGCAAGGGAATGATGCTGGCTATTTATAGGAGTGGGGTGTGATCATTAGGGTTTGCTAATGATCATTTGTTTGGAATGTTGGTGCTCTTTCAATCTATCTGAACCCTTGATCCTTATTACAATAAATCTAGGCCATTAATGCGGATAGTACCGTATCTTGTGAGCAATTAATGCTAATTGCTTTAAATCTTCATGATTGATTACGCCAATGTCTGATTGCTCGCCACGTGTCCCATTAGCTTGATAATAAATGATATGCCCTGATCTTAGTAATTATGACGATGATGTCAAATATTCTTGTTGGGATTCGGTTAAATCTTTGATTGATCCGATGCCACGTGTTTTGATTGTGGGTACGGCCGGAGCCGCATAGGATGTGCAATACTTGAACCGCAGGGAGATACTCTTCGTGAGCCGTATAGGACAATGCTTCATCGAGCCGCAGGGAACGAACTCTCAATGAGCCGCATATACAGTCTTTGCGAGCCGCATGAGCTAGCGTTGTATTGAGCCGCAGGGACTGAGCTCTCAGTGGGCCGCATATGGCTGATTTCTGCTAGTCATATAGAGTGACTTCTCAGTGAGCCGTATAGAGCTGTTCTCTATTTAAGCCGCATGAGATTTTGCCACGTGGCAACCTAGGGTTTCTGACGGATCAGGTCAGAGATCTTCTTCTTTTCCTGAAGAGTCTGTCATTATGGCAGAGCCATTATGACACTTTATGCCAGAGCCGCCACAGTCGTCAAATCGTGCCAGAGCATTAAATGAGGCCACTATTCAAAGGGCCAGCTGTAGGAAAGGATCACAAGAGGACACGTGGCCTCAACTGAGCCGCATATTCCTGCTGAACTGCATACACTCTCGAGCCGCATGAGACTGAGAGTCTTCCTTTGAACCATGTAAGACAGCTCCCATATGAGCCGCATGGGCTTCTTATCCGGAGCCGCATGGACCATTATTCTGATATTTTCCATGCTTCTACAGGACCCCCTTCAAAGTTTTCAATTTGCAAAATTGAAACACTTTGAATAAGAAGCATGGCCCCGTTCATGCCACCTAAGTGTCCCAGCCGCATAGATTCATCTGTCCGCATAGGCTCTTTGCCACGTGTCCTGATCACGTGTGCAAATCTTCATTAAATGCCCTTGATTCGTTTTTGAATTAACGTCGTCTTTTGGAGGAGGATCCCAAGGGTCGGTTTTGCCTTGACCGAAGTGTTTTGCCTTTATCTTTTGAGGCGGCGCGTAATCCGAGACGTCTGTTTATTTTTATGGGTCTCTTTTGCCTATAAATAGGAGTCTTTTAGTCTCTTGGGGGTTTCTTTATCCTCTCTCTCTGCTTGAATTCCCTGTTGCCGACTTTGCTCTTCGTCTTCTTTCTTTAACGATCGACAATGGCTCCCAAGAAGTCTGCTGCATCGAAAGCCGTGAAGGGTAAGGCGGTTGCTTCTACGACGACCGCAGCGATGAACGTGGTCACTCCTCCATCGGCTGCTGTGCGTTCTATCCATCCCGACGTTCACCCGCCTATCGCAGGTAAGGGTCGTCTGAAAACCCTAACTGTTGCCATGGCTCTGCTGCATACTTTATGCACAAGCCGCATGTACGGGGCTTATTGATGTAACCGCATAAGCCCTTCGCCCGATGGGGCCGCATGAACTTGTTATACTCGATCTGAGCCGCATATGTGTTTTCGATTTGGGCCACATAAGCGTTGCTCACTTTTTGAACCACATAAACTTGCTTGCTTGTATCCGCATCCGCTCGCATGAGTCTGGCTTCGTAGGCGTGCTTAACCTGAACCGCATGGGTCCATAAGCTCGTCTGAATTTGAGTTATATGGACTCGGCTAATGCGGAGCCGCATACGGATATGATGCACCGAACCGCATGGGCGTATCTAATGCTGAGCCGCATGAGGCTGTGACGACCCGAGCTGCATAGACTCAGATGATCTTTCCAATGCTTCTGTTTTTTGACAATCTCCTAACCTCGTTTCTTTCGTCTTTCTCCAGTGAATCTGCCCATAAATCCTGCTGGGGAGCTTATAGTGGGTTCGAATCAATTTGCCCTGGGCGTGCGTCTTGACGACTTAATTAAGCATGTGTTGAATCAATTCCCTACTGATGAGCCTTCGAAGAGGTTGAAGGCCATTGAGGATCAGACCCTCCATTACCTCCGTTTCATGATGAATACTGGAAAGCTGGATGGAAAATTCCTGAAGCCTTTGTTCCTTTTTGGTGATGCTTTAATCATCAAGAATCCCCGAGTTTTAGAGATTTCCGAGAACTGGGATTTTTTATTGGATGGGGTGGCAATCCATATTCCTCTTATGGAACGTCATTATCCTTTGTCATGGTTCAATATGGTGTTGCTGGACCGGAAGATGGTGTGTAACTTAACTCCCACTCAATCAGGGATGTTGATGGGCAATATCCATTATAATCCGAATATGCGGTCAGCGTATGCGGGTAAGGATTCCGTCCTCCGGTATATGATGGGTCTGGCCCCGAGCTCTTTTATGAATGTATACGGTCTCAACTTCACACTTACTCAAGCTGATACTTTCCTGAATCGGCTTGTTCGTAAGAAGTCTTATCCTGTTGGTAGGCTGGCACTGCCAAACTGGATAAACCCCACCTCTGCGTGGGCCCAGTTGACTACTTGGGTTTTGCAGACCTATGGAACATTCTTGCGGGAGGTGGGGCTTTACCATGCCATTCGGGGCACTTGTCACGGGCTTCCCATTAATAAACCACTGTTCGTAGCACTCTTGGAGATGTATGGTCGGCGAACGGGGACGTTCTTTGCACCAGTAGGGGAGCTGGGGCTTGCTCTTCACGAGATGTATACTGTCTCTAAACTTCCATGGGGGAATAAGCCTTTCGAGGTGTATACCCCGTCGAATGAGGAGTTCGAGGCCTTGGACAGGTAACTCCCGGGTTCTGTTGCGGTGTATCAGGAGTTGTTGTGCCACCATAGTGCTTGTCATCAGATGGCTATAAAAACGACGGATAGCTCCGAGGGGACCGCTCCCCATACCACATCCTGGATTAATTATCTTTTTAGAGTTGATCCTTCTGGCGAAGTTACTCCCCGAGCCCCTCGAACACATACAGAGGTAAGGGATCTGATGTCAAGTGTCAAGAAGTCGCGATCCAAGAGCGATATATGCGGGAGTCAAGCTAACTCTCTTAGTTATTTTCACTACGGGACCATACAGATGTCGGAGAAGGCGCTTCTGGCTGGATTTTTAATGATATGGCTACGGAACTGCGTAGTCTCGGGAGGAGCGGGTTCTATCGAGAGGATTGGTCGTCATTTCATCCTTCCTGCCGTTAAACTAGTATTCGGAGTTAGGCTGGCCCTCCTTCCTGCTATGGTGTGCAGCATACACCGTAGTCTGCGAACATTCTCGTCCAAGGTCATTGCTCGCAAGAAGACTTTGGATTTTAAGCGCGTAGAACTGCCCTTCCACTACCTGATGGGGTGGTTGGCGATGCACTATAAGTCTTTGCTGGGACCTGGGGTAGCGAAAGATGCTACAGCCGAAGATGCTTTCCTCTTCAAATGCCATAACCGGTCTTGGGAATACAACACTATGCCAGCTTGTCGGAGGGCGCTGGCGAGAGTGGATGGGTGTGACCTCTTTGTGTCTGTTCCTCCTTTTTCTGATGAGGAAGTGAGGAAGGTACACCTTGATGGTACTGGACCTTCTCATTTTCTGTCATCGGATATGCTTGCTTGGTTGCACAATATCCGCCCCGCGTATCTGGTTTATCGCAACAGAGATAATGTGTACTTGGAACCTTACCTACCTAGCAGGTTTTCCCGCCAGTTTGGTTATAGCCAGTTGTTCCTTGATTGTCCCAACCCTTGTTTGGGTTTTGAAGGCAGCGTTCTTGACGGCGTCCGAGCGTGGAATTATTATGACGCTTATCATACTCGGGTCAGCTTCTCGGTTCCCGATGCTAAGGCACCGAAGGAAATTTTGTACGTGGCTGCTTTGTATCACGTTATGGCGAACAAGCCTCCTGTTAACTTTGATTCGAGTACCAGTTTCATCGTGGGTACCGGCTTAGAGGAGAAGCCCAAAGGGGCTAAGGCTAGAAAGCAACTGGCGCTCCAGATCCCCCTCCCTGAATCAGAACCTTCCGAGTCAGCTGAGGATGAGGATGATAATGACAATGAAGGCTCCCTCTCTGGTGGGGGTGAAGAAGTAGCGGATCAACCGCTTCCCACACCCGACGACCCGGCGGAAGATCTGTTGCTTACTACGCAAGAGGGAGTAGTGAGAGAAGAACAACCTTCAGCCGTGCCTGGTCCCTCGCGTAAACGGGTCAGACCCGAGTCTTCTGACAGTGGAGCGACCTTTCCCGTGAAGAGAGCCACTGTTAGGTCTCGTGGATCACTTATCACCGAGAAGGGTGAAGGTACAGACGCTACTCCGGAGGTAAGACTAAGTCGGAGTTATATCTTTGTTGCGGTTTTCTTTCCTCTTGAAGATATGACTTAATCATTTTTCTTTGTAGGCGTCTAACGAACCAGGCTCTCCTGAACCATCTACTGCCCCAGTAGTTAATCCGGCCCTTGCTGATTTGATTAGCGACATGTGTGCCGCGGTTCTCTCTGCGGGGGCTCTCTCAGCGGCGGCCGAGGATTCCCAAGCCGCTGAGGCCCCAGCCCGGGGTGACGAAAGTTTCCATGGGCCCGTCTCCGAGATTCCTGAACTTCAGCAAGATGACGCCATTCTCGGTGCATCTCCTCCCGAGGATGCAAGGGCGGATGAGTCTATTATTTCTGACTCGGAGGCTGTTGGTGAAAAGGTTGTGATGGCTGTAGGCGAACCCCAGCCTCCACACTCCTCCACTGGTAAGCTGAGCCACATATTGACCACCGAGGGGGCTTATTTGCTCTATCAACATATCCTTCGGGTCAAGTCGATTTATGGTTGCCTTGGCCCTGCAGGTCCTAACCCTTTACCTCCAGCCGCGGATGTTCTCGGAGAAGGCCCGGTCTACCGTGATCTGGGCGAAAGGAGCATTTTCTCTCCTTCGTCATCGCATGTTGAGGGACATTCCGCCAGCTCTAGGCAGATGGGGATGGAGTTGGTGCTGGCCCCGGCCTCGTCTTCGGCTGCTTATACGGCTCCGGAGATCGACCTCTCGACGCTGCCGAGCATCCAAATTTTGCGGGCCGCTGAAGAGGAATTGGCCGATGTTCAAGCGTCCTTCCGTACAGAGTTGGTTTCTCTTATGGCAGGAGCGGCAGATTCTGTTGCGTCTCGGAGGCTCTGAACGAGGTGACGCAGGATGTGGTTGACAGCTTCTATCGTCACTTAGGGAGGGGCGTAAATGCTGCCGTGGAACGGGGGATCCCTTTTTCTCTGTCTCTGCGGGGCGCTCGGGGTCAAATCGACACTCTGAAGGGTCTTCCTGGCGGGGTGGGGTTAGCCGCGTTCCTGGAGCCTAAGTTGACAGAGGCTGACCAGCTTGTGACCCAACTGCTGGCAGTACGGCAGGCTGGCTTGCCTGCTGCGATTGAATGGGAGCGGGGCTTCCTGGTTGCTGCTCGGGACAGGATCAAGCTTGCTCAAAAAACTGCCGGGCCGGCTGTGCAGGGGGACCTTGACAAGTTCTCCGTCTCCTATGACCGACTGGGTCGTCGAAGTCAGGCTTGTAGGGCCCGGGAAGAATCTGCCTCTCGTAGAATAGTTGACACGAAGGAGCGGATTCTCGCACACCAGAAGGAGTTGGCCTTCTTAGAGTCAGAGCGGGAGGCTGCTCATGCAGAACAGGAGTCGATTGCTCGGGAGGCCGAGAGGGTTTCCCGATCTTCTGTCAACCTGGAGCGGGCCTTCAAGAAGTTTGAGGACAACTGGCAAGCCCATGCTCATTTGGAGGATGCGGCGGTGCTGAACCAGGATGCGGAGCGTCGAGCCAAACAGAGGCTTGAGCGGTCGGTTGCCTTGATAAAGGACCGTCTCACGGCATTATGTGCTCCAGAGCAGTGATCCGCCCTCTGTCTTATTTTTCTCTTTTAATTTTTGTAAGGGATGTGATCCCCGCTGATGTAGCCCTTTGATTTTTGAATTAATGAGCATGTTTCAACTCATCTTTTCTTTATTGTACTTGCGGTATTTATGGAACCGGACTTGCTGGGCGATTATTTGTGGACCTGTTACCCTAGGTGTACCTTAGCTCTAGGTACGGATAACAAGTTTGGATGTTTGGAGCAGCCATGGCAAAGTGGTCATGGGTGTTCTTGGTATTGGGGGAAGGAATGCCGTAGAGCAGCTGGGTTTTCGGGGCATGGTAAGACGGTGGATTTATGCTAAGAGGCTTAGCAAGGGATATTTGTGGACCTATTATCCTTGGCGTACCCTGGTTCAGGATATAGATAATGGGATGAAAGGAAACCAATTACATTTGCTCAGAGGTTATGATGACATGGCAAACGTGAAGGTTTTACCGTGAAATCTTCCTGCTCAGAGGTAATGAGGACATGGCAGGGGAGACTTCACGGAAGCTATTTGTAGCGGATATTTGTGGTCAACAGAGGACGTTTGTGGTCAACAGAGGACATTTGCGGTCAACAGAGTACATTTGTTGACCTATTATCTTTGTCATACTCCGGTTGTGGATACAGATAATAGGTTAAAAGAGGACCGGCATACTTGCTCAGAGGTAATGTGGACATGGCAAATATGACGATTTCTTCGACGGAGCCTTCCCATTCAGAGGTAATGAAGACATGACAGGAGTGGGCTCAATGAAGAGTGGGTACATAGAACGACTCAGAGGTAGGAGAACGTGGAAGTTCTATGCGAGGGGGCGGTTTGTTTTTGGTGGAAGTGAAGACGACTCAGAGGTAATGAGGACATGGTCATTTCGAAAATTGGTGGATCGACTACCCTTTTTGTGCACTGGGAGTGCGGGTAGTGGATCATGAGGGAGGATCTCTTCCAGGAAGAAAGTTTAGAGGTATAATCATACGTGACTTACTATCTGCAAGAGTGACCGGAATGTAAGTTCAGAGGCACCAGCCGGTACATAACTTGGTAATTTAGAATATTGAGGGAGTGAGAGTTCAGCGGCACCAGTGGGTGCATGGCTCGATAATCTGAAATATTGTGGGTTCAGCGGTACTAAAGGGTACATGACTCGATGATTTGAAATAGGGTGGATGAGGGTTCAGTGGTACTAAAAGGGTACATGACTCGGTGATTTGAAATAGGGTGGATGAGAGTTCAGTGGTACCAAAGGGGTACATGACTCGATGATCTGGAGAATGATGTTTAAACATAGTATTTCTTCAGAAACTTGCCGTTGACGGGCAACATGAGCAAGTCTCCGTTCTGCTTGGCGAGGCGGTAAGCACCGTTGGAGAACACGGCCTCGATGACAAATGGACCTTCCTATTTTGGCTGGAACTTGCTGGCGGTCTTGTGAGTCATGACCATTGGCCTGCGGACGGCCAGCACAAGATTGCCCACTTGGAATGTTCTGATTTTAACCTTCTTGTTGAAGGCTCCTGAGATGCGTGCTTGGTATAGCTCGATTCTTTGCTGAGCTAGGAGGCATTTTTCATCTAAGGCCTCCAACTCTTGTAGTCGACGTCGGTAGTTATCATCCGTTGTCAATTGATAGGTGAGGGCGACGCAGAGTGAGGGGATTTAAGTCTCCAATGGGAGGACCGCCTCACTCCCGTACACCAGGGAGAATGGTGTATTCCCGGTGGCTGTTCGAACTGTGGTGCGATAAGCCCATAAGCATTCGCCGAGCTTTTCGTTCCAGTCACGTTTATTAGAGGAGGCAAACTTTTTGAGGAATTTGATGATCGTTTTATTGAATGCCTCTGCTAACCCGTTTGCTGCCGGGTTGTACGGTGTCGAAGCGACATTCTGAATGCGGTGCTTATCGCAGAATCGATAGAATGCGTGGCTTGCAAACTGCGGACCATTGTCATGGATGATCCTTCGGGGTAATCCAAAGCGGTAGATGACGTGATGCTTAAGGAAGCTGATCACGTTTGGAGTCTTAACTTCTGCGAGTGGGACAGCTTCCGCCCATTTGGAGAAGTAATCAGTGATAGCAAGTATGAAGCGATGTCCTCGGGAGGAAGGTGGGGTGATTGGGCCAATAATATCCATTTCCTATGCTTCGAACGGCCAGGATGCCACTGTCGGATGTAGAAACTTCGATGGTTGGTGAATGAAGTCTGCGTGGACTTGGCAAGCTTTGCATTTTCTGGCATAGTCTATCGCGTCTGCCACCATCGTGGGCCAGTAGTAGCCCATTCGGCGAAGGCGATCTTGTAGTTTTGGGCCGGGCTGATGGGCCCCGCAGACGCCGACATGAGCTTCTCGCACGGCTTCTTTGGCTTTTGTGTTCGACAGGCACCGGAGTAATAATCCATCATAGAAGCGGCAATACAGCATCTTCGCCTCTGTATCGTAGAAGAATCTGAGAGAACGCCGTCTGACAGAAGTAGCTTCCTTTGGGTTCTCTGGGAGGATGTCGTAGACGACGAAGTCGATGAATGGTTGTCTCCAGTCTGGGGCATCATCGATCGTCTGGGCAGAATAACTTGCCACGAATTGCACATTGTTCTTGGGACAGACCAGTTCGTGGCCTATCACATCCACTGATCGGCGATCGTAGTTTGGAACTGCTAGGGAAGCGGCAAGACCAGCTAGGGCATCAACTTCAATATTTCGGAGTCTGGGGACACGTTCGATGAAGAACCCCTCGAACGACGAGATGATGTCGATCGCTATTTGGTAATAAGGGATCATGTCTTCGTGGCGGACTTCGTACGAGCCCCGGATCTGATTGACGATTAGTTGGGAATCGTCGTATGCTTCAAGGTATTCTACCCCCAGTTCTCTTGCAAGTTGGAGGCCAATGACCAGAGCGTTATACTCGGCTACATTGTTGGAGCAGGGTTCTGTGAGGGAGTAGGCGCGATTGATCACCAACCCGGTAGGAGAAATCAATACTACTGCAACCCCAACGACGATGTTTCCCTTGGGTCCGGTTCTTGAAGCGCCATCGAAGAACATCCGCCATATGTTATCGTGGGTGGCTGTATTCGAATCGGCAACCTCATCCGGGATCTCTTCATATATTCTGGATGACTCCGATCCTGGGTGGGCTGCCAAGAAGTCTGCCAGGGCTTGACCCTTGACAGCCTTTTGCGGGACGAAGATCATATGATAAGGGGACAGCAATATTGCCCATGTAGCGAGGCGAGAGCTGAGTGCCCCTGGTTTAGTCATGAGGACTCTGAGAGGGTTGACTCGGGAGATCACATGTATGGTTTGCCCTGTGACGTAGTGCCGCGTCTTTTGAATGGCGAACACCAGGGCGAGGCATTCCTTCTCCACAGCGATGTATCGGTGTTCTGGCCCAATCATCATTCGGCTGAGGTAATATATGGCCTGCTCGTGGCCTGCGTCATTGTTTTATACCAGCAGGGCGCCAAGGGAGTGTTCCATTGCTCGTACGTAGAGCAAGAATGGTTTTCCAGGGACCGGGGCCACCAAAACTGGGGGATTTGATAAGTATTCCTTGATGCTGTCGAAAGCACGCTGGCATTCCTCGTCCCATACGAATGAGACTCCTTTCTTCATGAGGTATGTGAATGGTCGGCATCGTCCGGAGAGGTTAGAAATGAACCTCCTGATGTAAGCTATCCTTCCTTGGAGGCCTCTAAGTTCGCGGAGATTTTTCGGGGGAGCCATCTCCATGATCGCCTTTGTTTTCTCGGGGTCTACATGGATACCCTGTGCAGTGATGATGAAGCCCAAGAACTTCCCGTTGGATACGCCCAAGAACGATTTCGTAGGGTTCATCTTCAGATTGTGGGCTCGTATCAGGTCGAATACCGTCCTTAGGTCCTGAAGATGGTCTTCCTTACGGTGACTCTTGACGACGATGTCGTCGACATAGCATTCCACCGTCTTGCACAAATGTTTTCTAAAAATGATACTCATGGCTCGTTGATATGTAGCGCCTGCATTCTTTAGACCGAATAGCATGACTGTGTAGCAGTAAGTGCCAATCGGTGTTCGGAATGATGTGTGCTTTTCGTCATCGGAAGACATCTTGATTTGATTATACCCTGAGAATCCATCCATGAATGACATACGTTCAAAGTCGCATGTGTTATCGATCATGATGTCTGTGATGGGGAGGGGGAATTCATCTTTGGGGCACGCCTCATTCAGGTTGCGGAAGTCGATACAGATTCGAATCTTTCCATTCTTCTTAAGGACGGGTACTATGTTGGCGACCCAGTCTGGATGTTGCTCTTCACGAATGAAGCTGCTGGCTATCAGTTTGTTGACCTCAGCTTCGATCGCGTCCATGATGCTCGGGCGGAAGCATCGCTGTTGCTGTTTGACTGGCTTTGCATCCGGCCGTATATTGAGTTTGTGGAGAGCGATGTCAGGATTTAACCCCGGCATGTCTTCGTAGCTCCAGGCGAACACATCAATGTACTCTCTGACAAGTTCTAGCAGCGACTCCCGTTCTTCGTCAGTTAGGCTCATACTGATGAAAATCGGTTTTGGAGAAGATTTGCTGCCGAGATCCACTTGTACGACCTCATCTTCAGTAGGAGGTTCTCTTAGTTCGAACCGCTTTTCCCATTGTGCGTCCAATTGTTGGCCCTATGGCTCAAGCTCGAGGATTTCGGAGATGTCTTCGTCTTCCTCGTAAGCGTCGGTGAATGCTATGTTGACTGACATGACTTGTCTCAATACATCTCCGATGCTGGTATCCGAGTCGGAAGTTGGTGATCCGGCTGAATGTTACTGCCAGTCGCATTCTTCGTCTGAGCTTTCAGGGGTCGTAGTTGGCGTTACATACCCTAAACCGCATCGAGTTTTGTTATAGTAGTTCCGTGGTTTGCCCGTCGGGACTGGCGACTTCAAAGGTAATCGTCGCCCAGTGCCGTAGTTCAGTCCTGGCGTTGTCTCTAGATCATACCCCTGTTTCTGTATGAGATATTTAGATTGAGGGCTATAGAGATACAGAGGCAGTCTTCCAGCATCTGACCCGAGGTCGACTTCTTCTATGGCGAGGGGATGCGGGTTGTTCGTCCGGCCGAAGATGATTGGGTGGTCCCCTCCTTCGATTATTCGGTAAGCGTCTTCTACTGGAGTAAGTTGGATAGCGGTGTACACATTTGTCACCTGTGTGTGTAGGTGAGTGCCTATATCGTGTTCTATAGCATACATTGTACATAGCTTATTGAGCTCGGTGTAGTTCAAAGATAACCCTTTATTGATGAAGTAAGGTATCTTTTCTAGAGGGATTTCATCATCTGCGGAGGAAACATCAGTATGGGCAGCCACATACTTGGCTAGCTCTGGTTCCTCTTCGGCTACCTCCTGTGTGAATGAAGATTGAGAGGGCGTCCTAGTCATCTTGATCTTCAGAGGTTCAACTGACGGAGCGGAGCGTGGGGTTGTCGGTAGACTAGTAACCCCCAGTCTGGCACTCGATATGGAGCGAGGGGTGGCTGGTTCGCTAGAAGTGTCAGACCTTGTATCGGGATGATGACCTTTCTTGGGAAGGCGTATTGTCAGTGGCCTATCGGAGGGATTGAGTCTCTCCGTTTGGGGTTGAACGACTCTTGGCAGTCTGATGGTAAGTGTCCCCGTTGTGGGTCTCGGCACCTGGCCGGACCTTGGCAGCCGGATTCTCAACTGCTCTTCCTGTGCCGAGAGGCTGATTGCGTCCTTACGCAGAGTGGCCGTGAGGGGTGCAAAATTGCCTGGTTTGCGAGCCTGGAGGTGGATCGTTAGAGGTTCTTCTGATCCTGTGGCTGTTTTGGTATGAGCTTGCACATCTTCTTCGACCAGGTGCTTCTTTGATTTTTCATACAAACAGGAGTCTGAGTAATAAGATTCGACCCCCTTGAAGGGATCGATATCAGCAAATTTCGTCCTCACGAAGCCATGCTTATCGACATATTTGAAACATTGGTGCAACGTGGAAGGCACGATCATGTAATCGTGTATCCAAGGCCGCCCCAAAAGGATGTTGTAAGAAGTGTCGGCGTCTATGACGTAGCAGGTGACTTCTGATTGGAGATCGCCAATCTGGCATTTCAGACGGATCTTCCCGATTGGGTAGCTCCTGCCCGAATTGAAACCACTAATGGCGGTGCTTGTAGGCGTCAGGCGATGCATCGGAATGCGAAGATGATGTAGCAGACCCTTCGGAATGATGATTATGGAAGACCCAGGATCAATATGCATTCGGTCCACCTTTACGTCGCCAATGTATCCAGTGTAGTATAACGGGCGATCGTGCAGGTTAGTTTTGATGAGCATATCCTGCGAAGAGAAGACGATATTGGGCATCGCTCCCGTACATGCACTATCTTGGAGATCTGCTGGTTGGTTATCTCCCGTGAGGTTGACCTGAGCCAAGTACGCGTCGGCGTTTTGGAGTGCATCACTCAAAGCTGTGCGGACATCCTTTGATAGCCTTAGGAGTTCGTATAAGGACAATTTGGCCGGTGTATTGGCCAATTGTGCCAAGATGTCGAAGTTGTAGGGCCTCTTCAGCCCCTGAGGTGTCTCCTTTCGGAGGGATTTGTCGAAGCGAGTCTCCTTCATCTTAGGCTTGTCGGTCGTCGAAGGCTGAGCCGATCCCGGAGTATCAGTAGAAGTGGGCGGATGATCATCAGTCGGATTCTCAGCCACGGGCTGAGATTGTGCTCCAGATCGAGTAAAAACGGCCGTGACTTCTTCTTCATTTGCCGAGACGGTGCGGCAGGATCTAACTTTTCCGCTTCTCTTCTTCGTTGTGGGCTGAGTCATCTCGTGGACCAAGTCCGGATGGATCCACATAATTTCTTCTCACGATGTAGTGAGAGGGACAAGATTGGCAGTTTGATCTCGAACAGGCGGAAGATTAGCAATTTCCATTGTTGCCAGAGGGATGGGTATAACACCGTCTTGAGTCTCTGTTGGCGGAAAGCTGTCGAATTGTACGGATACCATGTTGGCTGCTACGGTTACCTCCTCGAAATCGATGGCTAGAGCGTTCAAATCGATAAGGTTTTGGATGTACCGTTTCAGTTGGTAGCAGTCGTGTGTAGCATGGTGGACGTAACGGTGGTAATGGCAGAATTTTGGGTTCTCCAAGTCAGCCGACCGAGGCTCCCGTCTTGGCGGAGGGAGCTGAATTCTATCTCCTTGTATGAGCATGTCCAAGATAGGCTTGACGTGACCGTCTTCAAAAGAGTAAGTGATTTGAGGCCATTGTTTGTCTGTTGGTTGTAACTCGGGCTTCTGGGCCGTGTCGGCCACCATAGCCTGCTTGCCTCTGTTGTCCCGATTGTTGGAGGGGCTACCCCCATTGTCGATGTTGGTGCTGGGACGCTTGCCCTTGTTCTCTCCCTCTGAGATATGCAACCCCTGCTGGCGGGCCTTCTTCAATCGTTCTTCGGCACTTGTAGCACTGATGATAAAAGCCTTCCAGTCCTTGAATTGACTTTCGCCCATCCAGAGACTAATTGTTGGGAGTATTCTCTTTTGGCAAATTTTAATTAGGGAAGAATCCGGATTGCCAGATGGTAACTTCATTGCGGTTTGACGAAACCGCTCAATGTAATTCCTCGTCAGCTCTTTCTCTCCTTGGATGACGTCCATGAGGGTAGACATTGTGACGTCCTGCCCTACCTCGTAGAACCTCTCCAAGAACAAGCGTTTGAAGCCAGCGAAGGAGTGGATGCAATTGTCCGGCAGGTTGCGGTACCAATCGAAGGCGACTCCTTCCAATGCCCCGATGAATAACCGCGTGAGAATAGCGTCATCATGGGGCAGATGGTCGGTGGTGACCTCGAAGTAAGTGATATAACGACTTGCTGAGGTCTTGCCATCATAGGGGTTGATATTGAACAGCTTATATCTTGGTGGGAATGGAACATCCCTCCATTCAGCAGGATAAGGTTGCCGTATTCTGAAGTCTTGAGAGTTTTCTCGGGCGTGGAACATGGCTCGGAGCTCTTGAACTTCTCTCCTTACTTCTCAGGTTTTATCTGTCGCAGTCGGAGCCGTTACTTCGTGAGGATTATTGCCCGGGTTCGGTGCCGCCGAATTTGAATCTACGTTGATTGGGGGACCCGCACTTGTCTGGCCAGGTGTCACTCCCTGCAGAGTAGGAAGCGCCGCTTTGATCTTGTCTACAGACTTGACCAAGGCGTGCAGTATGGCCTCCAAAGTATCGATGTGTTGGCGATCATTGGAGCCACCTTGATTGTTGTCTGTCATGAATGCCGTCCTTACGTGAAGAGTGACGGAAGGGACGGTGGAGGGTGCGCCCTCCGAATCGTACCCATGCATCGAGAAATCATCGGGGTAGGTGAGAATATTCTCTTCGGGTTCGGATTGAAAAGGAACAGTACCCCCAGCTTTGGAGCTTGCTTCATCTTGAAAGTCACGGATGTCCTCGGGGGCATCAGCATCTGTTGTACCTGATGGGAGAGTTGTTTCTCCGGGCTCGTCTCCTTGAAACATCGGATTGTTGTGGATGTTCGGAGGAGTGCTACCCCCAGCTCCCTCGACCCTCATCGGTGCGGACGATGAATCTCCCATTGCAGCAGATTTTGTCTTCGAACGGGTGTGTTGGTATACTCCGGTGGAGGGCAACCGTTTAGCCGATAATTTCTTAGCTGTAGTGGTTGATATTTTCGAGCTGGAGATGCTTGTCTTCTTCCCTTTCCCCTCGGCAGGGACTTTCTGTACGGAATTGCAGGAGGCAATAGGAGGTGCTTCGTCCTCCGAGCTCGGATGCTGTAATCTTTGGAAGACGGACGGCCGATCTTCCGTCACTGCCGTGTTGTTACAACAGCAGTTGACGATGACCTGGGTGCAGTGACGTCCATGTGAGGACTCTTTGCACGCCGAGGCTCCTTCTCTTTTCTTGCGTTTATGGAGGTCAGCCTCACGCAGGTCAGAGGAACCACTTTGTCCGTTTGCCGCTGGGGACTGGACTTGAGCGGTTCTATACAACTTCCCATCAGAGGCCCGCGTGATAATCAGCAGGACGCCCCAATAGTCAGAGGTTGGGGCAGCTGTCTGGGCTTGATGAGCCCGTGCTGCCCTGGACTTCTTCTTCTTAGCACCTGTGGGTGCATAATAAGAAGAGTCCAAGTTGAATTCCACAGAGTCTGGAGAATCATCAGGATTCGGACCGTATGAGAGACGGTCGAAAACCGATCGAGAGGAGCATAGAGCGGATGCTATGCAGCTGGGATTGGAAACCGTGCAGGCTGTCTGCATGCGGTCGTCTTCTGTCGTCGGCTGAGTTCTTATGCGGCTAGGAGTCACGACCGTGCAGGCTGGCCGCATACGGTTGGCAACTGTGGCCGTATGGGTTTTCTGCAAATGATTGACTTTAATAGCCGTATGAGTTTCATCCATGCGGTTGGCAACTGTAGCTGCATAAGTTATGCGGCTGACAGATGTGGCCGCATGAGTTTTCTTCATGCGGTTGGCGGATGTAGCCGCATGGGCTTTCTCCCTGCGGCTAATACCCTTCTGCGACTCGGATCGCATAGAGTTCCTCTTTGCCCCTGCAAGTCCAGCATCATAGTATTTTCTTCTGCCGAACTTGGGGACAGCAGAGTTGTCTACGGTCTGAAGTAGGGCCGCAGGAGAGTCCTTCTCGCCGTTTTGAGCAACAGAGGGCATCTCATCGAAGACTTGAGGAGAAGCAAATGATTTTGGCCTCTACTCTTTGCGAACCTTCGTGGTGCGGGTGCGCTTCTGGATTGGGCCAGCGCTGCCTTCAGAGAGCATCTCTTCGAACGCCTGTTGGTCGAAGCGGACGACCATCTTCTGTTGTGTGGAGCCAAGTTTGGCTGCATCCGATCGCGTCACCAACTCCTCAGCCATGGAGAAGTTAGTCCCCAGCAGAGTCGCCATCGTGTTTGCCATTGATTATAAAAGTACATAACAGTTTTATGGGAGGACTGAACTTAGACTCACAATACAAACTCGCTTGTACAAAGAAAGCCTAGGGACGAAAACCTAGGTACAGCAGTCTAAGTACAATTGTTTATTTTAGATTCTGGAGGGTGACGATAGAGGCTCGGGAAGGCGACGGCAGCCCTGCCTTACTCCTTGGACGATCGGTATGCAGTCTTGGCTCGAAGAAGATCTGCTTGGCGTGGACGAATGAACGCTCTTCTTCCTCTCCTCCTGTTGCTCTCCTGGCTTCTCTCTCTCTGTGGTTTTCGAAAAGAGGGGAACTCTCTCTGTATATCTGTCTCTCTTTTTTTTTTATTCTCTAGTTGCCGGTGGTCTTTGCAAGGGAATGATGCTGGCTATTTATAGGAGTGGGGTGTGATCATTAGGGTTTGCTAATGATCATTTATTTAGAATGTCGGCGCTCTTTCAATCTATCTGAACCCTTGATCCTGATTACAATAAATCTAGGCCATTAATGCGGATAGCACCGTATCTTGTGAGCAATTAATGCTAATTGCTTTAAATCTTCATGATTGATTACGCCAATGTCTGATTGCTCGCCACGTGTCCCATTAGCTTGATAATAAATGATATGCCCTGATCTTAGTAATTATGACGATGATGTCAAATATTCTTGTTGGGATTCGGTTAAATCTTTGATTGATCCGATGCCACATGTTTTGATTGTGGGTACGGCCGGAGCCGCATAGGATGTGCAACACTTGAACCGCAGGGAGATACTCTTCGTGAGCCGCATAGGACAATGCTTCATCGAGCCGCAGGGAACGAACTCTCAATGAGCCGCATATGCAGTCTTTGCGAGCCGCATGAGCTAGCGTTGTATTGAGCCGCAGGGACTGAGCTCTCAGTGGGCCGCATATGGTTGATTTCTGCTAGTCATATAGAGTGACTTCTCAGTGAGCCGCATGGAGCTGTTCTCTATTTAAGCCGCATGAGATTTTGCCACGTGGCAACCTAGGATTTCTGACGGATCGGGTCAGAGATCTTCTTCTTTTCCCGAAGAGTCTGTCATTATGGCAGAGCCATTATGACACTTTATGCCAGAGCCGCCACAGTCGTCAAATCGTGTCAGAGCATTAAATGAGGCCACTATTCAAAGGGCCAGCTGTAGGAAAGGATCACAAGGGGACACGTGGCCTCAACCGAGCCGCATATTCCTGCTGAACCGCATACACTCTCGAGCCGCATGAGACTGAGAGTCTTCCTTTGAACCGTGTAAGACAGCTCCCATATGAGCCGCATGGGCTTCTTATCCGGAGCCGTATGGACCATTATTCTGATATTTTCCATGCTTCTACAAGCCATTGACCCAATAGTCCAAGTTGACTTAGTTGACCAGTTTTGACCAAGTGCTTGGATGTTGACAAATTGACTAGTTGTTAACCGGTAGTTGACCATTGACTATGTTTGACTTAGTTTATTAGAGATAGGATTAGAAGTAGGTTGCTGTTGTTGTTTGTTTGATCATGTTTGATTATTTAGTAACATAAGACCTTGTTTGTGTTTAGGTCGGAGACATGGTTTTTCTACGGATATCTTCGACGCATGGTACCATACGTTTTGGTGGAGGTGGGAAGCTTAGCCCGTGCTTCATCGGACCTTTCGTGATCAGTGGGAGAATCGGTGACGTGGCATATAGGATAGACTTGCCACCTACACTAGTGGGTGTTCACAACGTATTCCACGTATCACAGTTGAGATGGTATGTGGCTGACCCTAGCCATGTACTCGATCACTCGAAGATTGAGGTGGGACCTACTCTCAGTTATCCAGAGCAGCCTGTGGAGATTCTGGATCGCAGAGAGAAGGTACTGAGAAACCAGGTGATACCCTTGGTTCGCGTCACATGGAGGCATCATTCTCTAGGAGAGTCTACCTGGGAGCGGGAGGATGAGATGCACGAGCGATACCCTTATCTTTTTGGACCGTGAGGTACGATTGTCTATCCTTCTCATCTGTTAGTTTCGCCTTTCAATTTCGAGGACGAAATTTTTTTTAAGGAGGGTAGATTTTTTACTACCACATTTCTAGTTTGAGGGTATTTTTGTCATTTTGAAATTATTTAAATTTAATATATATTATTTGGAATTTAATATAATTATTTGTAATGGTATGATTTAAATATTATTTAATTGATTGCCATGTGTTTGAGATTAGCCCTAACCTAGATTGGACCTAACCTAGATTAGTCATAGCTAGTCTAGTTAGTCATGACTAGTATTAGTTAGTATTGGTTAGTTTTGGTTAAGTCATGATTAGATATAACAAATAGGTTTCAACTTGACTAGAAGGGAAAACCTAGATTTTTAGCCATTGAATAGATTAGATGTAATGAGAGCCCTTAAATTGTTTCCCCAAAACCCTAAACCTAGCATTGGTGGTCGGCCCCCCCTAGGGAACAACACCCTATATAATCCCTCCCAAAATAGTAGCCTCCATTGTTCATTCCATCATTTACAAGAACAAGGTTTGTCTCCATTTAAAACTCTTCCTATTTTAATCAATAGCGATCCTTTTTCATTGAAACTCCTTCCATGGTGATCTAATTAGTGTCCTCCTACTGTTCATGGAGATTATTGACAGGTTTGAAACAATTTGGGGCTTTGAGCTAGCTAGAGGAGATCTCATTTGTGAAGTTTTCTTGAAGGAGCAACACCTATAGGTAAATTCCTATTCCCTCCTCCAAATTTTGATTTCTTTACATGGATAGGAAGCCCTAGGTGTCCTCTCACTGTAGGGATAGGTTTTGCAGACTTTTGTGTCTTTTACGTGTCCGTATTGGACACGTATCAGTCGACAGTTATTAGTGTTCGATGAAATGCCACAGTGGGCATTTCGATCGAGATATTAATTTGTGTTTGAATAGAAATTCGTGTTTTAGTGTCGCTTAGGGGTTTCTAAGTGACTGAGGTGATTTCATGTCATTTTAGTATCGAGTCGGACCCGCGGATACGACCACGCGCGTGCGGGCAACAGTGCCCTGCTATTCGTGTGTTCGTACAGGAGCTGTAGGACACGTAGGCGTGTGTCCTTTGACACGGAGCTCGGGGCAGTGTCTGACACGACACTTCCTAAGTCTCGTGTCCTTTGGATCCGTGTCGGGTGAGGAAACTGACCTGCACTGGACACGGGGGGCACAGCCACTGAACCAGTTCGGTGTACACTGATTCGTGTGGTGTTGGACACATTTGTGTCCTGATTTTGGACACATTATGGAGTGTGTGACACGTGCCTATATTGTATATTAATTATCAACCTAAATTTTATTGATTAATTGTTAAATTGAATATGGAATGGGAACTATCCCATTCGACTGATACATGGGATGTATCAGTGAGTTATGAGTTTGTTCTTCATTTTGAATTACATTTAATGTTTAAATATCATGTATTTAAGCTATAGTTTAATTTCTGTACATATTAGATACCATGTTTAGGATTCAATTCTTGGTATTAGTTGGTGAAATTTACTCGAATTCATATGAAGGGTTAGTTATACCATGATATGATTTCCTCCCTGTTTAATGTTCATTAATTTAAAACTGAGATTTGATTCTTAGAATTCCTGAGTTTTAATAGGCTAAACTATGTCATTTTGGTTTCCTGTACACAGGGAACACAAGTCCCAAACCTGGGACTCTTGTATTCACTGATTTGAATATCTGAATTAACCATTGGGACACTGTCACATGAGATTATTCATAACTGAAGTCAATGCTTGCATTTAAAGACAAAACCTGGGACATATTTTCCTGCACACAGACACAGGGATTAACTTACACTCCTGATTCACAGGGTTGTGTATGTAACACACACTGTCATAGCCTGGAAGCTACCTGGGTTCACCTTAACCTGAGGATTATTAACATGTTGACACTGATATGTACCATGTGCACCATTGACCAAAACAAACCTGGGATTACATTGACACACTATTTTTCCCCACATCCTCACATTCCTGGACACCTAGACCTGCCAATTGGTTCCTGACCCACACACACTGTCCTAAACTATGATAACTGAGACACATGCTTAACACATATGTATACTGTCAATATATCACACACACATATACTGAAATCCTGAGATTGAACCTGTGGTCAGTTTGTTCCTGAGACACTATACACCTGTACACTGTTTTCACAATTCCCTGTAACAAAACCTGGAACACTGAACATGAGACACTTTGGACACATGTGTTTTTCTGTCACTTGATACCTTGATACATCACACACACTAGCCTACCCTCACTTTCCTGTCACACTATACTAGCCTAAACACATGCCACACCCTCACAACACCATTCCATAAACACACACCTACACATTAATGTTTCCTGCACACTGTTTTTACTCTGCTGTACACTACACATACACACACACTCTTATATATACACATACGTTGCCTACATGTGTATACCCCTCTCTATATATATGTAATACATGTAGCTAAGGGTGTAATGAGAATTTACAATTAGTAATGTATATTGCCATTGGTTTACATATATATGAATGTGTACATATATATATATATATATATATATATATATATATATATATATATATATATATATATATATATATATATATATATGGGTGTTTGGTACATATGGGTTTTGGCTTATATTTAACTCATGACCCACATGTGGTTGTGATTCAATATAGGTATAGGCTATGTAGGTAGGTGTACATTGATATGGCCTAGGGCATGGCTAATTGCCTATGGGATAGGGCCTATGGCCTATAACCTAGATGACATAGCCTAGGGTACTCATGGGTGGTTTGTGTGTATGAAATACACACATGTGTAATACCTATAGACTAGTGTATGGTGTGTACTAGCTAAGGCAGACTGTTTAGGCCTAGTTAGACTTCAGGTTGACCTAGTTGACCTAACTTTGGCTGTTAGTTGACTAAGTTGACCAGGGTTGACTTTGGTCTAGAAGTGACCTAGTATCATGTAGACTGCATCATAGTATCATACTTTATTACCTGGACATGTTGTGATTTGTGCTGTTCTGATTAGGAGCCAGACACCACTCCTCAGGCAGTATTTTCTTCCGGACATTCAGGATATCAGGCGAGTACATTCTCTGACCATTTCATACTTGATAGGATTTACATTTATGCACTAGATTACTTTACTTGATGCTGTCACGACGTTAACACGGATTTGTACTATATGGATCCCTTCATGAGATGTTATCCCCCCCGGGAGCATCGGGTTACAGTATGTCATGTGCGTTTCACTTTTATCATGTACTCCGGTGCTTTCACCATTCATGTGCACTCTCGTGATTCATGTACTCTCATGTTCACGGAGCCCTCATGTACTATCATGTGCACCCGATTATAGGCCTTCATGTGATATCATGTGCAATAACATAACCTGTCTGGATCCTTGTGTATTGATTGGGGTACGGAGGAGTATGAATGGTCATGTGAACAATTTCAAAGTAGTATACTCATGTGCAAACTCTTATATTACTCATGTGCAAATTCAAGCCGTTCACATGTTCATCTTGTACTCTAAATCACTAGTTCAGTATAGTTCTCTAATTATAGTATCTATTTACATTACTGCTTTCTCTTTTACTTCATGTATATTCTGCAGCATTTCCTGTATCTTACTCTATTGCATATTTATTTATCCTGTCACATTATGAACTACGTGAGATGTACTGTGCTCGCTCCAGTCCTGACTGTACCTGTTGAAATATTACAGATGACTTCTAGGAGCAGTGTCCCACCTATTACGGAGCAGGCATAGACGACACACTTGAGCTGGACCCTCAGGAGGATCCAGTACTTGCTGACGACACAACCCCTGTAGACTAGGCTAGTTAGCTAGGCTAGTTCTATTTACTTTCCTGTTATGATACTTTGTATATATTGGAGTTGCACTCTGGATTGTGGAGTTGTTATCTGAGTTTCAGTTATCTTTCTGTCTTGTGTTAGCATCTGTGGGTTCGGAGTTTTATCTATTCTATCGTTCAGTACTATCTTCCTTAGCTGTGATTGAGTTGTACTTATTTATGTCACCTCCATTCGGAGTGTATAAACTGTACATGTACCTTATAAACTGTTAGATGTATGTGACCTAGGACAACGTTCTATCCCCGACACTGCGGCGTAGGCTGGGCGCTGTTACGTACTCGTACCCTCACAGTGGGTGCGGGTCGTGACATATCAAACCTTGTTATTTTTAAGTTTTGATTGTTCCATGTTGTAGAGAATTTCGTTCTACCCTATTTTGACCTATGGAAGTCCGGATTTTGACTTTAAATGAAGGATTAATGGAGCTTGGAAGCCATGGCTTCCATGATTCTTCTTCTCGGATCTTTGGAGAAGAAGAACAGCCTTATGCGGCAACCCTCATGCGACCAGCCTTTTGCGGCAACCCTCATGCGGCCAGCCTTCTGCGGTAACCCTAATGCGGCCAGCCTTTTGCGGCAACCCTCATGCGGCCAGCCTTATGCGGTAACCCTCATGCGGCCAGCCTTATGTGGCAACCCTCATGCGGTCAGCCTTATGCGGTAACCCTCATGCGGCCAGCCTTTTGCGGCAACCCTCATGCGGCCAGTCTTTTGCGGCAATCCCATGCGGCCAGCCTTTTGTGGCAACCCTCATACGGCCAGCCTTATGCGGTAACCCTCATGCGGCCAGCCTTATGCGACAACCCCCATGCGGATATCCTTTTGCGGCAACCCTCATGCGGCCAGCCGTTTGCGGCAACCCCATGCGACCAGCCTTTTGCGGTAACCCTTATGAGGCCAGTCCTTATACGACAACCCTTATGGCAAGGTTATGTTTTGGACGTGTCATGATTTTAATATTGGTATAACTTTTACATGAACACAACATGATAATGTAGGGATAGAACACGATAGTGACCCATCGTGGTGCACTATTGACAAGTAACATGACATGATAGTGGCCCGTCGTGGCGCACTCTTGATAAGTAAACCTAACATGATAATCTCGATATACTGTTACGACGACTAGCATGACATAACAAGAATGAATGGCCTGGACACCGTGGACGATTGTGTTTGTACAAATGAACCAGTATTGTCTTGCATCATGTCTAGGGTAGGGACCCCTGAGTACCACGGTCATGGATACCTACTGAAACTGGCTAAGGCTAATAACTAGAATAATCCAGTAGTCATGAAGAGATTTTCCGGCTATAGGCAATCCCGTTATCTGGGCGCCTCATCATGGGATTTGTAGCCTGCCGTCGAGTAGGGCACATTTTCAGCACACTGTCATGTATTGTACCCTTCAAGCTACTTAAGGGTACATACATTTCTTGGACGAGGTACCCACATGAATTCAATCCCCTAATTGCGTCCGGGTAGCTTGGATGGTCTGCAGGGCTTATGGCTATGGAATAATCTCATTGTATCTTGCTAGTAACTAGGCCTGTGAAAACCTTAGTTAGTTAAAGTATCAAGCCGTACTTATTGCTTGGCCGTAAATGGTGGAAGGAGTCTAACCAGTCTAAGTCTGTCTCGTTCCAGTACCTGGCTACTTCAGAATATGATTGCCTATGCTTACCTAACCAATAATTGATCGAAATAATTTCTTATCCTCTTGGCATTTATAGCTCTATTTAGATTTCATGTCTAATTATTATCATTCTTATTTTATGTTCTGATATGCTAGTTTTAATTCTTAAGTGAACCCTCCTTTGTGGCACTTGCTCTTTCTGGATCTGATCCAGCTGGTTTTGCACGGCCAGATACTGGAGCAGCTCCAGAGGATCTTCCTATCTTCCAGCCAGATGGTGACCACCAGGCGTAACCCTGGCAACGAGTGGGATTCATCTTTGTTCTCCCACTCTATTGTAAAAGTATTCTTTTGAGGCATTTAGCCGACGAGCACATGTTAGCTCGATTGCACTTTACTTACTGTCTGCCTACGGGCTGTAGCATGGTCAATAAATCCTAGGGTTGATCATGTATGACTGAAACTCTTGCTAGTCTTCATATTTTTTATGACTAGCTTCATGATCATCCAAATATGTAATGTATGGGACGTCTTACTATTGTATATTTGGTGCTCTAACATCTTGTAATTGCTATTACTTGCTTGAGATTAAGACAATAGGCTTGTTCATGACCTTAAGAGACTGATGGCTTATAGTTAAACCCTCATGTATCTAGACAGCCGTGACTGTATAGCGAGGTGGGTTGCACTTCAATATACGTAGCTGGCTGTGTCCGCCCCCACTCTCCAGTATTCTGGTTTTGGGGCATGACACATACTCCACAACAACCATCACCATCATCGCAGCCATTCCAATGCCCTGTATCTGTGTTTCTATCACAGTGTCAGCCGTATCCGACCTTGGGTCCAACCTCGAGTATTCGTGTCTCATTTATTCCCATCTTGTGTCTAGTTATTACATCATAGCAACCATATTCGTGTCCGAGACATCGGACACGAATCCAAACCCACAAAATTCCTTCCGTGTGTCGGATACAACCCCGACCCAATGAAGGTGCACTGATACCCTAATCCTAACATAGCTGCCAACCAACGACATTACCTATAACCGTCGCCTTGTGCCGGCCAACCCCCAGTTAACATCGACACCATCATATGTGCCCCTATCTACCGCTCGACCAGGCGTACCTCGTCGGATTAGTGCTCCTACGTGCCACCGCCGGCTAGTCTCCTTTGTCCAATGTAGTCACCACCACGCTGTCCATTCTCTTCCATACTCTTCCCTATCACAGCTAACACCACAGTGTCCCGAGTCTATGCTCGCCTGACTCGATGAACCCCACCACTACCACCAAAGCCACCGTCACCACCGCCTTCTCTACCAGATCGCCGCTGCTGCCACTACAGCACTCACAACCACCGCCCCACTTCTCGAACCTAGCAACATGCCTGCGCCAGCCCTGTCCTCCGTCTTCCACAAGTATAACGCCTCCTACCGTCATGTCCATCCAGATCCAAGCAGACCTCGACAAGACCCAGCTGTGCCTCGTGTGCCGCGATTATCGTGCCGCCCAGAACTGCACACCGTGTCATCTCGACCTCCTCCGGAGCAGTGGCTTCATCGTTTCTCTCTGAGACGATGATTCCCTCTGCGTCTATCGCACCTCTAGTACAGGATTCAACGTGCCAGAGCAGTCCTACGCCCTCGAGCCCTCGAGTGGTGAGCCTATCACTCTCGATCCCTCTCGATCTTCTCCCTCTCTCTCTTCCTCTATTTTCTCTCATTGTAAGAGCCTATTCTAGGGTACCCTATCCTAATAGGACCATTTTAGATTGGTTCTTATGGATTATTATGCACCCATATTAATTTACATCTATTTTAAAATAAACACATTATCCACTTTCCTAATTTGGATCATATTTAAATCTTTAGAGATATATCTTGGTGTACCTTTTAATTGGGCTAGCAAATCTTAACCAAATCCTACCAAATCAAAACCCATATCTCCCAAAATCTTTTTTCCTACATAAACTTGCACCCCTTCCTTTTTTTCTTATGATTTTTATTGTTTCAACACAAAAGCATGAAGGACTGAAAATCTTTGTATTAATAGTAAAGAGAAAGAGTACAACAAGAATCCTAAACATGAATTTCGAGTACAATAAATCTGGAGATTGGGGCGATGAAAGTTAAGTCTACTTCGACTTCTTTACTCCGTTGATAATTTGATGTGAAGATTGATGAAGCTTATTTACTGGTGAATTCCTGACAACAAATAGGGCTCTATCCTGGAAAGCTCTCTCTGGGTAGTCACAGCTTACATAGTATCAGTTGTACGAGTAACCTCTCTCTGTATAGCCCTCTGTGTGTTTATGTTGCGAGGAAGACACTGTCATCTATTTATAGCTTTTTTTACTGCAACAATATGTACGTATGGACAAAAATACACTGTTTCCTACCTCAGAGGCGCATAAAGATGGGTAGACACATAGCCACCTAAAGTTAGTAGAGAGTGAGCGTGCACGATAATCATATATAGCTTGCCACGTGGCTTGAGACGTGCTGTACGAAATACTGCCATGTCAGCTCACGATCTCTTTATGGGGGAGTAGCTATACGTCTAACTGTATTTGACGCATAGCATCTCCCATTGCTTACTGCGGAATAGCTACTTAGGACTACTCTTGTACATATGTAAAGGTGAAATAATGATGATGACGAAACCATTAACGTCTTCCTCGGAGTCTGAATACTACATACTATTCGAAGTTTATCACTTCTTCCAAGAAGAAGACAAAAATCACCTGTCTCTTGATCATGTGTCAATTGAACCATGCGTCATTCTGTCTTTTACTTTGACTATGCATATTTCTGATCTCTCTTTGGCTTATGCATCTTTTTGATTAGTACCTCCAAAAACTAATAAAACTCCAAAGAATGGTCCGCTTCAGACTTGAGATTTCTCACATAGGCGCATGAAGGTTATGCGCCATTTTGTAATTTTAATGCTTGTATAAGACCCCCTTCAAAGTTTTTAAAACTTGAACATGTTTAGAAATACTTTGAAAGAAGCATGATAGAGGAAATTGTCTTTTTGACGCATTGGATCACTGCCATCCTGCCACTGTTTTAACTTTTTTATTAAAAATTTGGACTGTCTTCAAAATTTAGGGCATCCATTACTCTCCATCATTTGGATCGAGGCTTAGTCAACTGTCCCCCGTGATTTCAGGAACATAAAATCATGCAACAGTTAATATTGATTTGTTCTCTTTACCAGAAATTATGTTTCATAACACATTGTCGCATACTGCAGCCTTATGTGTTTATATGACCCCTCCATCACTATAATAGGAGGGTGTTTTGGCAGAACTTCGCCATCATATCCTCTTGCCATGTTCTTACAAAATGGAGTTTCTGCAGCCTCATGTAAGCTTGTAGCGTAGTTGAACATCACTTTGCCAAGGGCATTGCTCTTCGGATGTGTTAGGAGTCGAGAAAAATGCCGATCTTTAAAAGGTAACATCTCTTGAAGTTTTTCTTTCAATGTTTGAGAAAACATCATTTCTTTCACATGAAATCCTTAGAAGACACTTAGCCATGATAACCTTCTGAACACATCACACCACTAAAGTATGTAATTGAAGTTAGACAACTTCAAGAAGAAACACACTGCTAGTAAGAAATTCTATTACACATATAGATGGAGTTGTCACTGCACTTCATCAGAGAAATCTGTTGCTGGAATATTACTGTCATATAGTGCATAGGCATATGAAGCCGAACACACTTGTCTATGACCTGACTGTCCATGCGACGAATAATCTAGATTATGTTGACTTCAAGTAGAGCCACATGTATTGTGCGTCTAACTCCTTGAACTTGTCATACTTTACAGGATACTCCTTGGATGACTGGAGCTTGGAAGGACGTCATAACATGTCTTGTTCAACATGATCCAATACATTATTCAGAGGACTTTGGCTGTCCTCAGACCCAGCTAGCTGTCTGAACCCATCAGACGGAGCTTGCGACTGACTGGTTTTACTGCCATAGTGTACATAACGAGATTGGGTTTGAATCCCAATCAAAATACTGTCAGTGTCGGATAGTGTTGGCAGTTGACGAAAGTATATGGGCTTAATGCAGGCCCAATTTTTTATTCTTCCGTCCAGGCATACATACCGCAGAGGGTGACCCACACTTACAGATATAAATTAGGGGTCTGGAGTTGAGCACCTTTTAAGGGGCCCAATCAATTCTGTGTTGCTACCGCCAACCTTATGAGCTTGCGAGAATATTGGCACTAAACTGTATGTAACAGTCTTCCTTCTCTGCAGTTGTCTCATTCAATGCAATATTTTTAATATATTTTGCGCTGGGAGACAAGTTGATGGAGAAGATCCTGAATGTAACAAATCTCTATCATCCATTATCATGACTCAGCGATAAAAATCCAAAGTGTAATAGATCTCTATCATATGTAATCATGATTTGAAATAAAATTTTGACTTCACAGTTCTTTCATCTGCTTGTAATTTTTTGCTCTTTGAGTTCTGGCTTAACTTTGAAGAATCACTGTCTCCAAAATATTATGTCACTTCCCGATCCTGGAATACGTATTCTAAATACATGTACTACTGGAATATATTTATTTAATATTTATCATGTATTGTTCTGTATTTAAATTCCTTTAATTTCCTGCTAATTATTTTTCTGCATTTTACTTTATGTATTTTACTTTCTGCTTTGCTTTTGGGTTCGGTCCGAGTTGGTTTATTTTCCGGCCTTGGATGGTTCAACATGAACCCAACTTCCCACCTTCCACCACTCCTTCATTTAAAGCCTCATCCCCTTTCTCTCTCTTTATTACTTCTTCTTATTACTCTTCTTCTTCCTCATAACTCCCCCACCAACCTAGGAGGTCTAGGCAAGTGCCAACTTGCTTCTTGGTGGATTTTTATTTTTGTTGTTCCATTGTCTTCTTCTCAAGATTCTTAGACACTTTAGTACTTAGCATTTTCAATTCCCATGGCTCATTTCATGTAGATCTAAGTTTAAAACATTTTCAGAATTTTGAGGTTTTGATCTAGTAACTTTGTTATTTTTCAAGTTTTGATGGTTTCATGTTGTAGGGAATTTGATTCTACCCAATTTAGACTATTGGAAGTCCTGATTTTCACTTATTTTGAGTGATTTATGGTCTTTTTGGTTCATGGATTTTTATGACCATTGGAGGCTGGTTGGAGAAGATGAGCAGTACATGTTGTCATGGCGCATGCTGTTTCCTGGCGTATGCTGTTTGCTGGCAAAACACTGTTGCCATGCTGTTTGCTGGCGCATGCTATTTTTTGGCGCATGCTGTTTGCTGGCAAAATACTGTTGCCATGCTGTTTGCTGGCGAATGCTGTTTGCTGGCGTATGTTGTCATGGCGCATGCTGTTTCATGGCGCATGCTGTCCTGGCGCATGCTGTTTGCTGGCGTATGCTGTTTTCTGGCGCATGCTGTCCTGGCGCATGCTGTTTGCTGGCAAAACACTGTTGCCATGTTGTTTGCTGGCGAATGCTGTTTGCTGGCGTATGTTGTCATGGCGCATGCTGTTTCATGGCGCATGCTGTCCTGGCGCATGCTGTTTCCTGGCGCATGCTGTTTCCTGGCGCATGCTATTTTTGGCGCATGCTGTTTGCTGGCGCATGCTATTTCTTGGCGCATGCTGTTTGCTGGCTCATGCTATTTTCTGGCACATGCTGTTTTCTAGCGCATGCTGTTTTCTGGCACATGCTGTTTTTTGGCGCATGCTGTTTTCTGGCACATGCTGTTTCTTGGTGCATGCTGTCCTGGCACATACAGTTTCCTGGCACATGCTATTTCCTAGCGCATGCTGTTTTTCGTAGCCGCATGGCACTTCCTGGCCGCATGAGATCCTGACCACATATGCATTCTCAGTCGCATAAACTTCTATAATTTCCCGGCCACATGAACTCTAGACCATGATGCCTTTTGACTGATTCTTGTCCCGAATTAACATTGATTGATATTGATTGTGACCTTGACTAATAATTGATCATGCGTTCCTAGTTGAAATTAAGAGACTGGCTAGTCGTCTTATTGAATTGAATGAAAGAGACACGTTCATATTAATTATGAACTATTGTAATCGATTGGCCGATCCCGAATATTGGCATACAGGCATATGCAGGCTTCAATTTATTTATCTATTTTACAAAAGCAGCATGTGTACTATATGGTCATGGCATGATTATTCCGTGGCTAGTTTTGATCGTTGCATTACGCTATGTAAGACCTACAACCTAACCATACGGGTATCGTTGTAGAGATGTGCATATCGTACCCCATACGAAAGTACTCATTCTGAATGACCATGATCCACGGTATGGAAATTCACTCAACATAGAGGCTACTAAGTTAAATAAAATAATGATTGCATGGAGAGAATGGATTTCCGAGTTCTTACATGGCAGCCCTCTTTGGGACTATTAAGTGCCCGACAGGCCGGCTGGTTCCCACAGATACTGTAAATCTGCCACACGGGCAGGGAGTGGTATCTGCTTATATTATTTATTGTATATTGTATATTGATGACGGACGTCCCGCTAGGACTCGTCTAATTCATGATTGGCGCAATTGATTGACTGGGTAAACTTAGCCTTGCTTGCACATAGTAAGAACTGAGGAATCCTTTATCGCATAATTCCAAGATAACTTGGAACCCACAATAGCAAGCTGTAGTAGTTGCATGGCTATTTAAATTGATTTGGTTGTGTACTGTACCTACTCTGTTGACTAACTGAGATGATCAGAGTGTCGAGACTTGACGGGCCAACTTCTGTCCTTGTTTGGTTGGGAGGTTAGTTCGAAGTGTCGTGATGTTATGTGAATCCCAGTAGCAAGCAGAGATCTATTATTATATTCTCTTATTTACTGGTTTAATTTCTCATATCGTGCTTCCTTGCGGTACTTGCTATTAGAGGTCAAACCTCTCTGGTTTTGTATGGCCAGATTTAGAGCCGGTCCCCGAAGACTCAGCTTACTTCCACCTCCAAGATGGTCAATACTAGAGGGATGATCGCAGGAGGACTCGAGTGGGTTTCTTACTTCCTCGCTCGTTTTGTTACTTACTTTATATTTTACCGTTTGGCACCGACATGTTAGTCGGATCATCTTGTACTTACTTTTACATAATTGTAACTAAGTCAGGCTGCAGCTGATAAACAATTATGTATACCTTGCTTCGTCATCTGGCTATATTTTGTAAAGCCAGATATCAAGAACATTTTGACTGAGCATTTGGGATGCCTTACTGCTTTATCTTACATGTTCTCTATTTCTGTTTCGTGTTTGAATGATTGAGACAATAGATGTGAAGTGACCATAGTAAGACTTTTATATAGTATGCACCCCCTCGTCTTATTAGACAGTATTGATCGTATTATATGGTATTCCTCTACCCTTAATACGTAGCTGGCTGAGTCATTCCTCCGCTCTCCAATATTCTAGTTCTGGGGCGTGACAAGGTTTTAGTGGTGGCCTATGCAGGTCTGATTTCAGACTTGTAGGGTGTTTTGATTTATAGGATGTCTCAATCACACATGTTCTTCCTTGATCTCATGATTCGTTGTTCTTAATCTTAGCTTGACATTCCCGCATCCTTTGGCTTCATTGATCCTTCATATCCGGTCGTTTGATTGTTCTCTTGTCCCTTTTCTTAGGGGCACCTCGTCCGTACCTGTCAGAACTGGACATCAACAACAAGGGCAACATGGGCAACCTGACCATGTTGGTCAGCAACAAGGACTAGTACTACCTCAAGAGACTATCCAAGAAGAAGTGATAGTAGAACCAGCAGCTGGATCGCAGTATCCGGAGGTTCCTATGCCACCAATAGTTCCACCGACCCTAGTGGAAGTGGACACACCGGCCCTTCTGGAGATCATAAGAGGGATGATGGCTACTCAGCAACACCAGATGTTAGCCCAACAGCGCATGCACGCTCAGTTACAAGAGCAGAATGTACTCCTCAACCAAGTATTGCAGACGGCTTTGGAAAGCGGGGCGAGGACAGATTCAGGAGCATCAACCAGGTTTTGTAAGTACAACTCCCGCCATTTCGAGGGCACGGAAGATGCTATCTCAGCAGATGCATGGCTTAAGGATGTTGAGGCTATTTTGACAGCAGCTAAGGTGCCGGCAGAAGAACGTGTGGATCAGGTAAAGTTGTTACTTCAGGATCTCGCACGTGATTGGTGGGAATCAGAGGAAGTGGGCATCAGACGTCCTGTTGCTTGGGACGATTTTACTGTAAGGTTCAAGACAAAGTACTATAGAGTTGTGGCGCAGTGAGCTACAACAGAAGTTTATCAACCTCAAGCAGGCCGACAAGACGGTAGATGCTTATGCAGCGGAGTTCTGCAGATTGAGTAGGTTTTCCCCGGAGATGGTAGCAACGGAGAGCCAGAGGGCTATGAGGTTCCAGCAAGGGTTTTATCTTGAGCTCTTGCAATTGATAGAGGGGCACAATTACCAGACTTTTGATGAAGTATTGACGGCAACCCGAAGGCATGAGATCATCATTCAGAGGATCACGGCAAGGACTGGAGGTCAGAAGAGATCCCACAGTCAGATTGAAGGAGGAGGGAGAGTAGCACCCCGAACAACAGCACCGTCCCTTGGCGTCCGTATTCACGAAGTGGTGATGCGAGGGCCAGCACCACCCAGGCAGTAGCAACAGCAACAGAGGAAGAACCAGCAACCCCCAGTGGGATGCACTTATTATGGGAAGGTAGGACACACTAGAGATGTGTCTCGGACATTGAACGGGCAGTGTTTGATATATGGAAGCCCAGATCATCGGGTTACCACCTGTCCCATGAATTCAAGGTCAGGAGGACCAGTACAATAATTTCCTGCTCTGCCAGTACCAGGGGCAGGCCAGTATCGAGGACCAGTGGTGGCAGTGAGACCGTTGATACAGCGCCCGTTCATGACACAGGCTCAGATGTTTTGACAGCAGGGACCGCCGATGCAACAGCACCAGCATAGACCACCCCAGCATCATCAAGGCAGGGGCCAGCAGCAGCACTAGGCTAGGCCGTAACATGGGAACCAACAAGGAGGTCGAGGGCAGGCATTCACTCTGTCCTTGGAGGAGGCATTAGCATCAGGAGATGTTGTGGCAGGTAACATTCTCGTCACCTCATATCCCGCAGTAGCATTGTTTGATTCAGGAGCATCACACTCATTTATATCTGCACAATTTGCAACACGGCTAGGAATGGAATTCGAGGCATTGCCAGGGAGGTTAAATATACTCACTGGTAATGGGCTCGTAGGAGTTAGTAGAGTTATTCTAGCATGTAGTGTTGTAGTTTGCGGGCATTCCTTACCCGCCCGGTTGATAGAATTTTCTGTTGGAAATTTCGACGTTATCTTAGGTATGGAATGGCTGAAAGACTGTCATACGACAATAGATTATCGTAGAGGGAGTATACTTTTTGATATTCTAGGCATAAAGCGGTTCACCTTAGTCAGATCAGTGGCAACTCAACAAGAGCAGGGAGTAGTAACGGCAATGGAAGAAGTTCAAGTTCCGAAGGTAGTTGAAGAGTTTCTGGACGTATTATCCAAAGAACTTCTAGGTCTACCACCGGTTAGGGATATTGAGTTCAGCATAGAATTGGTACCTGGAAATAAACCGATATCAGATCGAGTTTACAGAATGGCAGATTCAGAACAGGCCAAGGTATATCAGCATATAGAGGAACTGAAGGAGAAGAAGTTCATCCAAGCTAGCATATCACCATGGGCAGCACCTGTGGTACTTGTGGAGAAGAAGGATGGGTCATCCAGATTGTGCATCGATTACAGAAAGCTTAACACGGCAACAGTAAAGAACAAGTATCCACTACCCAGGATCGACGACTTGTTTGATCAGTTGAGTAGAGCTAGAGTTTTCTCCAAGATAGATCTTCGTTCAGGGTATCATCAAGTGAGGGTTCGGAAGGAGGATATTCCCAAGACAGCATTCAGGTCGAAGTATGGGCATTATGAATTCTTAGTAATGCCGTTTGGTTTGACCAGTGCTCCAGCAATATTTATTGATTTGATGAACCGCATCTTCATGCCATACATAGATCAGTTTATCGTTGTGTTTCTTGACGACATTTTTTTATACTCTGCCAGTGAAGAGGAGCATGAAGACCACCTCTGGAAGGTGTTACAGGTTCTGAGAGAGAACCAGTTGTATGCCAAGCTCAGCAAGTGTGAGTTCTGGACGGAGCATATTTCATTTTTGGGGCACATCGTATCAGGAGCTGGAGTAGCAGTGGATCCCAAGAAGGTAGAAGCAGTAGAGAGTTGGCTAGTGCCCAAGACCGTAGCAGATGTGCGAAGTTTCTTGGGATTGGCAGGATATTGCAGAAGGTTCGTATCAGATTTTATAAGACTTTCAGCACCCATGACCCGCTTGACACGAAAGGATGTACCATTCGTCTGGTCGGCAGAATGTCAGGCATCATTTGAGACTTTGAAGCAGAAGTTGATATCAGCGCCTATACTTACATTGCCAGTTGGGCCCGGAGGTTTCACTGTATATTGTGATGCGTCAGGTAAAGGACTTGGATGTGTCCTTATGCAACATGGGAAGGTGTTAGCATATGCATCTAGGCAACTTCGAGACCACGAGAAGAATTACCCAACTCATGATTTGGAGTTGGCGGCAGTAGTATTTACTTTGAAGCTATGGAGGCATTACTTATATGGTGACCGAGTGGACATGTACACAGACCATAAAAGTCTGAAGTACATCTTTACTCAGAAGGAGCTGAACATGAGACAGAGAAGATGGTTGGAGTTGATCAAGGATTACGACGTGGAGCTTCAGTATCATCTGGGCAAGGCCAATGTAGTAGCAGACGCTCTTAGCAGGAGAGGCGGCGTATTTATGTTGACAACACAGAGGTATATCTTAGAAGACCTTCAGGCGATGGGCATCGAAGTTATACTTCCTAGTGATGTAGGAGTTCTAACAAGTCTACAAGTTCAATCTGACTTGGTAGACAGGATCAAGACAGCTCAGGCACAGGACCCAAGGATTCAGAAGCTTAGGGCAGAATGTGAGTCAGGACTCAGGAAGGAGACGAGAATTCATGAAGATGGTATACTTAGGTTTGGGTCACGTCTATGTGTGCCTAGTGGAGATATCAGACAGGAGGTTATGGCAGAAGCTCACAGTTCCCAGAATTCTGTACACCCTGGAGGGACTAAGATGTACCAAGATATCAAGCAGCACTTCTGGTGGAACGGAATGAAGAGGGAGATAGCTAGATTTGTTTCCCGTTGCTTGATATGTCAGCAAGTGAAGACAGAACAGCAGTGGCCAGTCGGGTTATTGCAACCGCTTTCTATCCCGAAATAGAAATGGAAACATATTACAATAGACTTTGTGACTGGTTTACCGAGATCACCAAGTGGTAAAGATGCCATTTGGGTGATAGTAGATCGGCTTACGAAGGTAGCACATTTTCTTTCTTTCAGAGTAGAGAAATCTATAGAGAAGTTGGCAGAATTATATATACAGCAAATAGTCAGGTAGCACGGAGTCCCTGTCAGTATTATGTCAGACAGAGATACCCATTTTATATCATATTTCTGGAAGAGCTTACATCATAGTCTGGGTACCAAGTTAAGATTTAGTACGGCTTACCATCCGCAGACAGACGGGCAATCAGAAAGAACAATTTAGACTTTAGAAGATATGTTGCGAGCTTGCACATTAGATTTTGGAGGAACTTGGGAGAGCCACCTGCACATAGTCGAATTCTCATACAACAACAGTTATCAAGCCAGTATCTAGATGGTGCCATTTGAAGCACTATATGGTAAGAAGTGTAGGTCGCCACTAGTATGGGATGATATCGGGGGGAGGAAGATGTTAGGCCCGGAAATGATTGTCCAGACAATTGAAGTGGTCAAGGAAATTAGAGAGCGACTTCGAGTTGCGCAGGATCGGCATCGTCATTGGACGGACCAACATCGTAGGCCGCTAGAGTTTTCCGTTGGGGACCACGTGTTTTTACGGATCTCACCTACCCGTGGGGTCATTAGATTTGGCGTTCGCGGGACGTTGAGTCCGCGGTACGTGGGCCCGTTTGTTATCCTTGATCGGATAGGCGATGTTGCTTATCGTTTATCTCTTCCACCTTCGTTACTAAATGTGCATGACGTGTTCCATGTATCTCAGTTACGTAGGTATGTATCGGACCCAAGCCATATCCTGGATCATTCTTAACAGGTTGTTGGTACCAACCTGTCTTACGAGGAACAGTCTGTGTCTATTTTGGACCGAAGAGAGAAGATACTCAAGAACCGAACAATTAGCCTTGTCCGGGTTGTTTGGGGTCATCACTCTTTAGGGGAGTCAACGTGGAAACGTGAGGATGACATCCGATCATGGTATCCGCACCTGTTTGACTCACAAGGTATATCACTTTCTGTATACCTTGATTGTCTTAACTCCTCATGCTTGTCACCTTATGAGTAGAATTGCTTGGTGTCGTCGATAGTTAAACATAGATATGTTACTTGCTATTGGCATTGTAGAATGACTGCTTACTCAATTGCTTATACTTCGATTAGTTTAGCTCCGATGTTTCTATCATGCTTGGATTTGAAATTCCGAGGACAGAATTTTTCTAAGGAGGGTAGAGATGTCACTTCCCGTTTTCGGAATACGTATTCTAAATACATGTATTGCTGGAATATATTTATTTAACATTTATCATGTATTATTCTGTATTTAAATTCCTTTAATTTCCTGCTAATTATTTTTTTGTATTTTACTTTATGTATTTTACTTTCTGCTTTGCTTTTGGGTTCGGCCCGAGTTGGTTTATTTTTCGGCCTTGGATGGTTCAACATGAACCCAACTCCCCACCTACCACCACTCCTTCATTTAAAGCCTCATCCCCTTTCTCTTTCTTCATTACTTCTTCTTATTACTCTTCTTCTTCCTCATAACTCCCCCACCAACCTAGAAGGGCTAGGCAAGTGCCAACTTGCTTCTTGATGGATTTCCATTTTTGTTGTTCCATTGTCTTCCTCTCAAGATTCTTAGACACTTTAGTACTTAGCATTTTCAATTCCCATGGCTCATTTTATGTAGATCTAAGTTTAATACATTTTCAGAATTTTTTGGTTTTGATCTAGTAACTTTGTTATTTTTCAAGTTTTGATGGTTCCATGTTGTAGGGAATTTGATTCTACCCAATTTAGACAATTGGAAGTCCTGATTTCGACTTATTTTGAGTGATTTATGGTCTTTTTGGTTCACGGGTTTTCATGGCCGTTGGAGGCTGGTTGGAGAAGATGAGCAGTACATGTTGTCATAGCGCATGCTATTTGTTGGCAAAATATTGTTGCCATGCTGTTTGCTGGCGCAAGTTGTTTTCTGGCGCATGCTGTCCTGGCACATGCTGTTTGCTGGCAAAACACCGTTGCCATGCTGTTTGCTGGCACATGCTATTTTCTGGCGCATGTTGTCCTGGCACATGCTGTTTGCTGGTAAAATACTGTTGCCATGCTGTTTGCTGGCGCAAGCTATTTGTTGGCACATATTGTCATGGCGCATGCTATTTCTTGGCGCATGCTGTCCTGACGCATGCTGTTTCCTGGCGCATGCTGTTTCCTGGCGCATGCTGTTTGCTGGCGCATGCTGTTTCTTGGCGAATGCTGTTTGCTGGCGCATGATGTTTCCTGGCGTATGCTGTTTCTTGGCGCATGCTGTTTGCTGGCGCATGCTGTTTTCTGGCGCATGCTGTTTCCTGACGCATGCTGTTTCCTAGCACATGTTGTTTCTTGGCGCATGCTGTCCTGGCACATGCCGTTTCCTGGCGCATGCTGTTTCTTGGCGCATGCTATTTTTCTTGGCCGCATGGCACTTCTTTGCCGCATGAGATCCTGACCACATATGCATTCTCAGTCGCATGAACTTCTATAATTTCTCGGCCGCATGAACTCTAGCCCATGATGCCTTTTGACTGATTCTTGTCCTGAATTAACATTGATTGATATTGATTGTGACCATGACTAATAATTGATCATGTGTTCCTAGTTGGAACTAAGAGACTGGCTAGTCGTCTTATTGAATTGAATGAATGAGACACGTTCATATTAATTATGAACTATTGTAATCGATTGGCCGATCCCGAATATTGGCATACAGGCATATACAGGCTTCAATTTATTTATCTATTTTACAAAAGCAGTATGTGTACTTTATGGTCAAGGCATGATTATTCCGTGGCTAATTTTGATCGTTGTATTACACTATGTAAGACCTACAACCTAACCGTACGGGTATCGTTGTTGAGATGTGCATATCGTACCCCATACGAAAGTACTCATTCTGAATGACCATGATCCACGGCATGGAATTTCACTCAACATAGAGGCTACTAAGTTAAATAAAATAATGATTGCATGGAGAGAATGGATTCCCGAGTTCTTACATGGCAGCCCTCTTTGGGACTATTAAGTGCCCGACATGCCGGCTGGTTACCACAGATACTGCAAATCAGCCATACGGGCAAGGAGTGGTATCTGCTTATATTATTTATTGTATATTGTATATTGATGACGGGCGTCCCGTTGGGACTCGTCTAATTCATGATTGACGTAATTGATTGACTGGGTAAACTAGCCTTGCTTGCACATAGTAAGAACTGAGGAATCCTTTATCGCATAATTCCAAGATAACTTGGAACCCACAATAGCAAGCCGTAGTAGTTGCATGGCCGTTTAAATTGATTTGGTTGTGTACTGTACCTACTCTGTTGACTAACTGAGATGATCAGAGTGTCGAGACATGACGGGCCAACTTCTGTCCTTGTTTGGTTGGAAGGTTGGTTCGAAGTGTCGTAATGTTATGTGAATCCCAGTAGCAAGCAGAGAACTATTATTATATTATCTTATTTACTGGTTTAATTTATCATATCGTGCTTCCTTGCGGTACTTGCTATTAGAGGTCTAATCTCTCTGGTTTTGCATGGACAGATTTAGAGCCGGTCCCCGAGGACTCAGCTTACTTCCACCTCCAAGATGGTCAATACTAGAGGGATGATCGCAGGAGGACTGGAGTGGGTTCCTTACTTTCCTGCTCATTTTGTTACTTACTTTATATTTTGCCGTTTGGCCCCGACATGTTAGTCGGATCGTCTTGTACTTACTTTTACATAATTATAACTAAGTCAGGCTGCAGCTGATAAACAATTGTGTATACCTTGCTTCGTCATCTGGCTATGTTTTGTAAAGCCAGATGTCAAGAACATTTTGACTGAGCGTTTGGGACGCCTTACTGCATTATCTTACATATTCTCTATTTCTGTTTCGTGTTTGAATGATTGAGACAATAGATGTGAAGTGACCATAGTGTGACTTTTATGTAGTATGCACCCCCTCGTCTTATTAGACAACATTGATCGTATTATACGGTACTCCTCTACCCGTAATACGTAGCTGGCTGAGTCATTCCCCCGCTCTCCAGTATTCTGGTTCTGGGGCGTGACATATTACATAACTGCTTAAAGTATAAAATGTCGCATAATCATAGAAGAACCCTGCTGCATAGGACTTAGATTTTTAGATGCATAAGATTTGCCATCCAATAGACGCATGAAGTCCGAAATATTTAAAATAAATAAACTCTACTGTGAAATTGACGCATAAAATAATCAAGTTGGCTGAGACGCTTAAATTGTTACTTTGACAGAGAACCACAAGGAGATAGAATCTGATGACAAGTGTCAATTTTTTTGAAGTCCACTTCGGATTCTGTGCCATTAAAATAGCCTTCATTTGGCATGAGAATCGAGGAGTTTGGTATGATTCATCCGAATGACCTGGGATTCAAAGAGACATAGCACTCTATGCGGCTCGGCTCTTATCCTGTATAAATGGTGATTTGAATGAAGAGAAGGATTTTTTTTACTCTGAAGTTTCCTAACTTTTTTCAGACTTCTTCATCTTCTCTTTTGATTTGAATGAAAATGAAAGTATCTTGTATCTTCGTTTTATTTTGGAAATCAAGAATACTTTACATTTTGCTGAGGATGTTTGAAGTCTGATATTTCTCTAGAGGTAATATGGACATAGAAAAGATCATGTTTGTGTGGACCTATTGTCTGTGACATACTCAATGTGAGCATAGATAATTAATTATGAAATTAACACTATCAGAGGTCATATGGACACGATAGTTATTATAGTGGATCCATTATCCTTGGCATACCAGATTAGGTACATATAATAGGGTAAGATAATTTATCAAAGGTATTATGGACGTGAAAAGTAGTTTTAGTGAACCTATTGCTTATGGCACACTCGACTATGTGCAAGAAATGAGACAAGATCAGGAACTATGTATCAGAGGTAATATGGACTTGATAGACATTCCTAGATAAATTTGCTCAGAGGTAATATGGACTTGAAAAATTTATAGAACTCCATAGAGAAAGTCCATGCTATAGAATATTTTAGAGGTAATATGGACATAATATTCTTTTGGGGTAAATTTGCTCAAGAGGTAATATGGACTTAGCAAATTTATCATAGTCTATAGAATGTAGATGTCGTAGAATAATTTAGAGGTAATGCAGACATGAATATTCTTTTGACAATAGATTATTTCTATTCTAGATGGGGAATTGAAATGAGATGTCTTTAAAGTAGCTTGGCATTAATAACTTGTAATAAAGTTGGATAGTGTGTTTATGATTTCTTACGAGTAAGTTTCGTAAGAATTGAAGATGATTTCTCTGGAAAACTTTTGAGGACCCAATATTTATAAGTTATCCAGAGCATCTGAATAAAAATAATGGTTTGAAGCGAAAGATGTTAATGTTACCATTTGGAAACTCCAGAAGGAAAATGTAAACAATGTACAGATCTTGCTAGGGAATACAAGGCTATGTCATCTGAAGTTAGAGATAATATTTCTTCAAGAATTTGATATTAATAGGCATCATCAGTAATCTCCATTAGGCTTTTGTAGCCTATACTCTCCATTCGAATACACCGATTCTATAGCAAAAGATCCTTCCCATTTAGTTGTGAATTTCTCTTTGCTTTTGTACGTCATCACCATAGGCCTTATTACTGAAAGAACTAGGTCACCGACCTGGAAAACTTGCTCCTTCAGCTTTTTCTTGAAGGATTTGGAAATACGGGCTTGATATAGCTCAATACGTTGTTAAGCCATGAGTCATTTTTCATCGAGTGCCTCCAATTCTTGCAACCGTAGAAGGTCGTTATCTTCAGTTGTAATTCATTGGATAAAGCGATTCGGAGAGAAGAAATTTGAATCTCCAGAGAAAGAACTGCTTCGCTTTTGGAGATCAAGGAAAATAGTGTTGTACTGGTTGGGGTCCGTACTGTAGTACGATACACCCAAAGACATTCACCAAATTTTTTATTCCAATCATGTTTATTAGACGAAACAAACTTCCTGAGCAACTTAATAATAGTCTTATTGAAAGCTTCGGCTAACCCGTTAGCTGCGGGGTTGTAAGCTATATAAGCTACATTCTGGACCCGGTTTTTTATCACAAAATCGAAAAAATTTATTGCTCACAAACTGCGGGTCGTTGTCATAGATAAACCTTCGAGGTAATCCAAAATGGTAGATAACATGATGTTTTAAACTAACCACAATAGAAGTCTTCACTTTGACAAGAGGTATAGCTTCTCCCCATCTAGAGAAGTAACCAATTATTGCTAGGATAAATCAGTATCCTCTGGATGAATGGGGACTGATAGGACCAATGACTGTTGACCCAAACTTGATCACAGTCAACCTGGTTTAAAGAATTAACAAAATGATATCTGATATGACCCAATACGACACATCAAGTTCAAGACAAAACATCATCTACGATCCGATACAACGTATCAAGTTCAAGACGGACGTCGTCAACAAGCTGTTACATTGTAAATGTATTTGTTCTCAGTCTGTAATTTTTTAACTTATTGAGTTTAGGAAAATGTACGTTGAGTCGTACTGAGTCATCTCAACCCTTAAACATACTTCTCCAAGCTCCATCATACAAAACAAAAATAATCCCTGAACCAAACTAAACCACTCTAGCCCATATAGAATTTTTGGTCTAAGAAAGAAAGAGTTCGGGCCGAACTTTGCCTAAGGCAGAACTCGGGCCAAACTATGCCGAAGGCAGAACTCGGGCCGAACTCTGCCCCTTAAAAATTAGCAACCTGAATTTTAGGAACACGTTGCTACGAGTTGTCCAACGTTCAAAATTTTGAATATTTGGGACAGAATTCTGGTCGAACTCTGCCTCCCCTGACTAGTATATATATGGCTTGATTTCTCCCATTTCAAATTATCTCTAACTTTCATCTTCTAATCCTTATATGCTCTAAGCCTTACTCTTCCAATCTTCTAGCGACAAAACTTCTTAGCCTCAAGGTGCTCAGTGTGATTCAGCTAGAAGTTTTGTGCAAGAGTTGAAAGGAAGTCACTTGAAAAATTCCAGGTTTCGCATCTACGAAGTTGTAAGAAGTTGACGTGCTCTTCTGAGTAAAGGCACGTGTGTACCCCATTTCACAAGTAGTGGATTTCAATCCTATGCTAGAGTTCTCAGGCCTGAACTAGTCATCCATGAGGGAAACAAGGTTATATCGCTGTGGTTGCGTGTGCTCTTCTATACTCTTATCCTTTTTGCATTATTACTCTCTGATTATATATTCTCTCAGTAGTTGTTTTCTGGACTTAGCATAAAGTTAATTTTTAATTGGCTATTATAGACACAAACTCTATTCACCCCCTCTAGAGTTTCCTATACGTTATTTCAATTGGTATCAGAGCTCTGGTCTCTTGATAAAGGATTAACACCCTAGAGCTGATCTATGGCAACCACACAACCTATTTTCACCAATTATGGTGAAGGACAGTCCATTCATAGGCCACCCCTATTTGATGGAACCAACTACACTTACTGTAAGATACGAATAAGTTTCTATCTGAAATCTCTAGACTTTGACTTATGGACCATAGTTACAGATGGTTAGAAGAAGCCTGCTAGAATTATAGTTGATGGGAACCTCATAGAGAAACCCCATAACAAATATACTGAGCCAGAAAAGAAACATGCTAGTCTAGATGCTAGGGCTATTAATGCTCTCTTCTGTGCTATATAAAAGACTGAATTCAACGGGATATCTATGTGTACCATTTCACACTAAGTATAGAAGCTTCTAGAAGTGACTCACAAAGGAACCACTCAAGTCAAGGAATCAAAAATCAGTCGGCTAACACAGGAGTACGAAGCATTCAAGATAAAGTCCAACGAAACGATCAAATAAATGTTCACCAGATTTTTTGACATCGTCAACCCCCTATCTTCCCTCGGAAAGAACTGCTCCAACCATGAGAAGATACACAAGGTGCTACGGGGTCTAACAAAGAACTGTAACCCCAAAGCCACGATAATCATCGAAGGCAACGATCTCACTACCATGTCTCTTGAGACTCTGATGGGCAAACTAATAACGCATGAGCTCGACCTCAAGGACTTTGAAGAAACTACTCCAAAGAAAAAAGAAATTGCTTTAAGAGTTCATCGCTGAAAGACAGCTCCAGATGAAACAGACGATAATGACTCCGATGGTGATGATCAAGCGCTCATGGTTCGCAACTTCAAGAAGTTTCTACGTCTCAACCAAAGGAAGAAGGAACAACACAAAGATGACAATGAAGAGCCTATCTGCTTTGGCTGTAAGAAGACGGGGCACGTCAAGAAAGACTGTCCTATAGCAAAGAAAGGGACTCGATATAAAAGATCATACAAGAGGCCATCCTTTCGAAAGTATGTCAACACAAGCATCTGGCACAAAAGCAAAGCCAGTGACTCAGAAGAAGAAGTGGACACTCCCCAAGATACTGTAAACGTCTGCCTAATGGCAACTTCCGACAAGGTAACAAATGATCCACTTGATGACTTTACTTTTGATGAACTTGGAGATGCTTTTAGTGATTTACTTGAAGATCACAAGAAATTACTTAGTAAGTACAAACATACAAAGGATAAGATCAAAGCTTCTGAAGCTGAGATTCATAGACTATCATGCTTGCTTGATAATGTTAGAGACACATCTTCCACAGATAATACTGAGGAATTATCTAAGCTTACATGATACTGAATCACGTATTGAGAAACAAACACATGATCTTACCGTACTCAATAAAGAGCTCACGGAAGAGAAAAAGAAGTATAATACTACAGCTACAAGAATTAGTGCTTCTACTGCTAAATATGATGAAATGTATACTACCTCTAAAAGATTAGAGATCAGGCTAGGCAAAGAGGTTATTCAACCTCAAACTCAATCTCACTGTCACAACACTCATATGATACACAAGGCCACTCAACACAAGAATATACGACATATGAAAAATACACATACGCATGCTGCACACAAACACGCTTTATGTACACATATTCTAATGCAACACGACAATCACCCACACATAGACATCATTACATCCTGCTCTTAACACAAACATGTATGCTACATATTACTACTGTGGTAAGTATGGACACATTTCACCATAATGCAGATTCAAAAGATTAGTTGATTTAAACTTGTATGCATAGGACCCTCAAGAATTTGGATACCAAAGGTCACATCTACTCGTGGTGTAGGTGGACCTTCCTTCATCTTCTAGGAGCAAATGGATTCTCGATGGTGGGTGCTCACGACATATGACTAGAAATGCAAATCTTTTTGCAACACTATGGATAAAAAAGGAAGGATATGTATCCTTCGACAATAATCTAAAAGGTTATATCATAGGTAACGGTACTATTGGTAATCTTCGCTTTCCTATCATTAAAGATGTCTGTTTAGTAACAGCGTTAAAGCATAACTTTCTCAGCATTAGTCATCTTGCTGACAATGGATATGATATTAATTTTGGAAAAACTAAATGATCTATATATGATAGATCAACTGGAGACATCGCTTTTGAAGGAATAAGGGAAGATAACATCTATATAATCTATCTCTCAAAAGATACTAACAATGCATGAAGATGCCTCTATGCTCACAAGCATGAAAGATTACTATGACATATGCGTCTTAGACATGCAAACATGGATACCATATCAAGACTGTCAACTAAGAAGGTAGTAAGAGGACTACCGAACATCACATTAAAAAGGATACGGTATGTGCCGAATGTGAGAAAAATAAGGGGACTAAATCCTCTTTTAAATCCATCAACTCTGTAAGTACTACTAGACCTTTGCAACTTCTTCATATGGATTTGTTTGGTCTTAGTAGAGTAGCCGGTCTTGGCGGAAAACTCTACGCCTTTGTGATTGTTGATGACTTTTCTCTCTTTACTTGGGTTTTTTTTCTTTCAAACAAAAGTGATACTATTTCTGTTTTCGAAATTTTTGCTAAAAAGGTACAAAACAAAAAAGGTTTCATGATTACTCGAATCCGAAGTGATCATGGCGGTAAATTCAAAAACTCTGATTTTAAAAAGTTTTATGATTTAAATGGTTTTAATCATGAATTTTCTTGTCCTAGAACTCCCCAACAAAATGGCGTTGTTGAGCGGAAGAATAGAACTCTTGGCAATATGGCCAGAGTCATGTTGAATCAATTTTCATTTCTGAAATATTTTTGGGCAGAAGCTGTAAGTATAGCATGCCATATCTTGAATATGGTTTTAATTCAACCTATTTCGAAGGAAACTTCCTATGAACTTTGGTTTGGTAGAATACCAACTATTTCTTCTTTTAGAGTGTTCGGTTGTCGCTGCTTTATCCTGAATAGCAAAGACAACTTAGGCAAGTTTGATGCCAAAGCTGACGAATGTATTTTTTTTGTTATGCTGCCAAGAGTAAAGGATACAGAGTGTTTAACAAACGCTCCATGATTATTGAAAAATATGCTAATGTTACTTTTGATGAGAATAATAGTTCAACAGCTATTCTTGATGACGACGATGATGTTCATATCAAATCAATAACTCCTACCCCTGAGAATATAACACTTGGAACCAGTTCTCTAGATAGCTTACCAAAGAAGTTCTGCTTCACACCAGAACATCCAAAAAACTTGGTAATAGGTGAGGTATCAAGAGGAGTAAGTACTCGTTCATCTATTATAGATTCTATAGCTAGCACTACTTTTATTTCTCAAATAGAACCTAAAAATGTTTTAGAAGCTTTTTCTGATGAATTTTGGATATCTGCAATGCAAGAAGAACTCAACCAATTTAAAGAAATCAGGTTTGGGAACTTGTTCCTAAACCTGCTGATCATTCAATCATTGGTACTCGATGGGTCTTTCGTAATAAAGTTAATGAGGACGGCCCGGTCACACGTAACAAGCACATCTCGTAGCTCAAGGATACAACCAAGAGAAAGGTATCGACTATGAAGAGATGTATGCTCCTGTTGCACGACTTGAATCAATCCACATGCTTTGTGCCTTTGGAAATTTCTAAAATTTTAAATTTTTTCAAATGGATGTTAAAAGTATTTTTTCTCAACGGTTTCATTAAAGAAGAAGTTTTTGTAAAACAACCACCTGGTTTTAAAAACTATAAGTTTTCTGATCATGTTTTCAAGCTTAAAAAAGCCCTTTATGGCCTTAAACAAGTCCCTCGTGCTTGGTGTGAACGTCTAAACACTTTCTTACTAAAAAAAGGCTTTTCAAAAGGGAAGATTGACATGACACTTTTTATAAAATCAATTAATGACACAATTCTATTAGTGCAAATTTAGGTAGATGACATTACCTATGGGTCTACTAATGAGGTATTATGCCAAGAATTTGCTATGTGTATGCAGAATGAGTTCGAGATGAGCATGATGGGGGAGCTTAACTACTTCCTTGGATTGCAAGTCAAACAAAACTCACAAGGGGTCTTCATCCGTCAACCAAAGTATACAAATGACATGCTGAAGAAATTTGATATTGACAACATCAAACCAATCAGTACTCCAATGGCTACTACAACGAAATTTGAACCTGATGAAAGCGACAAACAAGTCGACCAACGTAAGTATCGAGGTATGATTGGTAGTCTACTCTATTTAACTGGTAGTCGTCCTGATATAATGTTCAGTATTTGCCTATGTGTTCGATATCAAGCCAACCCTAAGGAATCACACATGACCGCAGTTAAGCGTATCTTTCGATACCTTAAAGGCACTGTTACGGTGGGCTTGTGGTATCCCAAAACCACATCCTTTGACTTGATCGGTTATTCGGATGCCGATTTTGCTGGATAAAAAGTCGACCGTAAAAGTACCAGTGGCACGTGTCATTTATTAGGCAAAACTTTAGTCTCTTGGTTTAGCAAGAAGCAAAACTCTGTCGCACTATCTACAACAGAAGCTGAATACATAGCTGCAGGATGTTGTTGTGCTCAGATTTTATGGACGAAGCAAACCCTAGCAGACTATAATTTATCTTTTAAGAACATTCCTATATCCTGTGATAATACTAGTGCTATTAACTTGACAAAGAACCCAATCTGTCACTCACGCACTAAGCATATTGAAATTTGACACCACTTTCTAAGAGATCATCAATTTAAAGGTACTATTAATCTAGAATTTATTGACACTAATCATCAGCTAGCAGAATTTTTTACTAAACCACTTGCCGAAGAGCGTTTCAACTTTCTTCGTCGAGAATTGGGAATCTTAGAAGAAGATACCATACAATAAGTCTCACATGCGCCAATCTTGTTAAATCAAATTCGTATATGTCGCATTGTTTTGGGTACAAGCCAAAATGGTCTCCTGACAACAAGGCGTAAAAGCCTAAGCGACACAGTGCCTAGTGTCTTCGGACTACCGCTAGCTGGGATCTGGCCCTTACAACTAACCTGAGATGATTCACATATGCTGAATAATAATTCACAAGTCTGTCGCATGTTCTACTTATTTCGTGGCTGTGGTCTACTATTTGATGTTGCTGCTGATGCTTTTTAGTTATGCTTTGTAGTTTGTCATTTCTTTTCATGACCATAGTTATATTTCTACTGTGTTTTTATTTCATTTCATATGTATGACTGCAAGTTTCTTTCTACTGGATTATCAAAACTGCGAGTTTCTCTATTAACGTTTGGTTATGGTTAAAGTTGTGTGCTTGCTCTCTTCACTTTGTCTATCTTTTATCTCTTTACGGGGGAGCTATGCACTATTTTACTAAGTGACAAAGGGGGAGAATAAGATATTTGTTGTATATGATGTGATATTATATATGAATTGTGTTGTGTTTGGATAAGAACTTTATACCAGGACGAAACGAAAATATTTATTTGCGGGGGGAGCCACTTCATACGTGCAAATTATTTAATCTCCTTCAATATGTGTCCAGGTATGAATATTGAGATATACAAATATCACTTTGTCAATTATCAAAATAGGGGAGATTGTTGACCCAAACTAGATCACAGTCAACCTGATTTAGAGAATTAACAAAATGATATCTGATATGATCCAATACGACACATCAAGTTTAAGACAAAACATTATCTACGATCTAATACAACGTATCAAGTTCAAGACAGACGTCGTCAACAAGCTGTTATATTACAAATGTATTTGTTCTCAGTCTGTAATTTTTTAACTTATTGAGTCTAGGAAAATGTACATTGAGTCGCACTGAGTCATCTCAACCCCTAGACATACTTCTCCAAGCTCCACCATATCAAACAAAAATAATTTCTGAACCAAACCAAACCACTCTAGCCCATATAGAACTTCTGGTATGAGAAAGACAAAGTTCAGGCCGAACTATGCCTAAGGCAGAACTCGGGCCGAACTCTGCCTAAGGCAGAACTCGGGCCGAACTTTGCCCCCTAAAAATTAGCAACATGATTTTTTGGAACACCTTGCTACGAGCTGTCCAACGTTCGAAATTTTGAATATTTAGGACATAATTCTAGTCGAACTCTGCCTCCCCTGACTAGTATATACAGGGCTTGATTTTTCTCATTTCAAATCATCTCTCACTCTCATCTTCTAAGCCTTATATGCTCTAAGACTTAATCTTCCAATCTCCTGGCCACAAAACTTCCTAAGCCTCAAGGTGCTCAGTACGATTCAGCTAGAAGTTCTGTGTAAGATTTGAAAAGAAGTCACTTAGAAAATTCTAAGTTTCGCATCTGCGAAGTTGTTAGAAGTTGGCGTACTCTTCTGAGTAAAGGCACGTGTGTACCCTATTTCACAAATAGTGAATTTCAATCCTAAACTAGAGTTCTCAGGCCTGGACTACTCCTCCACGAGGGAAACCAGGTTATAGCACTGTGTTTGCGTGTGCTCTTCTAAACTCTTATACTTTTCGTATCATTACTCTCTGATTATATATTCTCTCAGTAGTTGTTTTCTGGACTTAGTATAGAGTTAATTTTTAATTGGCCATTATAGACACAAACTCTATTCACCCCCTCTAGAGTTGCCTATACGTTACTTCAATGACATTCATTCCCTAGGCTTCAAAGGGCCATGATGCGGCCGTCGGATGCAGGAACTCCGAAGGTTGATGTGTGAAGTTGCCATGAATTTGACCTGTCTTGCATTTTCTTGCATAGTCTTTGGCATCAGCTACCATATGGGCCAATAATAGCCCAAGCATCTTAATCGATCCTGTAATTTTAGACCAGGTTGATGAGCACCGTAGGTACCATTATGAGCTTCATGGAGCGTCTATTTAGCTTCTTTTTCTGATAAACACCATAGAAAAGCTCGTCATATGATCTCCGATATAAAGTCTTGGTCGTCGTATCATAGAAGAAGCGAATAGAATGCCTCTTTACAGAGATAGCCTCCTTTGGATCGTCAGGAAGGATCCATAAATAGCATAATCTATAAATAGGAATCTCCAGTCTTTAGAATCAACATTTACTGCTAAAAAGCTTTGGTGAACATCAAAGTTGTTCTTTTGTACAAAATAATTCTCGATCAATCAATGTGATCGGCTTCTGTATTCTCAAATCGAGGCACATATTCAATAAAAAAACCCAAAAAAGGTTACAGTTATCTGAAGAGTTGCTTGATAATACGGAATGAGATCTTCATGTTGGACCTCATTATTCTTTTCGAACTTGACTAACTATTAGCTTGGAGTCAATTCCATATAGTCTACCCCATCTGTTTAGCCAACTGAGTCCAATAAGTAGAGCATTATACTTTGTGACATTGTTTGAACATGACTCCATAAGAGAGTAGGCACAGTGAATGATAAGATTATCAGAAGATATCAACACTACCCCCACTCCTACTATAATTTTGCCTTTGGGACATGTTGCTGCCCCGTCGAAGAACATTCTCCAAACAGTCTCCCCCATTGTTGTGTTAGACTCCAACACTTCATCCAGAATTTCGTCATAGAGTTTAGAAGTCTCTGATATTAGATAAGCAACTAAGAAATCAACCAATGCTTGGCCTTTGATCGATTTCTACGATACTTATACCATATCGTAAGGAGATAGTAACATTGCTCAAGTAGCAAGGCGAGAATTAAGTGCACTAAATTTATTCATGAGAACCCTGAGTGGGTTAACCCTGGATATAACATGGATTGTCTGGCCAGTCACATAATGACACGTCTTCTGGATTGCAAAAACTAGAGCAAGGCATTCCTTTTCTACATGATTATATCTATGCTCTACGTAGACCATCATACGGATCAAATAATAGATAGCTTATTCGTGACCGTCATTACTCTTCTGAGCTAGCAGTACACCAAGAGAATGTTTTATTGCACGAACATATAAAAAGAATGGTTTACCCACAACATAGGCCACCAATATTGAAGGATTTGTGAGGTATTTCTTAATGTCATCAAACGCTTGTTGACATTTTTCATCCCATACGAAAGAAACTCCTTTCTTCATTAATTGAGTAAATAGTTGACACCATCCAGAAAGATTTGAAATAAACCTTCGAATGTAATCCAATCTCCCTTACAAACCACGTAGTTCTTTGAGGTTCTTCAGGGGCGGTATTTCCAAGATGGCCTTAAATTTGTCAGGTTCAATATGTATTCCCTTCGAAGTTATGATAAAACCAAAGAATTTGCCGCTAGAGACTCCAAAAATAACTTTGTGGGGTTCATCTTGAGTTGATGTACACACATCAATTCGAACACCTTTCTTAAGTTTCGGAGGTGATCGCCTTTTGAACGACTCTTCACTACAATATCGTCTATGTAGCATTCCATCATTTTTCGTAAATATTCACAAGATATTATGCTCATGGCAAGCTGATATGTAGCTCCAACATTCTTTAAACCAACGGGCATCACCATATAGCAGTATACCCCAATGGTGTTTGGAAAGATGTGTGCTTCTCATCATCAGGGAACATCTTGATTTGATTATAGCCTAAAAATGCATCCATAAAAGACATACGTTCAAGGCCACAAGTGTTGTCAATCATGACTTTCGTGATCGGAAATGGGAATTCATCCTTAGGACAGGTTGAATTAAGATCTCGATAATCAATACAGACTCAGATCTTCCTATTCTTCTTCATCACTAGGATAATAGTTGCTAGCCAATAAGATGTTGTTCTTTACGAACAAAGCCACTAGCTATGAGCTTTTTGACCTCAATTTTAATAGCTTCCATAATCTATGGACGGAAATGCCGTTGCTGTTGCTTCACTGGCTTAGCATTATGAAGTATGTTGAGGCAGGGCATTGCTATTCATGTGTTAAGTCCCGGCATATTTTCATAACTCCAAGCGAATACATCAATGTTTTCCGCTATGAGCTGTATAAGAGCTTACTGGTCCTCTTCAGATAGACTTTTACTAATGAAGATAGGCTTAGGAAAGTCTGAATCCCCAAGTTGACTTGTATAACATCGTCTTCAGTAGGTGGTTCCCATTGTTCAAACCATATTTTCTACTGTGTATCAAATTGTTGAGCCCAAGGGTCAGATTCAAAGGGTTCTATAAATTGATCATCTTCATCAGTTTGGTCAGCTGATACCATATTGACTGGGAATACCTCTATGAAGAATGCTCCAATGCTATTAGCGGAGTCGCAAATTGAAGAGTCAAAGGAATGAGAGTACGTCTCCTTATTTTCTTCATATAAGATCTCTAGAGTGGTTGGGGGAGTTACATATCCTAACCCAGAGCGAGTACGATGATAATAGTCTTGTGGTTTCCCTTTTGGAGTTGGGATAAACAGTAGTAAACACCGACCCTTACCACAGTTAAGACCTTTCTGACTATTTAAATCATAACCCATCCGTTGAATTATGTTCTTTGCTTGAGAGGTGTATCGGTAAAACTACTTCTACCGATGTCTGGTTCCGGACCCTCCATTAAAGCTTCCTTAGGTACTTCGTCTCGGCCAAATATGATTAGTGTATCGCCGATCTGTCTTACTGGAACTTTGAAGTATGAATCCTTTGTAAGCCCCTGATTTTTGGATATTTTTTTTATATTTAAGATAGATATTTAATATTAAACTATATTTAATAATCAATATTAACTATAGATGTACTATACCGTATCTTTGATTTTTGAAGCACAACAATTATCGAATTCTTAAATTTAGTTCCATATTCATGTTCTAGATGAGTCTACCTTCATTTTGATGTATCATGTCCCACCTAAACATGTTCCATTGCACTACATATTTCTTGCACAACTTTGGGGTCAAAATTGTCATTTTAGCCTTTACTATAACTTTTTGACTTGTTTTCCAATTTCGATTCGGGACTTGACATTGTTCCAACTCAAACGATCCAATATATGGTTTTGACCTATTTTGAGCCTACTATACATATGCCAACGGTGTGCTGCTCAATTGGTTCTCATGTGCTATTTAATTTTAAGTGGCACACAAGTCGAAACTATAGACATAAGGGACTCAAATCGATCACAAAAATTCTACCAACACAAAAGTAGTCCAACTAGGGACCCATGAAGCCTATTCCAGGGTACCCTAATCTATTAGACATATTTTATACAATTTTTATAAATTAATGGCAGCCATATTGATTCAAATCTATTTTAAACTAACTCGATAACAACTTTCCTATTTCGAACCAATCAAATCTCTTTGAGATACACCTTTGATTTAAATGTCAAATCTACTCAAAATCCTATCAAACCAAGTTTAAATCTTTCACAAGACTTTTTTTCACGTAAAAGCCATCCCCTTCTTTTTTTCTCATGGTTTTTTATATATTAAATAAATAAAAACCGAGCTGCCCCCTTGGACTATCTCATATGTGCATAGATTTTTGTACCCGACAGAAACTCCATCAAAATCAAATTTACTTCCTTGTCCACCACCTCTAACATGAAGCCAAGACCTTCCCCTAACGTCTTAGAAATTCCTCGAAGGTCTACGACAACTTTGTGAAGAGTTGCAGAATTTAGAAGTCAACCGAAATTTGGGATCCAAGTCTGAATTCGTTCCAGCTGGTATGATATTTTGTATCTAGGGTTTCGTATACTTATTGACTTCATCTTTTAGTGAAACTAAAACTAATGGAAAGATATCTGTATCAATTTTCATGTCCAATTGCTCGTCCATACAGTTTTGAATTGTTTGGTCGGGCCATCCATTCTACGAACAGGTGTCCAGAACATACCAGATCTGTTGCGAGCCAATTTTTATCTACTTTCCTGCCACTTTGACCTTCCATATAATTTTTGTAAGAAACTAGACTTCCTAAGTTTTCCAGCGCATATACTTTTGTAGCATTTTGTCTTTGTTTGCTCTTTACTAAAAATCCGGACATTGCACCATAATATCGAAACATCGAGATCCATGAGTTCTACGTGTCCAATTGGTTTGAAACTTCGTATATCATTACCAAATTAATTGTTGAGCATTTTTTTCATGATATATATATATATTTTTACCTATTTTTGTAAATTTTTGAGAATTAATTATTTCTAAATATTTATTGTTTCGGTTCTCAAATCATAGACCAAGTCTCGGAATAGTATTGTTGAATCAATATAGGGCTTGTGTACTTATTTTTCTACCAATAAAATATGACAAATAATATTATAAAATAATTGTAGATATTCTTCCAGAATTAAAAGTAATATTTTATGTTATTAATATATTATTTTTATAGGTAGATTTAATGACATATATGTTAAATTGTGTAGAATAGTTAATATGACTAGTTTTGGTAAACTTATATTATCATGGTCTGTATAAGGTAAGTCTATATAAGGTGAGTGGTATTGAGTTATTAATGATAGAATATTTATTATAGGAGGACGTGACGGGAGTAGCGAGGACTTTGGAGTTGGTCAGACATATGCGCAGTTAGAGGTTACAGGCAAGTGTACCTTGCCATTGCTACAAATTAGTTCTTTCCTTTATTTTTTTTAATTTTATTTATCATGACGTTGGATTGGTCTATACTTTAGTGTCCGTATCACATGCGGGTGTCGATGCCATTTTATCGACATCGAGTATCGACACTGGGCATTGCGTTTTGTTGAATCGTGTTCATTGACACGATAGACCACAGGACACTGACATGAATCATGATACGAAGTCATAAATGAGTATTCATGGTTTAGACTTCGTGATAGGATACTAGTGTAGAAGCATGAAAAATCTTAGCATAATACAAGGCGCAGAGGCTCAGACGGTCAAGCACGCTAACAGCAATGACAAAAGTCACTAACAGATGAAAAGCTCAGAAGTCCTTTTTTATTAATCATGGCTACAAGAGTTTGCTACAGACTCGTCATGATTACGTAAAAGACTGTATAGACATAATTGCAAGGATCTGTTGCAAAAGACTTTGTGATTACATGTGCCGAATTGAAAACTCCTATGGATCTACGCCGGGGTAACTCTTCACAGTGTGATCGTCATGGAGAGAGGCACTGTCGATAGAAGATGTGATACAGTCTCCATCAAAGTTTCTACCACAGCTTCCTTCCCTTCAGACGCGCATCACTTCGAGAAGCAGCTATTGGCCCACCGAAAGCTCAGGCCACAGCGGAGCAGGAAGGTCCTTTTTTAAAAGGGCATCAGCTTCCGAGGCTCTTCTAGCCTAACAAAAGCACACCGCCGCTAATGAACAGGGTAGAGCACAACCTGTGGCTCTTCGGATTGGCCATCCACCTACAAGCTAGGCCGTCAGGACCTCGAAGACCTCCAAGGCGTCGCCCAGGTTCGAACTCCTCATGAGAAGCGTTCCAGCATGTTCCGAGGCTCATCAACAGTTCTTCTACGAAGGCATAGCCCCTTCGAACGAAGGAATCCTCAAACAAAATCTGACTTAGATAAGGCCAACTGCCATTCGAAGCTAAGTCTGGATCCAGCATGGTGTTGAAGGACAAGAAGAAGAAGAAGAAGTGACACTTCAGAAGAAACTCCCCTTTTATATAGGCGGGAATGGTCCAAAATGCAGGCCAAATGGCCGACGGTCAAAGTTCCTACATTAACGGGATGAACCTAGGACTCAACACGATGAACCTCATTAAACAAAGTTCATTCGACTAAGTCCTAGACTATCCTTGGACCCCTTGAAATTCCCCAAGTAATGGTGGCAATTAAGAGGGAGTCGTTCATTAAGGAGCGGTCATTCATTGCCCTTTAAAAAAAGACTTCAAAACCAATGCCTTCAATCTAGAGGTGCAGCTATATTCCTGTGCCAACCTCAGGCACAGACTGGTGATGTTTTCACACCACCTCAACTCCAACGGCGCAGCACTCTGCTCTGACCTAGAAGCTCAATTACCTTTCGTTAGAGACTTGGAAGATACCATTGCATCCAACACAAGTCCGCCTGCCGCTCCAAAAGTACAGTAACCTCGTCAATCTGAAGCACAAGCCTTCTCGTCGCCCAAAAGCACAGTGACTTTGTCACTCGAAACACAGCCGTCGCGTCGCTCATATGCGCAGAGGCTCCGTTGTCTTCGAAGCTTAGTCCACTCATTGCCTAAAAGCACATAGGCTCCATTGTCTCCAGAAGAAGGGTCTACTCGTCGCCCCAGAAGCGCAGCAGTACTCATACCTCGCCAGAGGTACAGAAAGCATGGTCCCACCCAGTCGATTTGCTTAAATCGACTCTCTCAAAGATAAGATTGGGGTTAATCATGATTGACATCTTATCGAATTGATTTAAATCTTAGACGAGGATCAATCAGAATCCAAATCTGAGATGAAATCTAGGATTTTCTCGGCTGCATCCGAATAAGCAAATCGGCACACGCCACATGTCTCCTCTTTCGGTTATTTTGATAACCACCAGAGACCTCGATTGAGGGAAATCTTAATGTCCGCCACGTGTCAGCGCTGCAGAAATCTGTACCGTATAATGGCGACAAATTCCTTCATATCTCAAAACCCTAATGCACATCGCATATGCGCGCTCTTCCCCTATAAATAGAAGAAGTTTTCCTTCAACAAGAAGAGACCACCGAATATCAAATCTTTAGCTCCAGGTGTCCTCTTGATCGGCAACCCTAGAATTCCATGAAAGGCATCAGAAAGTCAGAGCAAATTCAATCCGTCGTCAGATCGTTAACGGAGTAAAGGAGGCACTGCAGTGCTCAATCTCCATCATCATACTTTCCCAGAAACTTTTTTCTTTGTACTTAGTAAATCCTGTTTAAGACTTCCTTTTCTGTACACAGGTCTTCCCTTTGTACTAAGAATATCCTGTTTTGGACTTCCTTCTCTGTACACAGGTCTTTTTACGTTCAATAAATAAAAAGTTCGTTCAACCTTTTGTGATGTCGAACAAAATGGCGACTTTGCTGGGGACTACCTTCTCCTGCAATAAGAAGGCGGTGACGCAATCTAATGATGACTTGCTGGGATCTTCCCTGAAGATGCTGGTTGTACGCTTCGATCAACAAGCTTTTGAAGATCTTCTTTCCGATGAGAAGTCGAATCCTTCGAAGCGGTTCATAAAATTGAAGAAGACTCGACGTGTCTAAAGGCCCAAGGCAGTTGCGATGAGGAGCACAATGAAAGGAACTGTGATCCAGAACCTCCTCAACGTCGAAGCCTAGGAGAAGATTTCGGCTGCTACAACCATATCTCCTTGCTCGATTTCTATCCTGGAAAACTGTAGTGAGGAAGACGGTGTCTCTATAGAGGGCCTGACGAAGGCACAACGTCGAAGGAAGCACGTGCTGGTTCAACCCCTTATGACGGGAGTATTGCCGGCGAGAAGATCCGTCTTCGACATAATCACCTTCCCATCAGGCGAGCCTTCATTGGATTCTGAATACTATGCACCCGCTGGGGGTAGTAGGAAGAAATCCAATATAGTACGTACCTCGTGCAACAAATGTACCATGCCTATGACCGACCAAACGCCCGTGTTGATAGTCACACGCGCCGTCAATGGGAAGTTATACAAGACTGGTCTCCGTGCTCCGATGCCTCGACCAGTTGAACCCTTCTGTCGCTTGAGCACTCTTGTGCATGATGCAAGCCAGGGGGTACATCCCATAAAGAGAGACTCATGCGAGCAGCATTCTTGTAAGCATGATAGGAGTCTGCCTCGCCAGACCCTCTCAGATCGTACCGAAGTACAGCTTTCCTGCGCGTACAATGGGGGTACCACGACGGAAGACCTGGTGCTATCCTAAGCAGAAGAAGAATCAACAGTGCAGGGCATGCCTAAATCAAGGCATCCTTGTACCCAGATTACCATCAACTGTTGTTGTCAACATGTGGCTGTATTACCACCGATGAGGCGCTCCGTCTTCCAAAGACTTCAACCTACGTCAACGCGCACGTCAGAGAGACTCAATAGGGGGTCGGCGAGTAAGAGAGAAGATGAACTCCGAGTCTCCATGTGCAACGCGGTACAGGGTTCTAAAACTCTCAAGAAGTCATCCAAGAATCCTCTCGTATCGGCCACCAAGCCCAAGCAGAGGCCTGAGAGTCGCAAGACAATGGTGCCCAGCACATGTGTGTTCAAAGGCACATGTTCTAAATCTCCGTTGGGTACCACGTCAGATGCTGGGGGTAGCCAACCTCTCACTATCCATGACAACACTGCATTCCAATATGAGGAGGATCCATATGATACAGATGCCTCCACAGGCACAACTAGCCACCAGACTAGGGTAGCAACCGCAATGAGTCTGAGGAAGACCGCAACCTTCCGGTGCTCAGGATGATGAGGCTCTGACATCTGATCCAGAGAGCGAAGGATCTATTCTCAATTCCACCCATCCACACACAAGGTTCGTATTTATTGTTGAGGGTAATGAGGCGGACAATAGCGAAGCGCCTGACCAGCTGAAATGCATCGAAGCTCTCGAGACGAGCCTAGATTCGTTAAATACCACAATAAAGACTCTATCTTCTCTCATGCTAGAGATCAAGGGGAATTAGGTACCCAGTACCTCCACACCTGTTCCTGGTCCAGCAGCCAATGATGGATCCAGCAAACTGCCTGCTGTCCATCAGGTGGGACCATCGTCGTCTACTCCATCGACTACAGGCCTAACAATGTCAACCGAGATACAACAGGCCATCAAGGAACTCTATGTTCGCTATGATGCCAAAGAGAAGCAAGTAGTACTCCAAAAGATAGAGATTCGACAGACATCTCCTGCCGAGTGGGACAATTTATTTTATCCTCCCAAGTACAATCCGTAGATGCTCACGGGCTACGAGAGAAAAGAGTCTCCCCAACGATACTTGAGGTACTTTGCCTCAGTGACAGGGCACTTGCCGAAGGATGACGCCCTTCTTACCAACTTCTTCATAGGAGCTCCGCAGGAGGTAGCTTATGAATAGTTCTGCAGCCTTCTAGACGACTGTATTTCATCGTTCGAGGACCTGAAGAATCTATTCGTAGATCGATTCTATGAAGGAGGGATGGACATGACAATGTCAATTCTCATGGAGGTCATCCAGAGAGAGAAGGAGCCTGTCCGCACATACATTAAGCGCTTCCGTCATACAGCCTTAAGGCTATCGCCTGGTATGCCCGAGACCATGCTTATGGACTCATGCCGCAAGAACATGCTGCCTGCAATAAAATTGTGGCACAGTGCTCCTTGTACAGAGTGGACGCCTTTCATTACAGAGACAGATTGTCACGACCCGCACCTGCTTTTCGGATACGAGACGTGTCCAAACCAGACTACGCCACAAAGTCGACGGTAGAATGCTGTCAAGCCCGCAACAAATAAATGCTCAAAATCACATAAATAACATTTATTGCTCATTCACATTAATAATTCAACTTTACAAATTATTACAAGATTTATATTTAAAGAAAGGTACAAGGTTCTTACACATATTTGAAATAACTACAACATCTATCTAAATTTTAGGTTTTGTCCTGTAAGTACACCCGTATCTCATAATACTAAGAGAAGCCACAGTTAACCTGAAAAATATTAGTTTCCAGTCAGGACTGGAACAAGCACACAAACCGACGGCAATACGAAAATACAATAGAATTCACAAGACATGAAAATAACATATGTGAAATGAAACTAGAAATAAACTGATGTCATTACATGTCTAGAAAGCAAGTAGGTAACTCCACAACAAGATGTATCAACTGGAGAAAACATGTAACTAGGATGTCATGGTAAGTGCTGAAGAAAATAAGGAAAATAAGTAAAGGACAACTATCTATGTGTTTTGAAATATCTTGTTCAACATGTGGACGGCTAAGTGGTAAATCCGGCACCCCGCACATGAATTGGGCGACTGCTATCTGACAAAAATAGACATTTTGGGGATGTTTCTGGGTAGTCCACATGTGTACTAAGATATTTCTCCGCCCAGCTAGTACTTATGGAATCCAGTCGCAAGCATGGTAAACATGTAAATAGCAGTCAAAAGGTATAAACAAATCTATGATACTAATACGTGTGACCATGTGTCATCAAGCAAGAGAGCATATGTATAAACATGAAATGGAAACTACTCTGAATCGAAAGCAATCAGAAAGTTCACTTACCTGGTGTCCTTAGCTGCTGAAACCAATAATCTCATTGGGTCCAGATTAGTCCAATTAGCCTAAGTCGATATAAAAAAGTCAGGATTTGCAAGAATTAGGGACTCATGCTTAACCACGATTAAGATTGATCTAATATAATATAGAATTTGAAGGGAAAAATTCCTAATAAAATTTATATAATAATATTTCAAAAGTATTCGTTATATATAACCTTTTGAAAATATTCCAACCATAAGGTTTATTATTTAAAATTTATAGGAATAATATAAAAATACAGTAAACCGTCTATTTTATGCAAGGACCAAAATATACTTTTTTAAGGTATTTATATATTAAAATAACATATTTCTCAAACCATGAATACATATACAAGTCCAATTTAATATATCTTAAAAGTCCAAAAATATAATAGGCCCAATTCATTTATAAATCTTATTCATCAAACAAATGACCTTAGGTCCAAATCCAATAGACCTATAGAGCCCAAAACCAATATTTCTAGGTTCATTGGAAAACTGATTAGGGAAGCATATTTAGAATTATACAAGTCAACTAATGTACATGTATTTATCTAATTAAAATTCTCGGTTGGCTTAAAGATTAATGCTATATTTGTTACAAGTATAATTTCTAGAGAATCTATTGTTAATAACCTGCAGATATAATTAATACCAAAAGTACGGGTAAAGTGCATTTAAACCCTCCTTAGATGTCACGAAAATGCAAATAAAGACTCGTTGATCCGAAAAAGACAATCCGTTACAAAAATCCTGAAATCATCCCCTCGCTGTTAAAATCCGTTAAAAATCGTCTTAAAAGACGATTTTGCCCCTCCCCTCTCCCCCCTCTCTCCGGTGGTGGGAGCGGGTCGGGGGGGGGGGTCGGCGATGGCCGGCGGAGGAGGGGGGAGGGTGAGGGTCACCGGCGGAGGGAGGAGGGGGGGAGGGGACGGGTCGCCGGTGGAGGGAGGAGGTGGGGAGGTCGGGGATGACCGACGGAGGGAGGAGGGGGTCGGTGGGCGGGTCGCCGGCGGAGGGAGGAGGGGGGGTGGTCGGGGATGACCGGCCGAGGGAGGAAGGGGGTGAGGGGGTGAGGGGGCGGGTCGCCGACGGAGGGAGAAGGGGTAGGGGAGGGGGTCGAGGGGCGGGTCACCGGCGGAGGGAGGAGGGGCGGGGAGGGGGGGTCGGGGTCGGTTCGCCGGCGGAGAGGGGGCGGGTCGCCGGCGGAGGGGGTAAGGGGGGTTGGGAAGGGAGGGGCTGGTAGGAAAGGGTGGGGGGGTAGTTTAGGTAGTTTTTTTAAATTTTTTTAAGTCTTAACGGCTATTTTAACGGCCATTTAACGGATAAGGGCAATTATAAGCAAAACAGGTTTTTTAGGAGGTGCAAACTGCTTAAGTTTTCTAAAAGGTCTTATTTTGCAAACGAGGCAACTCTAGGGAGGGTTTAAATGCACTTTACCCACCAAAAGTATTATACTATATACATACTAATATAGATACACTAATATTATAACTTATTAAAACATAAATAAATAATAAAATCAAATCATACTACATAACCCCAATTATTACCATCCATATTCCTTAGTCCTTTCGTATACCAAAATCAAATTATAAATTACCCACATAACCGAGCACAGCTCTGCTGTGCTTTTCAAATGAAGCTAATTGTAAAGTTTTTATTAAAACCTATGCTTTGACGGAGAGGAAGAGAAATGTGATGGTGAGCTCACAGGGGGGCAGACTGTATATGTTCGGTGCGGCCAGGCGGTCGCATGTGCTGGCACCACGATGGCTCGGGAGGTGGAAAGATCGGGACAGAGAGGGCTCGCACCGGCGAGGAGGTCGCCCACAGTTGGGGGAGTCGGCACTGAGGAAGCTCGGCAGTGGCACGGTTCGTGGTGCCGGTAAGACGATGCTACGACGATGGATGGTTCGGCGAGCACGGTGCTGGGTTGTTAACTGTGCACGGCTCATTCGATGAGAAGGACTTCGATGGACAAGCGGCAACCAAGGAGGCATGGGGAGCCAACGCTCGAGGACAACGCTGCGTCGGTAACGTGGCACGCACGGGCTCGATGCTCGCTGACAGAGGAGGGCTGGTCGCAACGGGAGGCTTGGTGCAGCAAAATATGGGTTTTTCTCTGATTTTGGGTGGTGGTGATTTGGAGATCCAGGTGGTGGTGGTGATTACATGGAGATGATGATGTGGTGCATTACTGGGAATGGTGGTTGGGTGGTGGCGAGGTGATGATGGCGCGGAGATTTGGTGGCGAAGACGGGTGAAGTCGGGAACCGTGGTGATGGGAGGAGGCCGGGAACGAGATTGTGTCGAGGCCGACACAGGGTGACCACGGCTGCAATGTCGGTGGTGTTGGTGGTTCGGGTGTTGCAGGGAGACGGGTCAGCCAAGCTGGGAGGTTTTGGGAGAGGAGATGGATGAAAACAAATTATGGTTTTACCCTCTGTGTATTGTATAGATGAGTGTGTGTATAGGAAGATACGTATGGTTTAGGTTGGAATTGGAGATGAGATGTATGTGATATAGGTAGGGATAAAGATTAGCTTTGGGGAAGTCTATCATAACTACAATTTAAAATAAAACATGATCAAATAGTCATATAAATTATGATATTTGTTAAAAATATTTAATCTATTAATATACTACCTTATCTTTTATTTGTTTTAAATAACTATTCTTTAAAGAATAAAATACTTTGTTATTCAAATAAATTTCAAACTACACTATTCAAAATCTCAGTCCAGTAATTTATCATAAAAATAATTTAAAAGTATTATTTGATACTATCAAATATTTTCAAGTAGATTTTCACAAATTCATACTTTATTCAAAATAAATTAGCCAACCTTTTTATTGTTTAAAAATACTTATAATAACAAACCAAATAAGTATATCAATTTAAATTAGCAACTTAATGTTATTAAATATGTTTCGAATATATATAAATTCAAATATCAAATAAGTTAGTTAAAGCGTCCCATAACTCAAATAACCTTGAATACCATAAATTCAAAATTAATCCATAATAATTTAAAACAATACTATATTTTGTCAATAATATTTAAAATTACATTTAGCCAAATTTAAAACTAATAATGCTTCTAAAATAAGGCTTAATATCGCCAAATAATATTTTAAATCAAATAAACTTTTGAATAAAACTAATCTAATCAAATTCCCATAAATAATCCAACTAATAATTTAAGCCTTATTCTATCTTATCAAATAAATTAAGTCATATAAATTCAAATTTATAAACTAATAAAAAAATTGGAAAGAGGAGTTACAAATCTACCCACCTTAGAAATAAATTCGTCCTCGAATTTAAGAACTAGTAGGATATACGGACTTGGTTGGTCGGTGAAAAGATAGAAAATTTTAGGATAAGAAAATATTACTCAAATAGGTGGAAAAAAATTAGGGTTAGGGTTATAATCACTTAGATATAATTTAAGATATAGTCACGAGACAAGTTTTCCAAGCATGATCAAAATTTCGTACGAGCATGAATACGATCACAATAATCATGATCAAAGTTGGACTAAAATCTTAGCATTAATAATAGGGTTTGAAATATAGGTACGACTATGACTATAGTCAAAATAGTTTAGTCATGATTAAAGTTGTTAAGAAAGATCCAAATCGAAATCGTTTTAGCACGATCAATTATGTAGGCATGATCATCGAATCATAATCTAGATGCGGTTATGAATCTAGTAGAATAGGAGATTAAACCTAGTAATAGGTTTTAAATGAGGGGAAACTAAACGACGAAACGATGAATAGAAGATAAGAAGAAAGGATAGGATAGGAAGAACTACAAGATTTATTTATAATACGATGATAAGAAATAGGGTATCCAATCAGTTTGGACTGAGAGTGCAACAGTTTGCGAATCATAAAAAATCAATAGTCATATGTCAATAAAAGACGTAGTCTTTGTGGTATCCGAAAACCGTAAACACTCGCAATTATTTACCAAGAATCCATGCATCGCCAGTGTACATCTGGCTACAGTAAACTCTTGGTTTCATGACTCTAATAGAGATACGGTATCGAATATTCTATTAACTTTGTCTTAATATTAACATACCACTCAAAAGTCAAAATAGGAAAACTAGTACATGGTTTTAATAACATTCGATAACTTACTCTTACTCGAAATTACTTCAACTTGGAGATCATGCCACTCCAGTGCGCTACTGGCTGTAGTGAACCCGCAGTCTCAATAATTCAAATAATGGTGGCAGCGCGCTGCTGTCTTGCCATTATAAGTCATCAAAATTATTTCAAATATATTTCTAAGAATTTTCAAAGGAGCTTCTAGAAATTCAAACAAGTCGACTTTAACAGAAAAAGTATAAGTATCTGTCCTTTAAATGAAAGTATTAATTTTCAAAAAATAAAACGATCAATAAATTTTAAATCAAACGATCGATTAGAAAAGAATGGTTGAATACAAGAGAAGTAAAAATTTCTAGTTCTATTTCTATAATATTCAAGGATCGAAGGAAAACATATATATATATATGTATATATATATATATATATATATATGCATTAACTCAGGATAAATATATTGTTTGCCATTGATTATAAAAGAATAGAACAGTTTTATGAGAGGATTGAACTTTTAATTCACAATACAAACTCGCTCGTACAAAGAGAGCCTAGAAACAAAACCTAGGAAAAGCAATCTAAGTACAATTGTTTAGTTTTTGATTCTGGGTGGTGACGGTAGAGGTTTGGGAAAGTGATATCAACTCTGCATTACTCCTTGGACGATCGGACGCAACCTTGGCTCTGGCGAAGAAATGCTCTCTATCTCTCTAATGCTCTGTGCGTGTCTTTTTCTGTGTGTCTACAAGGGAATATCACCTTGCTATTTATAGGAATTTGTGATGAGTGGGGTGTGCAGTAATTGCGCCTTGAAAAGTAGGCGGTTGGGGATTGGTTAAGATTAACCTTGATCTGTTTGTTAGAAATCAATCTGGGCTGTTGTGTTGGTTGCAATAAATCTGCATTGTTATGATTTGTTGGTTGCAATAAATCTGAGTGGATAAGTCTTCGTCAATCTTCTGCCACGTGTCCTAACTGCCATTATGCTGTGAGCCGTATGAACGGGGCGTCCTGGCAGTGCCGCATGAGTATGGTCTGGTAATTGAGCCGCATGAGGATGGCCTCACAACCGAGCCGCATGAGGATGGCCTCACCACCGAGCCGCATAAGGGTGGCCTCACAACTGAGCCGTATAAGGGTGGCCCCCCAACTGAACCGCATAAGGGTGGCCTCACAACCGAGCTGCATATGGGCGACCTCACAACTGAGCCGCATAAGGGTGGCCCCCCAACTGAACCACATAAGGGTGGCACCTACAGCCGAGCCGCATGAGGATGGCCTAGACGGTCCGTATAGAGAAATTCTTTGGCTTTGTGAACTGTGCCGACTATCTAAGAGATTTTTTCATCTTTTGATGCGCATGACGCATCTTTTCATTATGTCAGAGCCGTCAGAACTATCTCTTTATGTCAGAGCATTTAATGGCCAGCTGCAGGGAGTAATTATGGCTAGCTGTAATCGGCCTATTTTGAGCCGCATGAGGCTACGTGGCTCTTCTTGAGCCGCATAAGATTCTTGAGCCGCATGCGGCTCTTTGGGACTTTTCGAGCCGTATAAACTCTTCAAGCTTTTGAGCCGTATGCTGAATCTGGGCCACATATGATTTACTATTCTTTTTCATGCTTCTACAAAACCCCCTTCAAAGTTTTCAATTTGAAAAAATTGAAGTACTTTGAATAAGAAGCATGTCCACGTAATCTCTTCACGCCGCATAGACTTCTCTGGCCGCATAAGACTCTCTAGCCGTATAGGCTGCTCTGGCCGCATGGACTGCTCTGGCCGCATAGACTTCCTAGCCGCATAGACTGCTCTGGTCGTATGCTGTCCTTCATGCCACGTAGGCGTCTCATTGATTGTTCTTGATTAGTTTTGATTTAAAGCCGTCTTTTGGGTAGGATCCCAATAGTCGGTATTAAATATTTTGGATTGCCTTGATGATTCTGAGCACTCTTTTTTGCATGAGAGGGGATAAAATCCCAAGAGTCGATTTTATCTTCTAGGCATCACATGATTCGAAGCGTCCATCGGTCTACGAGCCCCATGTCCTCCTACAAATATGAGTAACTTTTAGAGAGAGACTCTTTACTCTCTTCTCTTGTTCAAGCCTTCTCGTCTTAGTTGCCATCTTTTCTTCTCCTTTGATCTTTTATGGCTCCCAAAACTTCCTCCGGCGCTGCGGCGAAGGGTAAAAGAGCGGCTTCCTCGTCGACCGTGGCGCCCATAGTTCATCCCGACGTTCACTCGGCCATTGATGGTAAGGATATTAGGAGAAACTATACGAACTCAAAACCCTAACCATCATGGCTACGCCGCATGTTTTATGCGCGGGCCTTCTTCGTCTTCATTGAACCGTTCAAGTTCATTATGATGAATCCATATACCGTGCTGTATGTGCCGCATGTACATCTCATGTCCGAGCCGCATGGGGGTATGCCCCATGTCCGAGCCGCATGAGTCATCTTGTGGCCGTATAAGCACTTTGCAAACTGGGCCGCATGAAGACCCCTCAAACAGTGCCGCATAAGCTTCCTTTGAACTTTGACGCATGAAGTTCCAACAAAAAGGACCGCATAAGCTCCCTCGAACTGTGTCGCATGAAGTTCCAACAAACAGGACCGCATAAGCTCCCTCGAACTGTTCCGTATGAGACCCCATCAAATCAGAGCCGCATAAGCTCTTTTAAACTGGGCTGCATGAGCACCCGCTAAACAGAGCCGCATAAGCTCACTTGAACTGCATCGCTTGAGGCCGCGCTAAACAAAGCCGCATAAGCTCATTTGAACTGGGCCACATGAGGCCCCATCAAACCAGAGCTGCATAAGCTCTTCTAAACTGTGCCGCATAAGCACCCACATAATAGAGCCGCATAAGCTCACTTTAACTTGGCCGCATAAGCACCAACAAAATGGAGCCGCATAAGCTCCTTTCAATTGTGCTGCATAAGGACCTGCCTAATTAGAGCCACATAAGCTCGGAAACACTAAGCAGTTTTCCCTGGTCATCTTCTAACTTGTTTCTTTTGTCCTTTTTTTATTAAATCTACCAGTCAATCATGCGGGAGAGCCCTTGGTTGGTCGAGCCCAATTTGCTGTGGGCGTTAGGTTCGACCATATAGTCGAGTATGTGGTGAACCAGCTTCCCAAAGATGAACCTGTGGAGAGGCTGAGAGACATTAAAAACCAGTCCTTCTTCTTTATCTCGGGGATGATGAACTCAGGACTGCTGGGGGGTAAACACCTGAAATCGGCATTCCTCTTCGGGGACGCCCTGACTGTGAAGAACTCCTAGGTTCTAGGTATATCTGAGAGTTGGTGTTTTACTTCTGACAGGATGGCGATCCATATTCCTCAGATGGGGCGTCATTTCCCACTGTCGTAGTTCAACATGTTGCCCATGGACAGGAAGATGGAGGATTCCTTGACTTTGAGTCGGTCTGGGATGTTTATGGGCAATATTAACTATAATAACAACTTGGGGTCAGTGTACGCGGGCAAGGTACCGGTCAGCCGCCACGTGATGGGGTTGGCCCCGGGCAATTTCTTGAATGTGCAGGGTCCCAATTTCAAGTTTTCTCAAGCTGACACTTTCCTGAACCAGCTTGCTCGGAAGGGGTCTTATTCCGTTGGTCGGCTGTCGCTGCTGAATTGGATACACCCCCTCCCTTCGTGGACCAACCTGTCTACGTGGATAATAGAAATACGAGACTCTCCTGCGCGAGATTGGACTCTACCATGCTATTCGGGGCCCCTATTACGGCTTGCCCCTAAACAAGAAATTGTTCATGGCTCTGCTGGAGATGTACAACTGTCGTACAGGGACTTTCTTTACACCCGTAGGGGAGATGGGGCTTGCTCTCCACGAGATGCATGACGTCTCCAAGCTGCCTTGGGGAAATAAAGTCTTTGAGGTGTATACCCCGACGAACGAAGAGTTTGAAAATTTGGAGGAGAGGTTCCCGGGCTTTGTTTCCATCTACCGGGAATTGCTGTGTCATCACAGCACGTGCCAGCAGCTGTCAAAGAAAAAGAACGACAGTTCGGAAGGGAACCTTCCTCACACAAAGGTCTGGCTCACTTATCTTTTTAAGCTCGGTGCCTCAGGCCGGGTTTCTCCCCGAAGTCCTCACACTCAGGAGCAGGTGCAGGACCAGGTGTCGTCCGCCAAGAAGGTAAGAACCGCTAGCGACAGATTCGGGAGTCAATCTGACTCTTTTGCTTATTTTTATCAAGACACTCAGCCGTTGTCCGAGAAGGCACTCCTGGCAGCATTCCTGATGGTGTGGCTGTGGAACTGCGTGGTCTCAGGAGGGGCTAGTTTTATTGAGAGGATCAGCCGTAACTTTATCCTCCCCGCTGTGAAGCTGGTCTTTGGGGTCAGACTAGCTCTTCTTCCGGCCATGGTGTGCAGCATACATCGTGGCCTTGACATTTTTTCGTCCAAGATTATCGCCCGTGATACGACGAAGGACTTTGAATATATTGAGCTACCCTATTATTATCTGATGGGGTGGCTGCTGATGCATTGCCGGTCTTTGATGAGGCCTGGCCCCGAAGATGGCGTTACTGTTGATGATGCTTTCATCTTCCAATATCGTCGTATGCCTTGGGATTGCGAGACTATGCGTGCATGTCGGATGGCACTGGCGAGAGTGGACAGATACACTTTTTTTGTGTCTGTTCCTCATTTTAAAGTTGAGAAAATGAGGGTCGTACATCTTGATGGTATTGGGCCTCCCACTTTTTATTCGACAAGATGCTCCTTTGACTGCACAACATTCGTCCTTCCCACCTGGTATACCGCAACCGCAACACTGTCTACTTGGAGCCCTACTTGCCCAGTAGGTTCTCCCGCCAGTTTGGGTATAGCCAGTTATTCTTGGACAGTACCAGCTCTTGCCTGGGTTTTGAAGGTAGTATCCTTGATAACATCAGGGCCTGGCACTATTATAACACGGTTCACACCCGTACCAGCTTCTTAGTTCCTGATGTTGGGGAGCCATGGGAGATCTTGTATTTGGCGGCTCTATACCATGTTACGGCGAATAAGCCTCTTGTTGATTTTGACCCGAGTACCAGCTTCATTGTTGGTACTGGCTTGGAGGAGAAGCCCAAGGGGTCCAAGGCGAGGAAAAAGAGGGAGAACACTGTTGCTGTGTCGGACTCAGAGTCTGCCAACGCGGATGAAGAGGATGACGAGAATGATCCCGATAACTCTATCCCTCCTGCAGATGAGGTGGTGGCGGATCAGCCGCCTGTTGTGCCTGGTCCATCGCACAAGTGAAGCAGGCGTGAGTCCACTGATGGCGGGCTAACTTACTCCGTAAAACAGGCCATGTTTAAGCCTCGCGAGCTGCTCATTAAGGAGAGACGCGAGGATGTTGATGCCATTTCGGAGGTGAATTAAATTACAACCATCTTCTTCTTTAGCTCTTCTTTTTTTCCGAACTATGACCTAATCATTTTTTTCTCTGTAGGCGTCATGAAAAAGGGACTTTCCAGAGCCGGATGCTGCCCCTGCGGTCGACTCGGCTCTAACTACTCTAATTAGAGATATGAGTGCCGAGATTCTTGTCCCCGGGATTCTTCCAGCTACGGCTGAGGTTACTCCAGTTGTTGACATCCCAACCCAGGGCGATGTGGGCTCTGCTGAACCCATCCTCGAGACTGCTGAATTTCAGTCGGGTGACGCTGATCTAGTTGTATCTCCTTCCGGGGCGGCTGGGGCAGAGGAACCAATTGTATTTGACTCGGATGTCGCTGGTGAAGAGGCTGCGGCGGCTGTGAGCGAACCTCAGCCTCAGCAACTCCTTCCTGGTACGATAAGCCAAGTCTTGACTAGTGAGGAGGTTTATTTGCTCTATCATCACATCCTTCGGGTTAAACTGATTGATGGTTGCTCCGGACATACATGTCCTGCTCCTTCACTGCCAACGACGGACATTATCAGGGAAGTGTTCGCCATAGGGGATCTGGTGGAAGAGAGTGTGCCTCATCCCCCTCCAACTTACATTGATGGACCTTCCGGTGAATCGAGTTTGGGAGAGCAGGCGGCGGAACGGTCAGGGCGGAGAGAAATGGTCCCTGCACCCTCCTTTGTTCATGTGGCTCCGGAGGTCGACCTTTCCACCCGGCCGAGTCTCCAGATCCTTCGGGCTGCGGAGGAGGAATTGGCCGCTATTCAAGCGTCTTTTTGCTCAAAACTTGTTTCCCTTGTGGCAGGGGCATCAAGTTCCGGTGCATCTTCTTCGACCCTGCCAGCTATCCTTCCTTTGACGCCGACTTCTTCGGAAGTTCTGGATGAATCGTCAAAGGATGTAGTTGACAGTTTTTACCGTCACCTGAGGCGAGGGGTTGAGGCTGCCGTAGAGAGGGGGACCTCTTTTGCCTTGGCCCGTCAATGCTCCCGTGGCCAGATTGAACTCCTTAGAACCCTCCCCGGTGGGGCAGGGATAGTTGATCTTCTGGAGCCCAAATTATTAGAGGCGGATCAGCTTGTGGCCCAGTTTCAAGTACTGCGGCAAGTCGACCTGTCTTCGGCAGTAGATCAGGAGCGTGCTTTCCTCATAACTGTCATGGAGAAGGTTATGGCCGCACGATATGCATCCAAGCCGATTATAATGAAAGACCTCCACGATCTGTCTCTACAGTATGATTAGCTGAGCCGCAGGGGAGAGGATTGCATTGCTAGGAAAGAGGCCGCCTCTCGCGGGATAATCGATACGAGGGAGCAGATCGTCGAGCTCCAGAGAAAATTGGCTTTCTTGGAATCTGAGCTCGAGGCCTCCCGCACGGATAATGAGCTAATTGTTCAGGAGGCCAACAAGGTCACCCGTACTTCTGCTGACTTGGAGCGTGCTCTAAAGAAGCTTGAAGATGGCTGGCAGGCTCACGCGTATCTAGAGAATACGGAGCGGTTGACTCAGGAGGCCGAGCGTCGAGCCAAGCGACGGTTTGAGCAGTCGACAGCCATACTGAAGGACCATCTCAGAGAATTATGTATCGCCGAACCATAGTCGACTTTTTCTTTTCTTTCTTTCTTTCTTTATGTTTCTTCATCTTTTTGGCAGGGACGTGGTCCCAAAGAATGTAGTACTTTTGATTTAATTTGAATAAATAACTTTGCTTGCATCATCCTTTATCTGTCGTTCTTGTGCTGCATTTATGTGTTTGCCCCCCTGGGTCTTTTCTGTGGACCTATTACCCTTGGCATACCTTGGTTTTAGATACGGATAATAAGTTTGATAGGGATACCTAGAACAACTCCGCGGTAAGGTGGATATGGAAGTTCCTGGTATCGAGCTAAAGAATGCCGTAGAACAGCTGGGTTCCAGAGGCATGAGATTGTGAGAAAAGAGGCGTGTGTACTAGAAAACTTAGTACAATATTTGTGGTCAACTGCGGACATTTGTGGTCAACTGTAGATATTTATGGTCAACTGTGGACATTTGTGGTCAACTGTGGACATTTGTGGGCCCATTATCCTTGGCTTACCCTGGTTTTGGGTACGGATAATAAGTCGAGAGAAAACCAACATATATACTCAGAGGTAATGAGGACGTGGTAAATATGAGGGTTTCTTCGATGGAGTCTTCCTACTCAGAGGTAATGAGGACGTGGCAGGAGTGGACACCATAAAAGGTACATAGAACAACTCAGAGATAATATGGACGTGGAAGTTCTACGTGAGGGGTGGTTTATTTTTGATGGAAGTGAAACAACTCAGAGGTGACATCGACGTGGTTGTTTCGGGAAATTTGTGGATCTGTTACCCTTTTTATGTACTGAAAGTGCGGGTAATAGATCATGAGGAAAATGCCCTTTTAGGAAGGAAGTTCAGAGGTATGATCATACATGACTTACTACCCAGAAGTGGCGATATGGATTCATTTGGGATGACCAGAGTGTAAGTTCAGCGGTGGCTGGAGGCACATAACTTAACAACCCGATTGATTCAGAGGATGTCATTTAGACATAATACTTCTTCAGGAACTTGCCGTTGACGGGCAACATGAGCAAGTCTTCATTTTGTTTTGCGAGACGGTAAGCACCATTAGAGAATACAGCCTCAATGACAAATGGGCCTTCCCACTTTGGCTGGAATTTGTCGATGGTTTTGTGAGTCATAACCATCGGCCTTCGAACTTCCAGAACGAGATCGCCCACTTGGAATGTTCTGAGTTTAACCTTCTTGTTGAAAGCTTCCGAGATTCATGCTTGATACAACTCGATTCATTGTTGAGCTAACAGGCACTTCTCATCTAAGGCCTCCAACTCTTGTAGCCGACGACGGTAATTATCATCCATCGTCAATCGATAGGTGAGGGCGACGCGGAGTGAGGGGATTCGAGTCTCCAGTGGGAGAACTGCCTCACTCCCATACATCAGAGAGAATAGTGTGTTCCCGGTGGCAATCCGGACTGTAGTACGGTACGCCCAAAAGCATTCGCTAAGATTTTCATTCCAGTCGCGTTAGTTGGAAGATACCAACTTCTTGAGCAGCTTGATTATAGTTTTGTTGAATGCTTCTGCCAACCCATTCGCCGCCGGATTGTACGGTGTTGAAGCAACATTCTGGATTCGGTGTTTGTCGCAAAATCGATAGAAGGCGTGGCTTGCGAACTGCGGACCATTGTCGTGGATGATCCTTCGAGGCAGCCCGAAGCGATAGATGACGTGATGCTTGAGGAAGCTGATCACATTTGATGTCTTCACCTCTGCAAGCGGGATAGCTTTCGCCCATTTGGAGAAGTAATCTGTAATTGCCAGTATAAAGCGGTGTCCTCTGGACAAAGGTAGAGTGATTGGACCAATGATGTCTATTCTCCATGCCTCAAATGGCCAGGATGCCACCGTCGGGTGTAGGAATTTAGATGGTTGATGTATGAAATCTGCGTGGACATGACACGCTTTGCACTTTCTTGCATAATCTATCGCATCTGCCACCATCGTAGGCCAGTAATAACCCATGCGGCGAAGGCGGTCTTGCAGCTTTGGGCCAAGTTGATGGCCCCATAAACACTGTCGTAAGCTTCGCGTACCGCTTCTTTGGCTTCTGTTTTGGACAGACACCGAAGCAGTAATGCATCGTATGACCGCCGATACAGCATCTTTATTTCTGTATCATGGAAGAATCTGAGAGAACGTCTTCTAAGAGAGGTGGCTTCTTTCAGGTTCTCCAGCAAGATGCCATAAACTGCGAAGTCGATAAATGGGAGCCTCCAATCTTGTGTCTCGTCGAACGTCAGGGCAGAATAGCTCTCAGCAAATTGGACGTTGTTCTTGGGACAGACCAACTCATGGCCTATTACGTCCACCAAATAATGAGTATATTTTGGGACCGCCAGGGAAGCGGCCAGTCCTATTAAGGCGTCGGCTTCAATGTTCCGGAGTCTCGGAACATGTTCTATAAAGAACCCTTTCAGAGACGTAATGATGGCGATCGCTACCTGATGATAGGGGATCATGTCTTCATGACGAACTTCAAATGAACCTCGGATCTGATTGATGATTAACTGTGAATCGCCATATACCTCTAGGTACTCTACCCCCAGTTCTTTTGCAAGTCGGAGGCCGTTAATCACGGCGTTGTACTCGGCCACGTTGTTCGAGCAGGGTTCTGTAAGGGAATATGCCCGGTTGATCACCAAGCCAGATGAAGAAATCGGTACCACTCCGACCCCAACGACAATGTTGCCCTTGGGCCCGGTTCTTGAAGCACCGTCGAAGAACATTCGCCAGACAGAATCATCGGAAGCCATGTTTGAATTGGCGACCTCGTCTGGAATCTCTTCATTTATTCTGGTTGACTCCGAACTTGGATGGGCTGCTAAAAAGTCTGCCAGAGCTTGACCTTTAACAGCCTTTTGCAGAACGAAGATCATGTCATAGGGAGACAATAATATCGCCCAGGTAGCGAGGCGAGAGCTGAGTACACCCGACTTGGTCATGAGGACCCTGAGGGAGTTAACTCTTGATATGACATGGATGGTTTGTCCTGTAACATAGTGTCGCGTCTTTTGGATAGCGAACACCAGAGCAAGACATTCCTTCCCCACGGTGGTGTATCTATGCTCAGGCCCAATCATCATTCGGCTGAGGTAATAAATAGCTTGTTCATGCCCCGCGTCATTATTTTGTGCTAGTAGAGCACCAAGGGAATGCTCCATCGCTCGTACATAAAGCAAGAACGGCTTTTCAGCAACCGGGGCCACCAGAACTTGAGGTTTTGACAAATATTCTTTGATGTTGTCGAACGCACATTGGCACTCTTTATCCCATACGAATGAGACATCCTTCTTCATGAGGTGGGTGAATGGTTGACATCGCCCGGAGAGGTTAGAGATAAACCTCCTGATGTAAGCTAGCATCCATTGAAGGCCTCAGAGTTTACAGAGATTTCTCGGGGGACCCATCTCCATGATTGCCTTTGTCTTCTCCGGATCTATATGAATTCCCTGGGCAGTAATGATAAAACCCAGGAATTTTCCACTAGATACGCCCAAGAAGGATTTGGTTGGATTCATCTTCAATTTGTGCGCTCGCATCAGGTCGAATATCGTCGTCAGATCCTGTAGATGGTCTCCCTTAGAGCGGCTTTTGACAGCGATGTCATCAACATACCACTCCACGATCTTACGCAGGTGATCTCTGAAGATGACACTCATGGCTCTTTGATATGTGGCGCCGGTATTCTTCAAACCGAAGGGTATGACTGTGTAACAGTACACGCCAATCGGTGTTCGGAATGATGTATGCTTTTCGTCGTCAAGAATCATCTTGATTTGGTTGTATCCTGAGAAGCCATCCATGAATGACATGCGCTCAAAGCCACATGTGATGTCGATCATGATTTCCGTAATGGAAAGAGGGAACTCATCTTTAGGACATGCTTTGTTTAGATTTCGAAAGTCGACGCAAATTTGAATCTTTCCATTCTTCTTGAGGACTGGTACTATGTTGGCGACCCAGTCTGGATGTTGCTCCTCCCGGATGAATCCGCTGGCTTTCAGTTTGTTGACCTCAGCTTCGATAGAATTTATGATGTCCGGGCGGAAACATCTTTGCTGTTGCTTGACCGGCTTTACGTCTGGATGAATGTTGAGTTTATGAAGTGCAACCTTGGGGTTTAGCCCTGGCATGTCTTCATAGCTCCAGGTGAACACGTCGATGTACTCTCTGACGAGTACAAAAGTGCCTCCCGTTCTTCGTCTGTCAGACTTTTGCTGACGAAGATTGGCTTTGGAGAGGACTCATCGCTGAGATCAACTTGTATAACCTCATCTTCGGTGGAAGGTTCACGGAGTTCGAAGCATTTCTCCCATTATGCATCTAGTTGCTGGACCCAAGGTTCTAACTCGAGGAGTTCGGGTACGTCTTCGTCTTCTTCGTAGGTATCAGCAAATGCCATATTGACAGACAGAGCTTGCCTGAATACGTCCCCGATGCTGGTATCTGAATCAAAAGTGGGCGATCCAGTTGAATGTGAATGCCATTCGCACTCCTCATCCGAGCTCTCGGGAGTTGTTGTAGGAGTAACATAGCCTAGGCCATGTCTGGTCTTGCTATAGTAATCCTAAGGTTTTCCAGCTGGGACTGGTAATTACAAAGGTAGTCGCCGGCCGGTGCCGTAGTTCAAGCCTGGGGTAGACTCCATGTCGTACCCCTGTTTTTGCATAAGATACTTGGAATGGGAGCTATAGAGATAAAGCGGCAGTCTTCCAGTGTCGGGTTTGAGATCGACTTCTTCTGGCCTGAAGGACTGTGGATCATTCTTTCTGCCGAAGATGATTGGATGATCGTCTCCCTCGACTATGAAGCAGGCGCCTTCTACAGGAGTGATTTGATTCGTGGCATAGACATTTGTCACTTGCGTGTGTAGGTTGGTGCCTATACAGTGTTCCATAGCATACATTATTCGAAGCTTATTAAGCTCGAGGTAGTTCAAAGATAGTCCTTTCTTGATAAAGTACGGTATCTTTTCCGGTGGAATTAAATCGTCAGCGGAAGGAACATCAGTATGGGCGACCACATACTTGGCCAGCTCTAGCTCGTCTTCAACCACCCCCTGTATCAATGAAGATTGAGAGGACAACGTCGGGGTGAACTACGGGCACGTCAGCTGGCGGAAGAGCTGCCACATTCGTCGTCACAGAAACAGCTTTCTTACCCTTCGCCGCCAATGAAGACGCTACCTTCTTCGCCGCAACAGTCTTCTTGGGAGCCATTACTATGATCAGAGAAGGAGGACGAAGACAAGAGAGCTAGGGCAATAGCAGAAAGTAAAAGAAAGTCTTTCCCAAACACCCTGCTATTTATAGGCAGAACCCCAAAGGACCGACGCATCGATTCATGTACAAAATAACCGACTCTTCGGTTGTCAAGGCGATCTGATTATTTAAGGCTAAACTCTTGGGATCCTGCCCCAAAAAGCGGCATTGAATCTGACAGCAAATCAAGGGTAATCAATGCAAAATATTTGTACATATGGCATGAAGACGTGGCAAGGAGCCCATGTGGTTCAGATGGCCATACGGCTGGAACGACCATGCGGCGCAGATGGCTATGCTGTTGAGGGAGGCTATGCGGCTGAGACACCCATGCGACCAGAACATCTTATGCGGCCAGAGGAGTTTATACATGGCCATGCTTCTTATTCAAAGTATTTCAATTTTGCAAATTGAAAACTTTGAAGGGGGTCTTGTAGAAGCATGGAAAAGAATAAAAGAAAGGTCCATGCGGCCAAGGATACCCATACGGCTCAGAGAGCCCATGCGGCTCAGGGATCCATGCGGTTCAAGCGTCTATGCGGCTCGAATAATTCCATGCGGCCCAGAGAGGAGCCACGTGGCCTTCAACAGCTTCTTCCCTTCGTCTTTTTCTGCATTTAATGCCCTGACGGCTGACAACTCTGACAAAGTGACAGCTCTAACAAAAAGGGGCAATAATGACTGACATAATGGCGCGTTCCTAGGGAAGAGAAAATCTTCTCACAGCTGGCAGAATCCATCTAATCCCGAGGCATGCGGCTGCTACATTTATGCGGCCTCCCATCAGCATGCGGCTGCATCCTTTATGCGGCCGTCCATCAGCATGCGGCTGCATCCCTTATGCGGCCGCCCATCAGCATGCGGCTGTCCACTCCCATACGGCTGTCCATCTTCATGCGACTGTTCATCCCTATGCGGTCGTCCATCTTTATGCGGCCATTTAGCCTCATGCGGCCCACTTATCTACGGCTCTGCCAAGATGATTGAGATACGTGGCAGTCTTATCTTCCTAAAATTATGGGTGTTAACAAATCCTAATCAGATTTGTTGCAATAAATGCCCAGATCAAGTCAAAGCTTGCAAATTAGACACGTGGCATGCCATTACAAGTCGCGAATATTCATGGCAATCAGCATTATTATCTACAGAGATTTTATGCAATCACATTAATTGCTTAAATCTATCATATGCAAGATGGACGACCCAGATTAACTTTCAGACCGCCGATTTTTGAGAATGGGCAATCATTGCAAACCCTAATGATGCCCCCCACTCTTATAAATAGCAAGGTGCCATTCTCTTGAAGGAGGACGAACACACACACACAGAGAGACACATAGAGAGAGACCCCCCGGCTGGGATCCAGAGAGAATCAGAGAGAGAATATACAGAGATCGAGAGGACGAACACACACACAGAGAGAGAGACACATAGAGAGAGAGACCCCGGCCCGGATCCAGAGAGAATCAGAAGGAGCATACACAGAGAGAGCAAAGAGAGCATTTCTTCATCAACGCCAAGTACTTCTTCTCCAGAGCCAAGGCTGCACCCGATCGTCCAAGGAGTAAGGCAGAGCTGCCATCACTTTTCCGAGCCTCTATCGTCACCCCCCAGAATCTAAAGTAAACAATTGTACTTAGATTGCTGTACCTAGGTTTTCGTCCCTAGGCTTTCTTTGTACAAGCGAGTTTGTATTGTGAGTCTAAGTTCAGTCCTCCGATAATTGTTCTGTTCTTTTACAATCAATAGCAAACACGATAGCGACTCTGCTGGGGACAAACTTCTCCACGGCTGAGGAGTTGGTGACGAAATCGGATGCAGCCAAACTTGGCTCCATGCAGCAGAAGATGGTCGTCTGCTTCGACCAACAGGCGTTCGAAGAAATGCTCTCTGAAGGAAGCGCTGGCCAGGTCCAGAAGCGAACCTGCACAAAGAAGGCTCGCAGGGAGTGGAGGCCAAAGTCATTTGCTCCTCCCCAAGCTCTGGATGGAGTACTCTCTGCTGCCCAAGACGGCGAAGGCAAGTCTCATGCGGCTCCACTTTAAGCCATAGAGGACTCTGCTGTCCCGAAGTCCGACAGAGGAAAGCACTACGATACTGGACTTGCAGGGGCAAAAAGTGATTCTATGTGCTCCAGGAAGAAACTGAAAAAAGGCACTAGTCGCAAAACGAAGACTCATGCGGCCAAGATTGCCAGCCGCATGAATAATCTCCATGCGGCCGAAACTGCCAGCCAAATGCATAACACTCATGCGGCCAGGATTTCCAGCCGCATGGAGAAGAGCTATGCGGATGAGACTTTCAGTCGCATGAGGAAAGCCCATGCGGCTACGACTTCCAGCCGCATGGAGATTATTGATTCCAGCCGCATGCCGCCTACTCCACGCGGTTCAGTCTTCGACCGCCTCTCCTATGGTCCTGATCTCTTGTGCTCCCAAGAAGACATGTCTGACTCTCTCCAGCACCACTTAGACTCTTTCTACTATGTGCCCTCACGCACTAGAGTGATGAAGTCTAGGGCAGCACGAGCTTGGCAAGCTCGGTCCGCTGATCCGACCTTTGACCGTCCGAGCGTTCCACATACTGTTATGCGGGCCTCTGATGGAAAGTTGTACATAACCACTCGAGTCCAGCCCCCGGCGGCAAACGGACAGAGTGGTTCCCAAAAGTCTTCCAAAATCTAGGAAGCAAACATAGTCACTCCGGACCCATCTGACTTGCGTGAGGCCATCCTCCACAAACGTAAGAAAAGAGAAGGTGCCTCGGGGAGCAAAGAGTCCTCCTACGGACATCACTGCACCCAAGTCATCATCAACTGCTGTTGCAATAAAGACCGGCAGTCCGTCTTCCAAAGACTGCAACAACCATGTTCAGAAGATGAGGAACTTCCCATCGTCTCCTGTAACTCTGCTCAGAAAATCCCTGCCAATGGGAGAGGAAAGAAGACCAATGTTTCCAGCCCGAAGATTTCAACCACTATGACTAAGAGACTATCGTCTAAGCGGGTGCCCACCACCGGAGTTTTCCAAGGTACCCGTTCAAAGACGAAATCTGCTACAGAGGGAGATTCATCGTCCACATCACTGGGGGTTGCTGGGACTGGGGGTAGCACCCCTCCGAACCTCCACGATAATCCGATGTTCCAAGAAGACGAGCTGGGAGAAACAACTCTCCCATTAGATGCAGCTAATCCCGACGATGATATATGGCGAATATTCTTCGACGGTGCCTCAAGGACCGGACCTAAGGGCAATATCATCGTCGGAGTCGGGGTGGTGCTGGTTTATCCTTCCGGATTGGTGATCAATCGTGCTTACTCCCTCATAGAACCCTTCTCTAACAATGCGGCCGAGTACAACGCTTTGGTCATTGGCCTCCAACTTGCAAGAGAGCTGGGGGTAGAATATCTTGAAGCATACGGCGATTCACAGTTAATCGTCAATCAGATCCGAGGTTCATACGAAGTTCGCCATGAAGACATGATCCCCTATCACCAAATAGCGATCAACATCATCTCGTCGTTCGAGGGGTTCTTCATCGAACACGTTCCCAGACTCCGAAATATCGAAGCCGATGCCTTAGCAGGCCTTGCCGCTTTCCTAGCAGTGCCAAATCATACTCGTCAATCGGTGGATGTGATAGGCCATGAACTGGTCTGTCCCAAGAACAATGTTCAATTCATGGCGAGTTATTTCGCTCAGACGATCGACGAAGTCCCAGACTGGAGACAACCATTCATTGACTTCGTAGTTTACGACATCTTGCCCGAGAACCCAAAAGAGGCCACCTCTATCAGAAGGCGTTCTCTCAGATTCTTCTACGATACAGAGACGAAAATGCTGTATCACCGATCCTATGATAGATTATTGCTTCGATATCTGTCAAACACAGAAGCAAAAGAAGCCGTACGCGAAGCTCATGACGGTGTCTGCGGGGCCCATCAGCCTGGCCCAAAATTGCAAGACCGTCTTCGCCGAATGGGCTACTACTGGCCCACAATGGTAGCAGATGCGATAGACTATGCAAGAAAGTACAAATCCTGCCAAGTCCACGCGGACTTCATCCACCAACCATCCGAATTTCTATATCCGACGGTAGCATCCAGGCCATTTGAAGTATGGGGAATGGATATCATCGGTCCGATTACTCCACCTTCCTTCCGAGGACATCGCTTCATACTTGCCATCACAGATTACTTCTCCAAATGGATGGAAGCTGTTCCGCTTGCAGAAGTCAAGACTTCAAATGTGATCAGCTTTCTCAAGCATCACGTCATCTATCGCTTTGGACTGCCCCGACAGATCATCTACGATAATGGTCTGCAGTTTGCAAGCCACGCCTTCTATCGGTTCTGTGACAAGCACCGCATCCAGAATATCGCTTCGACGCCATACAATCCGACAGCGAATGGGTTGGCAGAAGCATTCAACAAAACCATCATCAAGTTACTCAAGAAGTTCGTGTCGTCCAATAAGTGCGACTGGAACGAGAAGCTTGGTGAATGCTTATGGGCGTACCGTACCACAGTCCGAACCGCCACAGGGAAAACACCATTCTTTCTGGTGTACGGGAGTGAGACAGTTCTTCCATTGGAAACTCAAATACCCTCACTTCGCGTCGCCCTTACTTACCAGTTGACGACGGACGATAACTACCGTCGTCGACTACAAGAGTTGGAGGCCTTAGATGAAAAATGCCTCTTGGCTCAACAACGAATCGATCTTTATCAAGCATGCATCTCCGGAGCCTTCAACAAGAAGGTTAAAATCAGAACATTCCAAGTGGGCGATCTCGTTCTGGCAGTTCGGAGGCCGATGGTCATGACTCGCAAAACTGCCGGCAAATTCCAGCCAAAATGGGAAGGTCCATTTATCATTGAGGCAGTATTCTCCAACGGTGCTTACCGCCTCGCAAAACAAAACGGAGACTTGCTTATGCTGCCAGTCAACGGCAAGTTCCTGAAGAAATACTATGTCTAAACGACATTTTCTAGATTACCGAGTTATGTACCCGCTGGTACCGCTGAACTCATATTCACAAAAATCCCAGATTACCGAGCCATGTACCCGCTGGTACCGCTGAACTCACATCCACAAACACTCCAAATTATCGAGTCATGTACCCGCTGGTGCCGCTGAACTCACATTTCCAAATTCCGGATTATCGAGTCATGTACCCGCCGGTACCGCTGAACTCACATTCCAACTCTCCCAGATTATCGAGTCATGTACCCGTATGTGCCTCTGAATTCACATTCCGGTCACTCTTTTAGGTAGTAAGTCATGTATGATCATACCTCTGAACTTATTTCTCTGAGAGAGCTCCTCCCTCGTGATCTACTACCCGCACTCTCAGTGCACAAAAAGGGTAACGGATCCACAAAATTTCCAAAAAAACGACCATGTTGATGTTACCTCTGAGTCGTTTCACTTCCGCCAAAAAACAAATCATCCCTCTACATAGAACTTCTATGTCCTCATTACCTCTGAGTCGTTCTATGTTTCCCTTTATGGAGCCCACTCCTGCCATGTCCTCATTACCTCTGAGTGGGAAGGCTCTATCGATGAAACCCTCATATTTGCCATGTCCTCATTACCTCTGAGTAAATATGTTGGTCCTTCCTCGACTTATTATCTGTACCAAAAAAAAGCTCAGGCACTACGCCAAAACATGCATTTTTCGACAGACCAAAACTGTCGTAAATCACATTTAACGACAGTTTTGGTCTGTCAGACGATCCGTCGTTACTAGCGCGTCCCAAAATTTAAACGACAGTTTTGGACTGTCATTTAATACTTGAATAAAATGACAGTTCTTATCTGTCAAATAAAAACAACGGATTAAAACTGTCAAATAACGTGTGAATTGGTTGGATACTACTTTTGCTTTTTCAATAGTTCACGTCTGTCGTTTTTCTGGAAATCTAATAATAAAGAATCTCAAATCATTCATATCAAATCTATTTAAACCTGTTCATCTTCTATATAAATTGAAACACATCTGAAAATAAAATTTTATATCGACATCAACAACCATCAACAATGAAAAAACTTAATCCAAATAGCATTAAGTAATAAATGTATCAAGTTTACATAGCACCAATCTATCAAAACATAAAAAGTAACTCCAATATTGCTAGCTCACAATTATTTCATTCTCATGATGAACAAAAAGAAGACAATGATATTGCTAGCTTACAAGTGCACTACAAAAAAAAGAATTTTAAAATCTCACAAACTGAACCGAATATTTTGGCCAATTGGTCATTTTCCCGATAGTAATATCATCAAACTTTCCATCTCTATCGAACAACATCTCACTGCCGTCAAAAATGTCTTCGATAATAATATTGTAAGCTTCATCATTCAACGGTGGATCTGTATTCACACGTCCAATAGCAACATCTTTCTTTCTAAAGTTCTTCAAAAGATAAGTCTTTATGGGCAAGGTAGACTGATCATGTCCCTATATACAAACATAAAAATACATGAGTATAGAATTAAGCTAATGCATATATAAGGAGCAAGTCTTGACTTAGAGATCAACATTAAATAAGAAAGAATGGGTTGAACCAATTATTTTGTGATATGGAAAAATATTATCCACATGTTATAATATATGGGTTGAACCTACTAGACAAAAAGAAACATAAATGTGGGTTGTATTTGGATCCAAATCTGAGAGAGATCATGCATATATCCACATGTAGCGAGAAAAGAACAGAAAATATATCCACATGTGGATTGGACATATTTTTTGTTTGCTTCATGGACATCTCTCTTCCCATTACATGAGCTTTACAATCATGTAATGATTTTGAAATAACTAATGTTTTTCCCATTACATGAGGTTTATAATCATCAATTTATGTACTGAACCTAGCTACAACAAGTGCAGAAAATCTGTAAATAATTTGGGGGTATGACTTTATTTAATATGAAAAATGTTAACTTTATATGTATTTCAAATTGTACACAATTAGTATATTTACTTCTCATAGTTAAATCAGACACAAACTACAGGAGGAAATAGTAGAAGGCTTTTGAATTGTATGATATATTGAAGAGTAAGTCTTGGTTTGGATACTAGGTTTCTTGTTTGCATTATTTAAATACCTATAGTTTTGAAAACTTGAAGGTTCTGTAAAGTCCAAATTAGTTGCAACTTCGGCCAGATGAGGACTTTGATCCAAAATATTAATTAAGTAGTTGGGCAGTAGGCCAGCAATTTGCATTAAGACAAAACTGCACTTATGTCACATGTAGTACCCTCACAAGTAGAGTACATGTTTCTAATGAGGTTGAGTGCAATACTAGTTGACAATGGTGTTCTGATACCATGTCAAGTTACTTGAGCCTTCATCAAGTCAACTACCTTAGATAATGGTACTGACTATTTTTTGTTTGCTTCATGAACATATCTCTTCCATTGCCATGCAACCATGTCAAGAAATGGAAGCCTGTGATATCACATTGCAGTCACATGCTCTTTTCTTCGACGTATGTGTACTAATAAACACCAGCCCATTTAGGGCTATGATAAAGTTTTGTTTTGACAAGATAAGAACATGTGCTCTCCATGCATCTACCAAATATGTTATTATAGCTTAAATCGCTAAACCTAGCTATTTTACCAACTTTCAGGTATGAAAGGTGCAAAAGAATATTGAGATGGGCCTTGATCCTAATTGTTTGGGTTTTTTATCAGAACCTAATAAATCCGGACCAAAGAATATTGATTATCAGCCAACTTCCTTTTCATCACTACTAGGTGTTTGGGTCCCAACTCTAGATCTACACGCACTACAGCTTTACTTTAGGTATGGTACATATAGATTAAGTTTTACCTGCTTGTGCTTAACCCTTGGTCAGGAACATGTCAAATTAGGGTAGGTTATGCCTCTATTTCCTCACTGATTTGCTACTAACTACTACTATCTGCTTTGCAGGGGGCTGAAATCCATCACAGACAGGGAAGTTTGTTGCTTCATGATCTCATGAAAGAACTCAACCAACATCGATATAGTTATAGATTGGTTCGTGAAGCACTCAAAGTCAAAAAATTGACAGTTTAGCCTTTCCACTGTGTGAGTCTCATGTAGTTTCTGGCTTTTGGATTGGTGGTGGCAAGTTCCACTTTTGACTAACTGGGTTCTGGTCATGTTTGACCATCGTCTTGCTTTAATACTTTTTCCCCCTTATCGGATTATTTTCCTCATGGTGTGTGAGATGACTTATGCATGTATCTTATGTATTTCAACCGAATTGGTGTGAACAAATACATTCATATATGCAATTAGGAAGTACGAGTATGTGTTGTATCTTGTTTGATACTACAATGTGTTGTATCTTGTTTGATACCACAATGTGCTGAAAGAAAAATGTTCTTTACTGTAGACATGGATGAGAAAAGTTGGATTTGCAAAAAATTTAGAATTTATCTTATTAATATTGTAGCATACCGCTGATGCAAGCAGTGGTTTACAGCCTGTGGATTGTGATAAAAAGTTACAGAAGACTACAGCTTTAGTTTGCAGGATGTTCCATATTCTCATCATGTAACTTATATATGTCTGCCAAAATTCTGGTCAAAAACTATATGGAATGAAGCTATGTCAGTGCACATATTACATATATAGTACTATTGGGTGTAACTTCAGAAGTATTCTTGTTGCCTCAATCAATTGTTCAACTAGCTAGAACATGAACTATACAAAATGAAACAGACAAGGTAATATGCAAGACTGAACGTAATATGAATACATATTGTCATATACAACAAACAGACAAGGTAATATGCAATATTGACTTGATGTAGAAACTACTCACCTCAGAAGGACTAGGAGTGTGAAATTGTGATGAAGATTAACTTGATCTAGGAGTGTTAGATACTGCAGCCTGCATAGAGGCTACTGTTTGTTCAAGATTCTCCATCCGATTTAGAAAAGCATCATTCTTTTGCTTTTCTCTACGAGCAATCTCCCGACTTGCAGCTGAAGCACGAATCTCCGTCTTTAAAACACCTTGACCCATTCCATGCACATAACCCTTACCATCACGGCCCAATACCTAAACAATTTTTAGAAGAAGAGATTAATTATATAGTATGAACTTGTAAATAATTATAAACAAACATGAAAACTAATTAGAATCCTATAAACCATTGCAACAGCATCATTGTCCAAATCTTTCTCTCCTAAGTAGGGATCTTCATCTATAAGCCTTTTAATTTTTCCTTACAAGATAAACAGGAGACAAATATAGCTATTAAGTATTCAGATTTGCTAAATATAATGAGAAGAAAGAAGTCAAAAGTTAAGCTTACTAAGTATTCAAACCCGATCGTAGACTGGTAGGATCATTTTTACTAGTGTTTAGATGTGTGGCCAAGTATAACACAGATTATTAACTTCACCTGTAGGACTTGCCTTTTTCTACATCAAGACAAGAAATAGGTTATTAACATAATTTCATATTGCATTGAAATATGAAAAAATGATAGATAATATATTATTAACATCTTTACCAGTTCATGCGCTACCCTCGTACAACCTTTCCTACCAGTTGTATGTAATATCTTAACCTTTTTTTCTCGTATTCCTTCCACAATCACGACGAACTTGATCTTCTTCTGTAGAGTGTAATTCAACAAAAGCTTCCCAATCTTCTTTCTTTATATCTTCTACCACAATATTTTTACGCTCTGTAACAGTTCTAGCCCTATCACAAATCTTTCGGAGTTCTCCCTTCCAATTTCTCCAAGCCCTATTAGCTTTTTTCAAAATTTTATCTTTATCAATTTCTGGTACTTGATATGAAATCTGCAATAACAATTATATATATATATATATATATATATATATATATACACACAAAAAAAAAATATATATATATATACACACAAAAATAAATCAAAATTAGTTACAAAATGAGGCAAAATTTAACATGTTAGAAACACATCAGTAATGGAAACACGGAAATAATGTTTAAAGTGAAAATCCCATTTAACATATACATGTATGCATCTGAAGACATCCCAATCACCAAATAAATGAATCTCGTAACCAATAAGGAACACAACTGGGTTCACAAGCGCAAAGATAACAGGCTTAACTAACAACCGGATTCACAAGCACAACTTGTAACAAATAAGGAACACAAATGCTCCTTTATTTCCTTTTTCTCACAAATCAAAGCTAATGCTAAGATAATGTTCCTCCATGATACACCTCACTTAGAGAATGCATGTCCAAATTTACTGTGAAAAAGTCCTGTATAGCATCATAAAAAGAGTTAGATCTGGTATTTCATTGGTTGTGAATATGGATTATGTATTGGTAAGAATTTGCTATTTTGGTCATACAAACTACATTAATTCCTTTATTGAGCATCTGTAAGCTCCATAGCCTTTGTTGTCTCTTATTATTGGTATCCCTTATCTTCACTCATGAATAGTCGTAGACGCTACATTTGTTAAACTTAGGAAGCTAAACCTGCATCCAAAATCTTTTCTATGCAGTTTCCAGATTGAAAGGAATATGGGGGAGGAGCCAACTGTTGAAACTACATTCATATCAAGGAAGTTGGGCACCAGAATATGTAATATACTAATATACTCTGATTTGTTTATGTAAAATGACCGATTTTGTAGAAACCAATGGCAAAGTAAAGAACATAATGTTTTACAGTTTTTTCCATGTATATAAAAAATAATTTCTATCTGTTGCAAGGATTTCAGTGACTCTAGTTGGGTTCTATTACTGAGGTTTACTCAGACTGCACAATGTCAAGACAAATTGGCAAATAACTTGGCTACTGGGATCAATTATAAGCATTCTGCAACACCAATTATAAGCATCAAAATAGCAATTTTGAACTAAAATTGGATCAATAAACCAGTAATTTGTATCAAAAAATGAATAAAACATGTTTCATGTGGGCACGAACATGACACAACCACACAGCACCCTCCAAGTCCCATAAAACATAAAGGGTCAAGACAAAGAGGTAAGACGATACAATTGTCCGTAGGATATTGCATACGTCTCTATAACACCGTAGGATATTGCATACGTCTCTATAACACACAAAAGAGTGATGCATAGAGACAATCAGGAAGTTATCTATTATATTACAAAAATGAGGTGTCTACTTTACTGAATTAAGCTTGAATAACTACATCTCTTAAACAACTAGCATACTGTACTTAGCAGAACATGTCCAAGTCCTCTATTTACTCAATAAAAACGAAATAAAATGCCGTCAAAGAATAATGAAAAAGATAATACATGTAGCAAAGCTAGCCAATTGCTGTACTTGCCTATGCCAAGCGAAGACTTAACTGGCATAAGCAAATTCCTTGCCATGGGTGTCAAAAGACACCCAACATATAATATTTGATTTCGTTGCAACCATAAAAAAATTCCTTTCCATGGATACTGTGCATCTCTTGAGCACAATTTTGAAAATTCAACACAAAAAATTCCTGGCAGGTGAGGATGGGAGATAGAAAAGAGATATGGGAGGCAGATGAGGATTTATCACATCTAGAGATAACTGTTAACATCACAGAAGCTATACTACATTGTACTGGGAAAAAAAGCATAAGCTATTGTGGTGTGTAATGTTGTAGTGCCTGTAACTAGTTTTACTTTGGCAATGTTCTTTTCCTGGCAGCTTGAAACAAAAGCTATACTAAATTATACTGAAAAAAAAGCCATGTCCATTTCATATCCAACACTGACAGGGCAAGCTTTTAAGTTTCCATGCTTCATACACGAAAAACTTGGTCCATGCTAGCAAAGTGAATAAATTAGAGAGGACTTGTGGAGGAGCCACAGGACACCAACATCATACAAAAGGCTTAAAGCATATGCTAAACCATTTGTCAATCTTCAAAAGTTGCTGGATCGTTCAACAAAACAAGTACCAAAATGTATGGAATGTACAATTAATTCAAGGCTAAAACATGTATAAAATATAAGGATTATAAAAATCACAAAAATACATCTAAAAATCTTATGTCGTATATGATAGAAATTTGATGTTTTCTAATACAATACAAGTCCAAAACTAGAAAACATGAAGAAAAATATATCTTAAACAAAAATAGCTTATGCAGTAGTGAGGTTCTGAATTTTTATTTATTATGGTACATATAGCACTCATAGCAACATTGCAGAAGATACAATCAGAGTTGGCAAAGGAGTTAACAAAAAAGCTTTTCTATATTTCACTATTTCAGGATAATTTCAAGGTTGGACTGACACTGTTAGCAAATCTGATCTGTAGGCTTTCTTATTTCTTGTTGAATGGAATCATCAACAAGCTAAAAAAAAATTGCAATACAAAATAACATCTCAATTGCCAATAAAAAAAATGACATCTCAGTTTGATCTGGAAAAAAATTGCAATATACATGGGTCAGCAAGACTTAGAAGTATTCATTTTTCAAAGAAAAGGTACCAGGAAACATATGACATCTCAGTTTGTCCATACTCATTTTACCTAGGTTAGTTGCCAATAAAAAAAATGACATCTCAGTATTACTAAGCTGCTAAACCTGAACAAGGATGCATGACAATATAAAATATTTATCACTCCAAATAAGAAAAACAGTTGTCTCAACACCCATTCTTTTCCAACAATTGTACCACAAGGCTTGATAGAAAAGTAATTGATGATCATAATGCAAAAAAAAGACAGGCTCCAGCTCTTTCCCTGAGATGATTTTCTAACTAATTATAATTACCGAATCAAAATATATAATGCTTCCGTTCTCTACTTTACAGTCCTCAAAAGTCATGAAGTTAAACAACACTTCCTTAGAAAATTCCTGTAAAGGAAGTATACCATCCTCCAACAGTCTCCCAGAAAGGCTAAGTCTGATTTGAGACTTGCCCTGAGATACTCAAAATCGAAAATATGAGAATATATTCAGAATATATTGGGACGATTAATATCAGAATATATTCAGACTTGCCCTGAGATTTGCCCTAACATACACTCATGGAATATTCAGAATATATTGGGACGATTAATATCCCTATCGGATATGAGACTTGCCCTGAGATACTCAAATCGAAAATATGTGCATATCCGCCAGCAATGCCACATTCTGCAAGAGTAACAAAATCATCCAAATGTCTTCCGTCGTATTCTAGTTTCTGCATTTGTTGGTTACATATGACTTGAAAAAAATTGCGATACAAATCAGATATGTAGGCTTTCAGTATTACCTAGGTTAGTTGCCAATTAAAAAAATGACATCTCAGTTTGATACAAATAACATGGGTCTGCAAGGCTTTCAGTGTTACCTAGGTTATTTGTAAAATATTCATTTTACAAATGACATCTCAATTTGATACAAATGACACATAAAAGGTACCAGGAAACATATCATACACACAAAACGTACCAGCAAATAATGCAATCAAATGAAATCAGAGGTTTCTTGAATGTGAACATTTAGTATAGTCAACTTTGTTGTTTATAAGGGGTAGGGAAGGGAAAATGGCTCCATCAACAAGTCAAACAGAAACTTTAGAAGTTGTTAAACTTGTTCTTTCGAGCTCAATTAAAGTTGTTATTGACATAGTTTAGTATCAACTTCTTCGAGAAAATCAAGGTGTGGAGTTGCTTGTGTGAGTTGTCGATAAGTGGTCAATTGTTGGTGTGAGTTGGTTTTTTTCTTGCAACTGCATTGACAATATAAAACTTGATTGATCAAAGAATTCCTAGGTCTCTTCTTCTTTTTGATTAGTTTCAGTTGTACGTATATTTCTTGTTTCTTTTGTGAACATTAAGGTATGTTTTGACAATAAGCCAGAGAATATGTGAGTGAGTGTTAGCCTGTGTATAAATAGGCGTGATCTATCTCATTAGGAAACGTCAAAAGCAATCAAAGTATAAAGGAGCTAGTGTGAGTGTTAGCCTTTTGTGAGTTCCTATTGTGAGTGTCCTTAAGTGAGTGTTTGCTAGTAGTTCTTTTTATGAGCGTTATTTAGAGCGATTATCATCTTGTATACAAGTTTTATATTAATAAACTTCTATTGCCGACTGTTCCAAGTGTGCTAGTTCTCCTTCGATATGAACTATGTATCTCCTAGTATTTGTCATAACTATGCACATGGTCTGATGGTTATAACTTTACTCTAGATGCCCTTTGTCTCTCATTATATTTCTTTACAAGAATCTAATTATGTTGATTTATTATCCGAAAAATAGTAATGTCGATGCGTCTTCCGTTTGTTCTTCTGCTGCTATCGATCTTCCAAATGACAGACTATTTCATATAGATTGATATAATAAGTTGGTATAATGATTTAATTAACTCATCGAGCTAAATTTCAATGCAGCCGTGAAGGAAAAAAAAAGGTATTTTTGTCGTTCCAAATGTGTATAAGCTGGATCTAACTTTAATTATCAATGATTACACCATGAATATCTTGAACTTGACAATAGAACTTCTTCTTCAGATGTTTTATATATGTTACTTGCGAAACTGTTGTGAGGTCATTAGAAGTTCTGATACAACAGAGAATATGCTTAGTAACTAGATTTGTACCTCAAAATACTTGCTTGATAGATTGGAAGTTCTTATGTAAACAATAAGCCCTAGCTTTAGAAGCCCCTTCTTCCACTGCTGACCTAAAGAGAAAGGGAGATCCGAAAATGGTGAATAATTTTCGAAATAATAGAGAATTGAGAAAATACAAAAAGCTTAAACCCTAGAAAATAAATAAGTACAAATCCTGAAAATGATCAATATTCTCAAGTATGGAGCATAGAAAATAAACAATAACAAATCCTACAAAATAAACCCTAGAAAATAAAAATAAAAAACAAATCGACTTTTGTCGCTCCCTCAACAAGGAAATCCCCCTTCCCGATATGTAGAATACTACATTGCCACAGCCGTGGAACAAATCACACGGGGGTTCCTTGTCGAAGGAGTAAAATTAACAAGAACAAATTCCGCAGAATCACTCGGGGGTTCCTTGTCGAAGAAGATTGCGGCGTGGGGGTTCCTTGTCGAAGGAGATTCGAACGGACAAAAGGATTTGAGAAAGTATAATGGATGTTACCTGGTGTTGGCGGCAGTTTTTATTTGAGCACGGTGGGTTCTTAGAGAAAGTAAAGGGTTTTTGTTATCTGGTGTTGGCGGCGGTTTTTGTTTGGGTGCGAAGGAGAAGAAGAGTTTGAGCGCAAATATGAAAATTTTGGGGGGAGTATGTTAGCGGGGTTTTGGTAAAAGCAAACAGCAAAATTTTCATTAGAATAGTATGTGGAGCCAAATTTTAGATAGAAACAACAGTTTTTATTTGTCAAATCCAAATCTACTGTAAGTTGGTGAAATAGGTTTGATGGTACACGACAGTTTTTATCTGTCAAAAATGCAACGATAGTTTTAGTACGTCGTTGTTGGACAACTCTAACTGTCACAAATCGTTCTTTTTGGTCTAGTGAGGGTACGCCAAGGATAATAGGTCCACAAATATCCTCCGCTGAGTCCACTCCTGCCATGTTCTCATTACCTCTGAGCAGGAAGATTCTACGGTAAAACCCCCATACTTGCCATGTCCTCATTACCTCTGAGTAAGTATGTTGGTTCTCTCTCGTCTTATTATCCGTATCCCGAACTAGGATACGCCAAGAATAATAGGTCCACAAATATCCTCCGTTGAGTCCATTCCTACCATGTCCTCATTACCTCTGAGTAGGAAGATTCTACGGTAAAACCCCCATACTTGCCATGTCCTCATTATCTCTGAGTAAGTATGTTGGTTCTCTCTCGTCTTATTATCCGTATCCCAAACCAGGATACGCCAAGGATAATAGGTCCACAAATATCCTCCGTTGAGTGCATTCCGACCATGTCCTCATTACCTCTGAGTAGAAAGATTCCACGGTAAAACCCTCATACTTGCCATGTCCTCATTACCTCTGAGTAAGTATGTTGGTTCCCTTTCATCCTATTATCCGTATCCTAAGACAGGGTACGCCAAGGATAATAGGCCCACAAATGCCCTTTGCTAAGTTTCTTAGTACAGGCCCATCATTCCTCATCATGTTCCGGGAGCCCAGCTGCTCCTTTGCATTCTTTCTTCCGATACCCGGAACGTCCATGATCACCTTACCGTGGAACTGTTTTATGTATCCCCAATCAAACTTGTTATCTGTACCTAAAACCAAGGTATTCCAAGGGTAACAGGTCCACAAATAAGTCCCCCATTCGGGGCAAATGCTGCCCCAATACCACAAGCACAACAGGCAGTACAAATAAAAGGTGGAATAAAGTATGCTCTTTTATTTGGAAGGCAAAAAGTACTACATGTTCTAGGGATAATGCCCCATTTAAAGAAATAAAAAGAACAAAAATAAAAAAGGAGAAAAAGGCCGTCTTGGTTCGACATTACATAATTCCAGGAGACGGTTCTTCACCAAGGTGGTCCCCTGATCAAGCCGCTGTTTAGCTCGGTGCTCCGCTTCCTGGAACAAATGCTCTGCATTATCCAAGTCCATGTGTGCCTGCCAGTCATCCTCCAACTTCTTCAGGGCAATTTCCAGATCAGCCGAAGCTCGATTCACTCTGTCAGCCTCCTGGATAATTAGCTCCCTTTCGGTACGGGCAACCTCAAGCTCAGACTCCAGGAAAGCTAACTTCCTCTGAAGCTCAAGGATCTGCTCCCGCGTGTCAATAATCCCACGGGAGGCAGTCGCTTCCCGAGCCATAACATCTTCACTCTCGCGGCTTAACTCAGAAAAATACTTATGTGGCTCCGTTCAGCGAAGGTTCATGCGGCAGTAATCTCATATGGCTCTCAGAGTTCGGATAAGTTCACGATGTTCACATGACAAACAAATTCGTACGAGTCTATGCGGCTCAGCGCAGCCTATGTGGCTTCGTTGACGAAGCACGTATGCGTCCACAGCAATGATTCTCATGCGGCTTGCGGCTTGACCATGAGATGTACATACGACACACATGAAGATGAAGGCTCGCGCATAAGGTATGCGACGTAGCTATGAAAGTTAGGGTTCCAAACTCATGCAAAGGTCCTTACCATCGATAGCGGGGTGGACGTCGGGGTGAACTACGGGCACGTCAGCTGGCGGAGGAGCTGCCACATTCGTCGTCGCAGAAACAGCTTTCTTACCCTTCGTCGCCGATGAAGACGCTGCCTTCTTCGCCGCAACAGTCTTCTTGGGAGCCATTACTATAATCAGAGAAGGAGGACAAAGACAAGAGAGCTAGGTCAATAGCAGAAAGTAAAAGAAAGTCTTTCCCAAACACTCTGCTATTTATAGGCAGAACCCCAATGGACCGATGCATCGATTCATGTGTAAAATAACCGACTCTTCGGTTGTCAAGGCGATCTGATTATTTAAGGCTAAACTCTTGGGATCCTGCCCTAAAAAGCGACCTTAAATCTGACAGCAAATCAAGGGTAATCAATGCAAAATATTTGCACATATGGCATGAAGACGTGGCAAGGAGCCCATGCGGTTCAGATGGCCATGCGGCTGGAACGACCATGCGGCTCAGATGGCCATGCGGCTGAGGAGGGATATACGGCTGAGACACCCATGCAGCCAGAATATCTTATGCGGCCAGAGGAGTTTATACATGGCCATGCTTCTTATTCAAAGTATTTCAATTTTGTAAATTGAAAACTTTAAAGGGGGTCTTGTAGAAGCATGGAAAAGTATAAAAGAAAGGTCCATGCGGCCAAGGATCCCCATACGGCTCAGAGAGCCCATGCGGCTCAGGGATCCATACGGTTCAAGCGTCTATGCGGCTCGAATAATTCCATGCGGCCCAGAGAGGAGCCACGTGGCCTTCAACAGCTTCTTCCCTTCGTCTTTTGCTGCATTTAATGCCCTGACGGCTGACAACTCTGACAAAGTGACAGCTCTGACAAAAAAGGGCAATAATGACTGACGTAATAGAGCGTCCGTAGGGAAGAGGAGAAAATCTTCTCACAGCAGGCAGAATCCATCTAATCCCGAGGCATACGGCTGCTACATTTATGCGGCCGCCCATCAGCATGCGGCTGCATCCTTTATGCGGCCGCCCATCAGTATACGGCTGCATCCCTTATGCGGCCGCCCATCAGCATGCGGCTGTCCACTCCCATGCGACTGTCCATCTTCATACGACCGTTCATCCCCATGCGGCTGTCCATCTTTATGCGGCCATTTAGCCTCATACGGCCCAATTATTACGGCTCTGCCAAGATGATTGAGATACGTGGCAGTCTTATCTTCCTGAAATTATGGGTATTAACAAATCCTAATCAGATTTGTTACAATAAATGCCCAGATCAAATCAAATCGAGCAAATTAGACACGTGGCATGCCATTACAAGTCGCGAATATTCATGGCAATCATCATTTATTATCTACAGAGATTTAATGCAATCATATTAATTGCTTAAATCTATCATATGCAAGATGGACGGCCCAGATTAACTTTCAGACCGTCGACTTTTGAGAATGGACAATCATTACAAACCCTAATGATGCCCCCCACTCTTATAAATAGCAAGGTGCCATTCTCTTGCAAGGAGGATGAACACACACACAGAAAGAGAGACACATAGAGAGAGAGACCCCCCGACTGGGATCCAGAGAGAATCAGAGAGAGAATATACAGAGATCGAGAGGATGAACACACACACACACACAGAGACACATAGAGAGAGAGACCCCGGCCCGGATCCAGAGAGAATCAGAAGGAGCATATACAGAGAGAGCGAAGAGAGCATTTCTTCATCAACGCCAAGTACTTCTTCTCCAAAGCCAAGGCTGTACCCGATCGTCTAAGGAGTAAGGCAGAGCTGCCGTCGCTTTCCCGAGCCTCTATTGTCACCCCCCAAAATCTAAAATAAATAATTGTACTTAGATTGCTGTACCTAGGTTTTCGTCCCTAGGCTTTCTTTGTACAAGCGAGTTTGTATTATGAGTCTAAGTTCAGTCCTCCAATAATTGTTCTGTTCTTTTACAATCAATAGCAAATAACGTCGCCGACATAACCAGTATAATACAGAGGGCGATCGTGCAGGTTGGTCTTGATAAGCATATCCTACGGAATGAAGACAATATTGGGCATTGCCCCTATGCAAGCGCTGTCCGGGAGATCCACAGGCGAGCTCTCCCCAGTGAGATTGACCTGAGCCAGATATACGTCGGCATTCTGGAGTGCTTCACTCAATGCGGCACGAACATCTTTGGAGAGTCTCAGGTGCTCATATAATGACAATTTGGCTGGTGTGTTTGCCAGTTGTGCCAAAGTATCAAAGTTGTAGGGCTTCTCCAGCCCGTGAGGTGTGTCTCACCGGAGCGGCTTGTTAAAGCGGGTCTCCTTTGGCTTGGGCTTATCGGCCGACGGAGGCTGAGAAGGTCCTGGAGCATCAGCAGCGGTCGGCTGGCGTTCTTCGGCCGAGTTATCCGATGTAGGTTGGGATTGCGCACCAGACCGGGTGACGACAGCCGTAGCTTCTTCGACATCTGCCAAGATTGTGTGGCAGGACTTGACTTTTCCACCCTTCTTCTTGCCGGTGGAGGGCGGTGCGGACTGAGTCACTTTAGGTACCAGGTCCGAATGGACCCACATGACCTCCCTTCGTGATGTGGTGAGAGGCACTAGACCAGCAGCCTGGTCTCTGGGTGGTGGAAGATTAGTGACCTCCATCTTTGCCCGAGGGACGGGTACTACTCCATCTTGAGTCTTTGTCGGAGGAAAGCTGCCGAATTGGACTGACACCATGTTGGCAGCGACCGTCACCTCCTCGAAATCAATGGCCAGGGCCTTAGAATCGATGAGGTTCTGGATATACCGCTTCAATTGGAAGCAGTCTTGTATTGCATGGTGGACGTAGCGGTGGTAGTAGCAGTACTTTGGGATCTCCATCTCTGCAGGTCGAGGTTCACGCCTTGGAGAAGGGAGCTAAATTCGATCTCCTTGTATGAGCATGTCAAGGATGGGCTTGACATGGCTATCTTCAAAGGAGTAAGTCATCTGCGGCCACTGCTTCTTTGCCGGCTTCGGTTCAGACTTCTGGACTGTGTCGGCCACCATAGCCTGTTTGCCCTTGTTGTCTCGGTTGTTGGAGGAATTGTCGTCGTTGTTGTTGTTGGCATTAGGGCATTTTCCCTTGTCCTCTCCTTCCGAGATGTATAATCCTAGTTGGCGAGCTTTCTTGAACTTGTCCTCTGCGCTAGTGGCGCTGATAATGAAAGTCTTCCAGTCCTTGAATTGACTTTCTCCCATCCAGAGGCTGATTGTGGAAAGCAACCTCTTTTGGAAAATTTTAATCAAAGAAGAGTCCAGATTACTGGAGGGCAACTTCATCGCGGTTTGGCAAAACCGCTCAATATAGTTCCTTGTCAGCTCCTTCTCACCTTGAACAACGTCCATGAGGGTGGACATTGTCACATCTTATCCTACCTCGTAGAACCTTTCAAGAAACATGTTTTTGAAGCCGGCGAAGGAACGGATGCAGTTGTCCGGAAGAATGCGGTACTAATCAAATGCTACCCCCTCCAATGCCCCAACGAACAATCGTGTGAGGATCGCATCGTCGTGCGGCAAGTGGTCTATTGTGACCTCGAAATAGGTTATGTACCGCCTTGCAAAGGACTTTCCGTCGTAGCGGTTGATGTTGAACGACTTGTATTGCGGAGGGAAGGGGACATCCCTCCATGCAGCGGGATACAGTTATGGCATCTTCAAGTCTTGGGAGTATTCTCATGCGTGGAACATCGTACGGAGCTCCTGGACTTATTTCCTTGCCTTCCTAGCCTCGTCCGCAGTACTGGGAGCCGTCATTCTGGGCGGATTGTTACCTGGTGTTGATGCAGTTGTGTTCGAGTCCGCATTGACGGCGGGACCCTAGCTTATCTGACCAGGCGTCCTTCCTAGAAGAGTTGGTAGGGCTGCCTTGATTTCTTCCCCCAACTTCACTAAGGTGTGAAGTATGGCCTCAAGAGTGTCGATGCGCTGCTGGTCACTGGGACCGTCTTGGTCATTCTCAGTCATAAATACTGTTATCACACGGGGAACAGTGGTAGGAACTGTAGAGGATGTGCTCTCTGAATCATACCCCCGAATGGAGAAGTCGTCGGGATATGTAGGGATGTTCTCCCCTGGTTCGGACTCGGAGGAAGTGTTACCCCCTGCATCGGAGGTTGCTTCATCTTGGGACCCATGGACATCTGGGTCTGTTGCATCTGTTAGGGGAAATGTCTTCCCTGGTTCATCATCTTGGAACACCGGATTATCGTGGATGTTCCGGGGAGTGCTACCCCCAACTTCGGCTACCCCCTGAGGTACAGCTGACGAGTCCTCCAGTGTTGAAGATATCGTCTTTGAGCGGGTGCCCTGGTAAACTCCTTCTGAGGTGGTTGTGGACAGCCGTTTGGATGCGAGTTTCCTGGCCATGCTGGTTGAGATCGTCGTGCTGGAAATATTTATCTTCTTACCCGCCTTGTCGGTAGTGATCTTTTGAGCAGAATTGCAGGAGGTGACATGAAGCGCCTCGTCTCCTGAGCTTTGTTGTAGGACCAGTCCTGGCTGCGGCAGTCATTGGAAGATGGACTACCGGTCCTCTAGTGCTGTCGCTTTGCTGCAGCAGCAGTTGACAATGGCTTGAGTGCAGTGATGTCCATGAAAGGACTCTCTACACACCAAGCTTTCTTCTCTTTCCTTACATTTGTGAAGAATTACCGCACGTAAGTCCCTCGTTTTGTGGTCTCGGGAGTCCCGAGCACACGAGTGTGTTGGCATCATGTTTGCTCCCTGATTGGGAGACTCTTGGGAACCACTCTGTCCGTTTACCACCGGGGGCTGGACACGGTCAGTTCTGTACAACATTCCATCAGAGGCCCGCCTAACAGTAAGCGGAGCTTTCTGATGGTCAGAGGTTGAGAAGCTGACTGAGCTCGACGAGCCCGCGCTGTCCTAGACTTCTTCCCTCTAGCACCCAAGGGTGCATAGTAGAAAGAGTCCAAATTGTGCCGCACAGAGTCTGGCACATCCTTATTGGAGCATCTAAGGTCAGGACTGCATGAGAGGCGGTCGAAGACTGAACCCGAGCCGCATAGAGCAGATAGTTTATAGCTGGGATTGGTGGCCGCATAGGCTGTCTGCATGTGGCTGGCATTTGTGGCCGCTTGAGCAGTTTGTATACGGTTGGAAGCTGTGGCCAAATGAACCTTCTGTATGCGGCTGGAAGTCGTGGCCGCATGAGCCTTCTGTAGAAGCATAGAAAATATTGCTTTTAGTCCCACATCGGAAATGAAAAAAAGAAAGGGCTCACTCTATTCTATAAATATAGCCCCCTTTCCTCCTTCGAAAAGGGCACCTACTTCTCTTCCTTTCTTCCAACTTGGACTCTTCCTACTATGCACCTTCGGGTGCTAAGTCGAAGAAGTCTAGGACAGCGCGGGCTCGTCGAGCTCAGTCAGCTGTCCCAACCTCTGACCATCAGAGCGTCCTGCTACGCGGGCCTCTAATGGAAAGTTGTACAGAACCGCCCGTGTCCAACCCCCGACGGCAAACGGATAGGGTGGTTCTCAAGAGTCTCCCAACAAAGATCAAGGACAAGTACTTTTACTAGTCCAGCATCGGGAAGCGAACATGATACTTACGCACTCGTGTGCTCGAGATACCCGGGTCCACAAAGCGAGTGAAAATGTTGATCGAGATGTCCTTGACTTGCGAGATGTGATCCTTTACAGGCACAAGGAAAGAAGGGGAGTCTCATGCGACTGGAAACCCAGAAAGCTCCATGCGGCCCATGAGGTTTTTATGCGGCTCAAAATCCAGAATGCTTGATACGGCTCAGAAAGCTTCATGCGGCCCAAAGGCATCAGGGGGCCTTATGCGGCCCAAAATCAACAGAGAGCCCATGCGGCTCAGGTGTCCATGCGGCTCAAGCGCCTATGCGGCTCGAATAGTCTCATGCGGCCCAGAGAGGAGCCACGTGGCCTGCAAACAGCTCTTTTCTTTGTCCTTTACTGCATTAAATACCTTGACGGCTGACAGCTCTGACAAATGACAGCTCTCACACAAAGAAATAATAATGACTCCGTCTTAATGGCAGACTCCTAGGGAAACGAAGGAAATCTCTGACACGATCCCCCGAAATCCAGAAACCTTCATGCGGCCTTGACACGTGGACAGTCGCATGCAGCTCAGGCAGAGACCACCCCATGCGGCTCACGAAGACTATCCCCATGCGGCTCACGAAGACTATCCCCATACGGCTCACGAAGACTATCCTCATGCAGTTCACGAAGAAGGCACTCATCATGCTGTCACCTACACTCATGCGGCTCAGATCATTACCAAGCGGTCCAAATATTCAGGGGGCCACTCTCAAGCAGCCTTGACACGTGGCCAGCCTTATGCGGCTCAATGAGGAGCAACTTTACTGCGGCTCAGATTTCTGCAGTAGCTTACGGTTAAAACACGTGGCATGATAGCAGGGCACGTGGCATCATATTGATCAAAATCCCTCAACAAATCCCAATAAAATATTAGGATCAAATTAGATCATTTGCAAACAAGCAAATTAATGACACGTGTCGAGAAATCCGAGGTTGGCATGACAAATCAGGAGGATTTATGTCAATCATCATTAATTACCCACAAAAGATTTGATGCAATCACATTTATTGCTCAAATCTCATATATTCAAGATGAACGGCCCAGATCCAGTGATCCTTAGCCGCCGACTTTTAAGAATGGACAATCATTGCAAACCCTAATGATGTCCCCCCACTCTTATAAATAGCAAGGTGCCATTCCCTTGCGAAAGGAGAGACATACATAGAGGAGGAGACTCTCGGATAAAAAAAGGAGAGAGACATAGAGAGCCAGAGAGCTAGAGAGAGAATATACAAAGATCAAAAGGAAAAAATTTCTTCATCAATGCCAAGCAGTTCTTCTACAGAGCCAAGGCTGCACCCGATCGTCCAAGGAGTAAGGCAGAGCTGCCGTCACCTTTCTGAGCCTCTACCGTCACCTCCCAGAATCTAAAATAAACAATTGTACTTAGATTACTGTACATAGGTTTTCGTCCCTAGGCTTTCTTTGTACAAGCGAGTTTGTATTGTGAAGTAAAAGTCCAGTCCTCCGATAATTATTCTGTTCTTTTATATTTCATGGCAAACACGATGACGACTTTGCTGGGGACAAACTTCTCCACGGCTGAGGAGTTGGTGCCGCAATCGGATGCAGCCAAACTTGGCTCCACACAGCAGAAGATGATCGTCCACTTCGACCAACAGGCGTTTGAAGAAATACTCTCCGAGGGAAGCGCTGGCCCGGTCCAAAAGCGAACCCGCACAAAGAAAGCTCGCAGCGAGTGGAGGCCAAAGTCATTTGCTCCTCCCCAAGCTCTGGACAGAGTACTCTCTACTGCCCAGGACGGCGAAGGCGACTCTCGCGCGACCCCACTTCAAGCCATAGAGGACTCTGCTGTCCCCAAGTTCGGCAGAGGAAAGCACTACGATGCTGGACTTGCAGGGGCAAAGAGCGATTCTATGTGCTCCAGGAAAAAACTAAACAAGGGCACTAGCCTCCAAACGAAGACTCATGCGGCCAAGATTGCCAGCCGCATGAATGATGACCATGCGGCTGAGACTGCTAGCCAAAAGCACAATACTCATGCGGCTAGGATTTCCAGCCGCAGGGAGAACACTCATGCGGCCAGGATTTCCAGCCGCATGGAAAAAACCCATGCGGCTACGACTGCCAGCCGCATGGAGACTATTGATCCCAGCCGCATGGAGACTATTGATTACAGTCGCATGCCGCCTGCTCCACGCGGCTCTGTCTTCGACCGCCTCTTCTATGGTCCTGATCTCTTGTGCTCCCAAGAAGACATGTCTGACTCTCTCCAGTACCCCTTAGACTCTTTCTACTATGTGCCCTCACGTACTAGAGTGAGGAAGTCTAGGGCAGCACGAGCTTGGCAACCTTCGTTCGCTGATCCGACCTCTGACCATCCGAGCGTCCCACATACTGTTATGCGGGCCTCTGATGGGAGGTTGTATAGAACCACTTGAGTCCAGCCCTCGGCGGCAAACGGACAGAGAGGTTCCCAAAAGTCTTCCAAAATCCAGGAAGCAAACATGGTCGATCCAGACCCATCTGACTTGCGTGAGGCCATCCTCCACAAACACAAGGAAAGAAAAAGTGCCACGGGGTACAAAGAGTCCTCCCACGGACGTCACTGCACCCAAGTCATCGTCAACTGCTGTTGCAATAACGCAACGGTACGAGAAGACCGGCAGTCCGCCTTTCAAAGACTGCAACAACCATGTTCAGAGGATGAGGCACCTTCCGTCGTCTCCTGCAACTCTGTTCAGAAAATCCCTGCCGATGGGAGAAGGAAAAAGACCAATGCTCCCAGCCCGAAGATTTCAACAACCATGACAAAGAGACTACCGTCTAAACGGGTGCCCACCACCGGAGTTTTCTAAGGTACCCGTTCAAAGACAAAATTTACTACAGTGGGATATTTATCGTCTACACCGCTGGGGGTTACTGGGACTGGGGTTAGCACTCCTCAGAACATCTATAATAATCTAATATTTCGAGAAGATGAGTCCGAGGAAACAACTCTCCCATCAGATACAGCAAGGGCCAACGTCCCCGAGGACGTCCACGACTCCCAAGATGAAGCAAACCTGAAGCTGGGGGTACTATCCCTTCCGAGTCTGAACCAGAGGAGAACATTCCCACATACCCCGATGACTTCTCACTACAGGGGTATGATTCGGAGGGCTCGTCCTCCACCGTTCCTTCCATCTCTCCTCATATAAAGATGGTGTTCATGACCGACAGCAACCAAGGTAGTTCCAGTGATCGCCAACGCATCGACACTCTGGAGGCCATACTGTATGCCTTGGTCAAGTCTGTAGACGAGATCAAAGTGGCCCTTCCAACTCTCCAGGGAGGGACGCCTGGCCAAACAAGCGCGGGTCCCACAGTCAATGTGGACTCGAACTCAGCGGCACCGAACCCGGGCAACCATCCTCCTAAAATGATGGCCCCCACCGCTGTGGATGAGGCCAGGGAAGCAAGAAGAGAGGTCCAGGAGCTCCGAGCCATGTTTCACGCTCGAGAAACCTCTCAAGACCTCAGAATATGGCAACCATACCCTGCAGCATGGAGGGATGTCCCCTTCCCGCCAAGATATAAGCCGTTCAACATCAACCCGTATGATGGCAAGACCTCCGCAAGTCGGTATATCACTTACTTTGAGGTCACCACCGACCATCTGCCCCATGACGATGCCATCCTCACACGATTATTCATTGGGGGCATTGGAAGGAGTCGCCTTCGACTGGTATCGCAACCTGCCAGACAAATGCATCCACTCCTTCCCTGGCTTCAAGCGCATATTCTTGGAGAGATTCTATGAAGTAGGGCAGGACATCACAATGTCCACCCTCATGGACATCGTCCAAGGGGAGAAAGAGCTGACAAGGAACTATATCGAGCGGTTCCGCCAAACCGTAATGAAGTTGCCGTCCGGTAATCCGGATTCCTCCTTAATTGAAATTTGCCAAAAGAGACTACTTCCAACAATCAGCCTCTGGATGTGCGAAAGCCAATTCAAGGACTGGAAGACATTTATCATCAGTGCCACAAGCGCCGAAGAACGGTTGAAGAAGGCTCGCCAGTTGGGATTGCACATCTCGGACGGAGAGAACAAGGGCAAGTGTCCTAATACCAACAACGACAATGGGGGTAGCCCCTCCAACAATCGGAACAGCAGGGGCAAGCAGGTTATGGTGGCCGACACAGCCCAAAAACCTGAGTCAAAATCGGCAGACAAACAATGGCCGCAAATTACTTATTCCTTCGAAGACGATCACGTCGAGCCCATCTTGGACATGCTCATACAAGGAGACAAAATTCAGTTCCTCCACCAAGACGGGAACCTCGGCCGGCAGAAATAGAGAACCCAAACTACTGCCATTACCACCGCTACGTCCACCATGCTACACACGACTGCTACCAGCTAAAATGGTACATCCAAAATATCATCGATTTGAACGCTCTGGCCATCGATTTCGAAGAGGTAACCGTGGCAGCCAATATGGTATCAGTACAATTTGGCAGCTTCCCTCCAACAAAACTCAAGACGGTGTGATCCCCATCCCTTTGGTGACAATGGAGATTGTTAATCTTCCACCGCCCCGAGATCAGGCTGCTGGTCTAGTGCCCCTCACCACGTCACGAGGAGAGGTCATGTGGGTCCATCCAGACTTGGTATCAGAGGTGACTCAGCCCATACCATCTTCCATTCGCAAGAGCAAGAGTAGAAAAGACAGGTCCTGTCGTACAATCTCGGCAGATATCGAAGAAGTTACGGCTGTCGTTACCCGGTCTGGGGCACAATCCTAACCTGTGGCTGATAACTCGGCTGAAGATCCTCAGCCCACTACAACTGACGCTCCTGGACCTTTTCAGTCTCCGACGACCGACAAGCCTAGGCCGAAGGAGACTCGTTTTGACAAATCCCTCCGAAAAGAGGCACCGCAGGGGCTGGAGAAGCCCTACAACTTCGACATCTTGGCGCAGTTGGCCAACACACCGACCAAGTTGTCATTATACGAGCTTCTGAGACTCTCAAAGGATGTTCGCGCGGCTTTGAGCGATACACTCCAAAATATCGATGCGTACCTGGCTCAGGTCAACCTCCCAGGAGAGAACCCGCCTGCAGATCTCCAAGACAGTGCTTGTACGGGAGCAATGCCCAACATTGTCTTCACTCTGTAGGACATGCTCATCAAAACCAACCTGCACGATCGCCCGTTATACTACACTGGATACATCGGCGATGTAAAGGTGGATCGGATGCACATTGATCCCGGTTCTTCCATAAGCATCATCCTGAAGGGTCTGTTACATCATCTCCGCATTTCTATGCATCGCCTGATGCCAACAAGCACCGCCATCAGCGGTTTCAATTCGGACAGGAGCTACCCAATTGGGAAGATTCGTCTGAAGTGTCAAATTGGCGATCTCTAGTCGGAAGTCACCTGTTACGTCATAGATGCAGACACTTCTTACAACATCCTCTTGGGGCGCCCCTGGATACACGATTATATGATTGTGCCCTCCACACTACACCAATGCTTCAAATATGTCGACAAACACGGCTTCGTGAGGACAGAATTTGCCGACATCGATCCTTTCAAAGGGGTCGAATCTTACTACTCAGACTCCTGCCTGTACGAAAAGTCGAAGAGGCACCTTGGTGAAGGAGATGGGCAAGCTCGTACCGAGACTGCCACAGGATCAGAAGAACCTCTGACGATCCACCTCAAAGCTCGCAAAGCTGGCAAGTTCGTACCCCTTACCGCCACTCTGCGTAAGCACGCAATCAGCCTCTCGACACAAGAAAAGCAAATGATAATCCTGCTGCCAAGGTCTGGCCATGTACCAAGACCCACAACGGAGCCATTGACAATCAGGCTGCCGAGGGTCGGCCAGCCGCAAACGGAGAAGCTCAATCCCTCCGACAAGCCAATGATGATACGCCTTCCCAGGAAGAATCGTCTCCTCGATAAAAAGTCTGGGACTTCTAGCGAACCAACCACTCCCCGCCTAGCATCGAATACCAAACTAGGGGTCACTAGTCTGCCAACAGCCCCACGCTCTGCTCCACTAGCTGAACTCCTGACGATCAAGCTGCCCAGGTCGTCCTCTCAGTCTTCGTTTATACATGGGATAGCCGAAGAGGAACCGGAGCTAGCCAAGTATGTGGCTGCCCACACTGATGTTCCCTCCGCAGATGATGTAATCCCGCTAGAAAAGATACCTTACTTCATCAATAAAGGGCTATCTTTGAACTACCTCGAGCTTAATAAGCTTTGTATAATGTATGCTATGGAACACGGTATAGACACTCACCTACACACACAGGTGACAAATGTGTACACCGCAAACCAGCTTACTCCAGTGGAAGGCGCTTATCGCATAATCGAGGGAGGGGACCATCCAATCATCTTCGACCGAAAGGACGATCTGCAGCCCTTCACCATAGAAGAAGTCGACCTTGAATCAGATGCCGGAAGACTGCCTCTGTATCTTTATAGCCCCCGATCCAAATATCTCATGCAGAAATAGGGGTATGATATGGAGACTACGCCAGACTTGAACTACGGCACCGGACGATGATTACCTCTAAAGCCACCAGTCCCGGCTGGCAAACTACGGGACTACTATAGCAAAACTTGATGTGGATTAGGATATGTAACACCCACAACGACCCCTAAAAGTTCAGACGAAGAATGTGACTGGTATTTACATTCAACCGGGTCACCAACTTCTGACTCGGATACCAGCATCGGAGACGTATTCAGACAAGTCCTGTCAGTCAATATGGCATTTGCCGACGCTTATGAAGAAGATGAAGACATCCCTGAAATCCTCGAGTTAGAGCCGTGGGCCCAACAGTTGGATGCACAATGGGAAAAGCGGTTCGAACAAAGAGAACCTCCTACTGAAGATGAGGTGATACAAGTAGATCTCGGCAGCGAATCTTCTCCAAAACCGATCTTCGTCAGTAAAAGTCTAACAGACGAAGAGCGAGAATCGCTGCTGAAACTTTTCAAAGAATATATTGATGTGTTCGCCTGGAGCTATGAAGACATGCCGGGGTTAAATCCCGATATCGCTCTTCACAAGCTCAACATTCGGCAGGATGCAAAGCCAGTCAAGCAACAACAGTGACGTTTCTGCCCAGGCATCATTGATGCGATCGAAGCCGAGGTCAATAAATTAATAGCCAGCAGCTTCATTCATGAGGAACAACACCCGAATTGGGTCGCCAACATAGTACCAGTCCTCAAGAAGAATAAAAAGATTCGAATCTGCATCGACTTCCACAACCTGAACGAGGCATGTTCCAAAGATGAATTCCCCCTCCCTATCACAGACATCATGATTGACAACACCTGCAGATTCGAACGTATGTCATTCATGGATGGCTTTTCGGGGTACAACCAAATCAAGATATCTCCTGACAACGAAAAGCATACATCATTCCGAACACCGATTGGCACATACTGCTACACAATCATGCCTTTCGGTTTAAAGAATGCTGGCGCCACATATCAAAGAGCCATGAGTATCATCTTCAGAGACCACTTACGTAAGACGGTGGAGTGCTATGTTGATGACATCATCGTCAAGAGTCGCTGCAAAGGAGACCATCTCCAGGATCTAAGGACAGTGTTCGACCTGATGCGAGCGCACAATATGAAAATAAATCCCACAAAATCCTTCTTGGGCGTATCCAGTGGGAAGTTCTTGGGTTTCATCATCACCGCCCAGGGTATCCACGTAGACCCTGAGAAGACAAAAGCAATCATGGAGATGGGTCCCCCGAGAAATCTCTGAGAACTCAGAGGCCTCCAAGGGAGGCTAGCTTACATTAGGAGGTTCATTTCTAACCTCTCCGGGCGATGTCGACCATTCACCCATCTCATGAAGAAAGGCGTCTCGTTCGTATGGGATGAAGAATGCCAACGTACTTTCGACAGCATCAAAGAATATTTGTCGAACCCTCCAGTCCTGGTGGCCTCGGTTGCTGGGAAACCATTCCTGCTCTATGTACGAGCAATAGAGCATTCCCTTGGCGCCCTGCTAGCACAAAACAACGATGCAGGCCATGAACAAGCCATATACTACCTCAGTCGAATGATGATTGGGCCAGAGCACCGATACACCACCGTGGAAAAGGAATGCCTCGCCCTGGTGTTCGCCATTCAAAAGACGCGATACTATGTCACGGGACAAACCATACATGTGATCTCACGAGTCAACCCCCTCAGGGTCCTCATGACGAAACCAGGGGCACTCAGCTCTCGCCTCGCTACATGGGCAATATTGCTGTCCCCCTACCATATGATCTTCGTCCCACAAAAGGCTGTTAAAGGTCAAGTCCTGGCAGACTTTTTGGCAGCCCACCCAGGCTCAGAGTCGTCCAGAATATATGAAAAAATCCTAGATGAGGTCGCCGACTCGCATACAACCTCTCACGATGATATATGGCGAATGTTCTTCGACGACGCCTCAAGGACCGGACCTAAGGGCAACATCGTCGTCGGAGTCGGGGTGGTGCTGGTTTTTCCTTCCAGATTGGTGATCAACCGCGCTTACTCTCTCACAGAGCCCTGCTCTAACAATGTAGCCGAGTACAACGCTTCGGTCATCGGGCTCCAACTTACAAGAGAGCTGGGGGTAGAATATCCTGAAGCGTACGGCGATTTTCAATTAATCGTCAATCAGATCCGGGGCTCATAAGAAGTCTGCCACGAAGACATGATCCCCTATCACCAAATAGCGATCGACATCATGTCATCGTTCGAGGGGTTCTTCATCGAACATGTTCCCAGACTCCAAAATATCGAGGCCGATGCCTTAGCAGGCCTTGTCGCTTCACTAGCAGTGCCAAATCATACTCATCAATCGGTAGATGTAATTAGCCACGAACTGGTCTGCCCCAAGAACAACGTTCAATTCGTGGCAAGTTATTCTGCTCAGACGATCGACGAAGTCCCAGATTGGAGACAACCATTCAGTGATTTCGTAGTCTACGACATCCTGCCCAAGAACCCAAAAGAGGCCACCTCTATCCGAAGGAGTTCTCTCAGATTCTTCTACGATACAGAGACGAAAATGCTGTATCGGCGATCCTACGATGGCTTATTGCTCTGGTGTCTGTCAAACACAGAAGCCAAAGAAGCCGTACGAGAAGCTCACGACGGTGTCTGCGGGGCCCATCAGCCTGGCCATAAATTGTAAGACCGTCTTCGCCGAATGGGCTACTACTGGCCCACGATGGTAGCAGATGCGATAGACTATGCTAGAAAGTGTAAAGCTTGCCAAGTCCATGCGGACTTCATCCAACAACCATCCGAATATCTACATCCGACAGCGACGTCCTGGCCGTTCGAAGCATGGGGAATGGATATCATCGGTCCGATTACTCCACCTTCCTCCCGAAGACATCGCTTCATACTCGCCATCACAGATTACTTCTCCAAATGGGCAGAAGCTGTTCCGCTTGCAGAAGTAAAGACTTCAAACGTGATCAGCTTCCTCAAGCATCACGTCATCTATCACTTTGGACTGCCCCGAAGGATCATCCACGATAATGGTCCGCAGTTTGCAAGCCACGCCTTCGATCGGTTTTGCGACAAGCACCTTATCCAGAATATTGCTTCAACACCATATAATCCAACAACAAATGGGTTGGCAGAAGCATTCAACAAAACAATCATCAAACTTCTCAAGAAGTTCGTATCGTCCAATAAACGCGACTGGAACGAGAAGCTTGGTGAATGCTTATGGGCGTACCGTACCACAGTCCGAACAGCCACAAGGAACACACCATTCTTCCTGGTGTACGGGAGTGAGGCAGTTCTCCTATTAGAGACTCAAATATCCTCGCTCCGTGTCACCCTTACTTATCAATTGACGACGGACGATAACTATCGTCGCCGACTACAAGAATTGGAGGCCTTAGATGAAAAGCGCCTCCTGGCCCAGCAACGGATCAAGCTATACCAAGCACGCATCTCCGAAGCCTTCAACAAGAAGGTTAAAATCAGAACATTCCAAGTGGGCGATCTCGTTCTGGCAGTCCGGAGGCCGATGGTCATGACTCACAAGACCGTCGGCAAGTTCCAGCCAAAATAGGATGGTCCATTTATCATTGAGGTTGTATTCTCCAACGGTGCTTACCGCCTCGCAAAACAAAATGGAGACTTGCTCATGTTGCCCGTCAACGGCAAGTTCCTGAAGAAATATTATGTCTAAACGACATATTCTAGATTATCGAGTCATGTACCCGCTGGTACCGCTGAACTCACATTTCCAAATTCCAGATTATCGAGTCATGTACCCGCTGGTACCACTGAACTCACATTTCCAAATTCCAGATCATTGAGTCATGTACCCTCCCGTTCCGCTGAACTCATAATCTTCCAGATTATTGAGTCATGTACCCGCTGGTACCGCTGAACTCACATTTCCAAATTACAGATCATTGAGTCATGTACCCTCCCGTACCGCTGAACTCACAATCTTCCAGATTATCGAGTCATGTACCCGCTGGTACCGCTGAACTCACATTTCCAAATTCTAGATTATCGAGTCATGTACCCGCTGGTACCGCTGAACTCACATTTCTAAATTCCAGATTATCGAGTTATGTACCCGCAGGTGCCTCTGAACTCACATTCCGGTCACTCTTTCAGATAGTAAGTCATGTATGACCATACCTCTGAACTTTTTTCCTGGGAGAGATCCTCCCTCATGATCCACTACCCGTACTTACAGTGCACAAAAAGGGTAACAGATCCACAAATTTCCAAAACGGCCATGTCCTCATTACCTCTGAGTCGTTTCACTTCCGCCAAAAACAAATCACCCCTTTACATAGAGCTTCCATGTCCTCATTACCTCTGAGTCCTTCTATGTGCCCTCCTTCATTGAGCCCACTCCTGCCATGTCCTCATTACCTCTGAGTGGGAAGGCTCCGTCGAAGAAACCTTCATGCTTGTCATGTCCTCATTACCTCTGAGTAAGTATGATGATTCTCTTTCGATTTATTATCCGTACCCACAATCGGAGTACGCCAAGGATAATAGGTCCACAAATATTCTCCGCTGAGTCCACTCCTACCATGTCCTCATTACCGCTTAGTAGAAAGACTCAGCGGTAAAACCTTCGTACTTGCCATGTCCTCATTATCTCTAAGTAAGTATGTTGGTTCTCCCTCGTCTTATTATCCGTACCCTGAACCAGGGTACGCCAAGGGTAATAGGCCCACAAATGTCCTCTGTTGACCACAAATATCCTCCGTTGAGTCCACTCCTACCATGTCCTCATTACCTCTGAGTAGGAAGACTCCGCGGTAAAACCCCCATACTTGCCATGTCCTCGTTACCTCTGAGTAAGTATGTTGGTTTTCTCTCTCGTCTTTTTATCCGTATCCTGAACCAGGGTACGCCAAGGATAATAGGCCCACAAATGTCTCCCGACGACCACAAATATCCTCTGTTGACCACAAATGTCCTTTGTTGACCACGAATGCTGTACTAAGTTTTCTAGTACATGCCACTCTTTTCTCATCATGTCTTGGGAGCCCAGCTGCTCCCTGGCATTCTTTCAAATACCTAGTACATCCACATCTTTCCTCATTATCACATGCTTTTGGAGCCCAGCTGTTCTATAGCATTCTTTCACCCAATACATAGAACTTCCACGTTGATAGCACCTCTGAGTTGTTCTGTGTATCCTCATTAGGCCCACTCCTACCACGTCCTCGTTACCTCTGAGTAGGAAGGCTCTACCATTAACCCCATATTTACCATGTTCTCACCATCTCTGAGTAAATATGATGGTTCCCTCTCTCAACTTATTATCCGTACCTAAAACCAAGGTACGCCAAGGATGATAAGTCCACACAAAATCTCCAGCGGAAGTACTCAAACCTATCACGTCCATGCTAACTTGTAGGGTGTAAAAATTATGACACGCTGACATAAGGCTCAGTCAAGGCCATACGCTCATCTACAGGCCATACGCTCAGTGAATATTTTATTATTTTCTGGGATGACAGTACGGCATATATTTAATAAAGGATGAATCTGACACGTCGTCTTTTGTGCAAAGACAGTTGTCATGAAAAGAGCAACTGTCGTATATGTATTCGAAGAGTTGGTTTTGTCTTTTACGAGGACAGCTCAGCAGATCATTAATGCAAAGCCATCATTACTGTCAGTTTTGACAGTCTGTCAGCCGTCATATCTGCAGTCACGACGCTCGAGAAAATCTTTTGACAGTTATTTTAAAGATATGGCGTATCAGAGAAGATTGATGATGGCCACGTGGCCATTTCTTCAGTGAGCGTATGAAGTCTATACGACTCCTTCCTTCTTCAGTGAGCGTATGAAATCTATACGACTCCTTCCTTCTTCAGTGAGCGTATGAAGTCTATACGACTCCTTCCTCATCAAGTGAGCGTATGACTCCTTTCTTCTCCAGTAAGCGTATCAGGTTTATTTTTTCTACATCATCCAAGTCAGCGTATAAATCTCCTTCAACGAGGCAGCGTATTACAGCAACCATAACCAGGATTACAATCAACACACGTTCTCACGTGTCCTGTACCCAGTTATCCACTTCTCTAGAAGTTATGCAACGTGGCATCCAGGCCATCAATCTCTCCTGAACATGCTCCACTACTTTCAACCGTACGCTAATGTGTCTCCATCAGAATTAGCCACGCGTCCCTGCAGTTATGCACACGTCAAGTAACTACCTGAGCGTATGCTTAAGGACAGTTATCCTGAACTCTATAAAAAAGAGTTTCTTCATCTTCATCAGAGACTACAGACAATTTTAGAGATAACAGAGAGATTGCCCAGTTGCTGTCCAAGTTCTTCAAAGTTCGAGTATTCTTCATCGCATCGTCCAAGGGATAAAGTAATCGTCTTCTAGATTAGATTCCTACAGTTGTAATTTTCTCAGATACAAAATAAATAAAGTGAATTTATTTATGGAAAACAAATTGGCGACTCTGTTGGGGAAAGCTGTCTCCTCCAACGAGATAGCAACAACTCAATGCGATACTTCGTCGATCGGCTTGACGAAGAAGACGATGGTTGTACAATTCGACCAATTGGCTTATGAAGAAATGCTCAAGGCGAAGGAGGGCCGCACTGCTTCCTCTGCTCTTCCTGCTGCCAAGAAGAAGGGACGCTCCGTCTATGTCCCTAAGTCTTCCGCAGCAGTCCGAGACGCTTCTGTCACTTCTCATGCTGACAAGAACACGTCTTCAACTTCCATGAAGCACACTTCGGCTTCTCGGAACGCGGCAACAGTGGCTTCTCCTAGTCACACTGACAAAGTTGGTTCTTTAACCAAGTCAGCGTGTACAAGGAAAACCATCTCTGGACATGTCAAGGTCCCTTCTTCCTCTATTCTTACGACAGCAGACGGCTCTTTAGCCATTGATGACTCTGAGCGTATGGCATTCAAAGGGCAGCGTACGACAAAGGCAGCGTACAAAAGCCAACATCAGGCAGCGTACGCTGAGCCAAAGCCAGCGTATGCTAATAAAAAGACAGCGTATGACCAGAAGTCCAAATTGAAGTCAGCGTATGCTAACAGATATAGTCCTTTGACTGTTTCTCAAAATCAAGCTGGGGGTTCTCTTCCACAGAACATACAAATGATTCCCCCTCAACTTGCACATCTTGTGCCAACCAAGGAGAAAGACTCTTTAGTCAACTCCTCTACTCCTAAGGTCTTTACCTCTGGAGTTAATTTGACTAGTACTCTTACTAGATCAAACAATGGAAAACGCCTTTTGGCTAATTCCTCCAAAGATGGATTATTACCGACTCCTAGTCGGAATAATACTCATCTTCCTTCTCTCAAAATTTCTCGGTCTGAGAAAGGTAAATTACAAGTATCCAAGACTGATATCAAAGTCAAATCTCCTACGGATCTTCGTAATAAGCTTAATCAGAATCGGTTCGGTTCCACTGAGACAAGTATATTAGACCCTGATGCAGAATATGCCAAGAACTATGTGGCTCAAATTAATCAGTCTTTATACACTCAGGAACCAAGAAGACAGAAGAACAAAAGACAAGTTTCTATACAGAAACTATCTTCAAGTACTTCCCAATCTGTTCCTACAGATCTCCGGGAATATTTGCAAAATAAACAGAGAATTGACACTCCATCAGGCTATGATATTGCTCATATTTGCCATGAAAAGCATGGTTGCAACTTCCAACCTCGAGTTGTAATTCAATATTGTTGTTCACCAAAAAGACAATTTGTTTTCGAACGGATTCAATATGAACCAATATTGGATGAAGATGAACCTCTTTGTGCTTCTGTCAACATGACCTCCAGAAATATTGGGGGTAGCATACGGTCTGATGCTATATCAGACTCTGAAGATGGTGTTTATCACGGCACCCGATCCAGGACCGGAGCCTTGACCAGAGCCTCTTCTTCTTCTCATCCAAGTGGTAATCCGGAGATCACAGAAGACTTCCTTGGAGAGTCCAATTTTTCAGTATTGAATTCTGTAAAAAGCCCTGGGAAAGATACTGATTCACACAGTGATGATTCAGAACAGACTGTTTCATCATCTATTCCTCGAATGATTACCACTTACATGGCAGAGGGCGATCATGAACCTTCAACTAGCACCGAAGCTCATGAACAAAGGATTTCTTCCTTAGAACAACAGTTGAGAGCTATGGCAGATACGTTGAATGCTATGCACACTCTTATGTAAGCTCAGCATCAAACTCAGCAAGTCCAACAGACAGCTCCTCCAGTTATATTAAATACTCCTGCTGTTCCAAACCCGGAACCCTCTACTATTTCGGGGGTACAATCTAATGTTCCTGAACAACCCATTCCAAGTCAGTCTGGAGCTGGGGGTGGTACATATGCTGCAGTCCCTCCTCCTAATTACACTCAACAAGTTACAACTCCCCAATCCTCTGGAATTGTTTCTGAAGAGTTAAGGAATCTCCGAACTCAATTCGAGGCATTCAAACAGAAGGATGGTTTGCAAAGGTTAGGTATCAAGCAACCTTACCCGATAGAATGGAAGCAGGTATCGTATCCACCAAAATACAAACCTCCGACCATCTCTTTCTACGATGGAACAACCTCCCCAAGTCAGTTCATTAATCATTTTGAAGTAATGACTGATCAACTGCAACCAAGTGACGCCCTCCTTACTCGGGTGTTCATTGGATGTCTCAAAGGAACGGCTTATGAATGGTATAGAAGTCTCCCTGATGGGTGTATTACCTCATTTGCCGGTTTCAAGCAAATATTTCTTGAACGATTCTATGAAAGGCTCAACGACATGACCATGTCAGCCCTCATAAGAATTAAACAGAAAAAATAATGAAACCACCGAGGACTTCATTGAAAGATTCAGAAGAGAAGCCCTCAAAATGCCTCTCGGAACTCCCGATGTTGTTACCATCGACACTTGCAAGTCGAATCTTTTACCAATTATCAGCATGTGGACAGGGTCCACTCAGTTCCAAGATTGGCCTTCTTTCATTGTCAGTGCCAAGGCTGCCGAGGTCAGTGCTGAAACCTTCAAGGGTCTGGGGGTATAAATGGCTCCCAAAGAATCAAATCAGAGTGCTAGCAATAGTACTCGACCCAACAATCGTAAAGGAAAAGAAGCTCTTGAAGTCAATCTCCAAAGCAGTAGTCAAGAAGTAAAGACTACCCAAGCTACTTCAGCTCCAACAAATCAACAACAGAGATCTCCTCGGCCAAAGGAAGAATATTCTTTCGATGATGATAATGTTCAGGGTATCTTTGAATGCTTACTCAAAGGTAATAAGATTCAATTGCCAGAAATTAAAAAGCCTGATGAAGCCAATAAGACAGATCATCCAAAATACTGTCCATATCATAGAATGCTGGGTCATACAATCCGGTCTTGCTATGTATTAAAAGGGAAGATTCAAGAGATGATTAAATCAGGAGCTGTGACATTAACACCCAAAGACAAAACAGTCACAGCAAATGTAATTTCAATGCAGTTCGGTGACTTTTCCCCCTTAATGATGGAAAGTGGGATTGTTCCTATCCCCAAAGCAACTCTCGAAGTTGTAAACATCCCACCAGCACAGAATGACGGATTTGTTCCTGTCATAACTAAGAAGGAAGAGATCATGTGGATTCATCCGGATTTAATGACGGAGTTTGAAACGTCTTCCTCTTCTCCTCGGAAGACTTCCTCATCTAAAAAGAAGCTCGAGAAGACTAAGTCATGCAATGTGACTTCTAGTTTCACACCCGATTTTTATCTAACCTCTACTTTCATCTCAGCAGGAAATTCACTCTCTACGGAAATAAAATCTGTATCTCAATTTGAAGATAGGTACAAGCCTACTTTTTATCTATACAGTTCACAATCTCGTGAATTGATGGTGAAGATGGGTTATGATCTAGCCACTGCTCCTGGTTTGAATTCAGGCAAGGGACTCCGAGCACCTTTGGCCATCACCATGAGACATAATCAATCTCGTGTTGGCCTTGGTTTCTGGAATAAAGCTCTCATCAAACATAAAAGAACCAAGAGCAAAATAAAGAATTGCAGCATGGTTTCCATAGACCTTGAACCAGAATCTGAAGTTGAAGTTCATGCTGGAACTCGGTCAGGAAAAATATATCTGAAAGATTATGCTGAGATTCCTGAAGAAATTTCTGAAGTCCCTCCGGTTACAGCTTCAACACCAGTCTCTACTGAAGAGCCTTTAAATGTTCCTATTGAGACAGTTCCTTCTAAACCAACAGCAGCTGACAAAGGCAAACAACAAGTCCGCTTCGACAAACTATTGAAGAAGTCATCTCCTACAGGACTTGAAAAGCCTTATAATTTTGATATATTAGCTCAACTAGCCAATACCCCAGCTAAATTATCAATCTTCGAGCTCTTACGCCTCTCTAAAGAGACTCGAGAAACTCTAAGTGAAGCACTACTGCAAGCAGAAACCTGTCTAACTCTTCTCAAGAAGTTGGAAATAGAACCTGTTTCTCATTGCCACAATGTATTGGAATTTATTCCAAACATTACCTTTACGCAGGACGATATGCTGCTAGAGGATAATCGACATGACCGTCCTTTATATCATACAGGATATATTGATTCTATGAAGGTTGATCGTCTCCTGATTGATCCAGGATCTGCTCTTAGTATTATGCCAAAAGCTATGCTAGACGCACTGAAGATACCTGTGCATAGCCTTTCCAGCACTATCACTACCATCTTGGGATTTAATCAAGGAAAAAGTGAGCCTTTGGGCAAGATTCGCCTCAAATTTCAAATAGGCGATCTTCGTACTAAAGTTACTTTTTACATCATCGACAATCATGGTTGCTCATACAATGCTCTATTGGGAAGACCATTCTTGCATGAACATAATGTCGTTCCTTCGACCCTTCATCAGTGTTTCAAATATGTTGATGATAATGGAGAAGTTCAAAAGGAAGTTGCGGATCTCTATCCATTCAAAGGAGTTGAAGCTTACTTCAATGACGCTCGTATGTACAAAGATGAATACTCAAAAGTCTTGCAAGCTATGGATAATGATGATGAAATAGCAAAAGTTGGCACTTTTGTTATTCCTGTAAAAGGGCGTATCACTCCTCCGCAGTCTGTTAGATCATCCGAAGAAGGCTCACTGATAATTCCTGTCAGTGGACGTATTACTTCATCACCTGCTCAGGCTTCACAAGGTTCACTGATAATTCCTGTCAGTGGACGTACTACTGTACCGTCTTCCCAAGCTCCACAAGGCTCACTGATAATTCCTGTCAGTGGACGTACTACTCCCCCTCCACCTTCTCAGGCTAGATCAGATACTCTAGTCATTCCAGTCAGTGGACGTACTACTTATCCACGATCTTCTTCAAGGGAGCTCACCTCTTCTGAGCCTTTTGTTATCGATCTTAATCGAAACAAAACTTCTGATCGCTCTTCCTCTCTCCCTTTTGTCATTAATTTGACTAAGTCTGATAAGGCTCAGCCTTCTGTTGTAAATAAAGTATTTAATATTAATGAAGCATCTCCTTTGCAGTATATTGATGTCTGTAATCATGTACAAAGTTATTTACAATTGCTAGATAACTTAGAGTCACTAACTATAGGGGTTGTTCAAACTCTTCATACAGACGTATCATTGGAATCCATACAAAAATCATACTTCGTGGTCCCTGCTAGAAAAAAGGGAGAAAATCCGATCTTCTTTTAGAAAGGACCCCAGAATCCTCCTAACTTGGAAGAAGATGACATAAACGATGATACTGGAAGGTTACAACTGCGTCGCTACAGTCAACAATCCAAAAATATCATCAAGAATATGGGTTATGACTTTAGAACCAGTCTCAATAATGGAAAAGGAAGAAGAATGCCTGTTCGAATTCCTCCATTAAAATACGGAAGGACAAAATGTGGTTTAGGTTACATTGCTCCTACTTTCTTTATCAACATAGTCCATGAAGATTCAAAGACCGATGAAGACGAACGATCTGAGTCTTCTGATTCTCTCTCTTGGGATTCTGACAGGAGTATTGGCGATCTTCATCGTTCTATTTTGTCCGTCAATATGGTCTCTGTTGATGGCCCGCAGGAAAATGATGAAGATGAGGATGATTTTGAAATATCACCCGAATCGGAACAATAGGCTCAAAGATTAGATAATCAATGGGAATGCAGGTTCGAGCAGAGAGAACCTCCTACCGAAGATAAACTGATCCAAATTGATGTTGGTGAAGAAGGTTCTCCTAAACCAATATTCATCAGTGAAAGTCTTTCAGAAACAGATAAGCAAGACATGATCAAGCTTATTCGTGATTATATCGATGTCTTTGCCTGGAGTTACGAAGATATGCCAGGACTAGATCCGAAGATTGCAATGCACAAACTCAATATCATGCCAAATGCTAAACCGGTCAAACAACAACAGCGACGATTTCGTCCAGACATCATGGATGCAATTGAAGCTGAAATCAACAAGCTTATGGCTTCTGGATTTATTCGAGAGGAACAACATCCTGAATGGGTGGCTAACATTGTTCCTGTCCTTAAAAAGACTGGCAAGATCCGAGTCTGTATAGACTTTCGCGATCTCAATGCGGCTTGTCCTAAAGACGAGTTTCCTCTTCCAATTACTGATGTCATGATCGACAACACATGTGGTTTCGAACGAATGTCATTTATGGATGGGTATTCGGGATACAACCAGATCAAAATGTTTCTAGATGATGAAAAACACACTTCCTTCAGAACGCCGATCGGTATATACTGTTATACAGTGATGCCGTTTGGTCTCAAGAATACAGGAGCAACATATCAGCGAGCAATGAGCACTATATTCTGCGAACATCTCCGAAAAATAGTCGAATGCTATGTTGATGATATTGCAGTCAAAAGTCGACGAAAGGAGGATCATATCCAAGATTTGAAGACTATCTTTGATTTAATGCGTCAACATCAACTTAAAATGAACCCTACTACGTCCTTCCTGGGCGTCTCTAGTGGTAAATTTCTCGGCTTCGTCATTACCGCTAAAGGTATACACGTGGATCCCGAGAAGATCAAAGCCATTCAAGAGATGCATCCTCCACGCACCTTAAAAGAGCTACGAGGATTTCAAGGAAGAATTGCTTATATCAGGAGATTCATTTCCAACTTATCAGGACGCTGCAGACCATTCAACAAACTTCTGAAGAAAGGTGTATCTTTCGTCTGGAACGAAGAATGTCAAAAAACATTTGACGATATTAAACAGTATCTCATGAACCCTCCAGTTTTGGTACCTTCCGTCTCGGGGATACCATTTCTTCTATATGTTCGAGCCATGGATCATTCTCTTGGTGCATTACTTGCCCAGAAAAATAAAGATGGCCATGAATAGGCTATTTATTATCTCAGTCGCACAATGACGGGTGCTGAACCGCGTTATTCTCCAATCGAGAAAGAATGCTTAGCATTAATGTTTGCAGTTCAGAAAACGCGACATTATATTATCGGTCAAATGATTCGTGTCATTTTCAGAGTGAATCCCATCAGGATTATGATGAAGAAACCTGGTATTCTTAACTCCAGACTAGCTAATTGGGGAATCTTGTTAGCTCAATACGATATGCATTATATTCCTCAGAAGTCAGTTAAAGGACAGGCTCTTGCTGATTTTCTGGCTGCTCATGCAATTCCAGAAGATTCTAAATTATATGATGAGATTTCTGATGAAGTCTTGGATTCAAATCTAATTTCTGAAGAAATTCCTACCTGGCGTCTATTCTTTGATGGAGCATCTAGAATAGGTCCTAACGGCAATATTGTCGCTGGAGTTGGGATTGTTCTTGTATCCCCAGAAGGACTAACTATTCAGAGGGCTTATTCTCTAGATCAATCATGTTCAAACAATGTAGCCGAATACAATGCATTACTCATTGGTCTTCAACTTGCTAAACATCTATATATTCAATATTTGGAAGTTTATGGAGACTCCAAGCTTATTGTCAATCAGATCAGAGGAACGTATGAAGTTCGTCATCAGGATTTGATACCTTATCATCGAGCAGCACTCTCTATAGCCTCATCTTTTGAAGACTTCTTTATTGAACATGTTCGACGAGCCTATAATGCAGAAGCTGATGCTTTAGCTAATCTTGCTGCTGTATTAGCTATACCAATCAGACGTCAGCAAGTGATAGTGGTTTATAACCGAGAACTATTCTGTGTTGAGAATAATTTGGCTTTGGCTTTTCCTCACAAACCAGACAAAGATTCTCTCAACCTTGATGCTGGATTAAAGTTTGACAAAATGCCCTCGTCTTCCTCTGATTCTACTATGGAATATGTCTTTTCTAATGAAACAGAAGCCATAATTGAAGACTGGAGACGCCCGTTTATAGATTTTGTTTTGTATGATATACTTTCTGATAATCCGAGTGAAGCAGCGTCTATTCGACGTCGATCTCTCAGATTCTATTATAATCGTACGACGAAAACATTATATCGTCGGTCTTACGACGGTCTCTCCTCCGATGCATTCCCGGTGAAGAAACACAACAGATAATTCGTGAAGCACATGATGGTGTTTGCGGAGCTCATCAACCAGGTCCTAAACTTCAAGATCGTATCCGACGTATGGGTTATTATTAGCCCACGATGGTGGCTAACGCTATTCAATATGCTCAGAAATGTAAAGCCTGTCAAATTCATGTAGACTTTATTCATCAACCGTCAGAGTTCTTACATCCAACAGCGGCATCATGGCCCTTTGAAGCTTGGGACATGGACGTCATTGGTCCCATCAACCCACCATCATCAAGAGGACATCGGTTTATTTTAGCAATAACCGATTACTTTTCCAAATGGGCTGAAGCAATCCCGTTATCTGAAGTTAAAACTTCTAGTGTTATCAACTTCGTCAAACATCATGTTATCTATCGATTTGGTGTTCCTCAGCGTATTATCCATGATAATGGACCGCAGTTCGTCAGTCAGAAATTTACTCGATTCTGCGACGATCATCGGATTAATAATTTAGCTTCTACAGCATATAATCCAGCAGCCAATGGATTGGCAGAAGCTTTCAATAAAACAATCATCAAACTCTTAAAAAAGTTTGTTTCTTCCAACAAACACAACTGGAGCGAGAAGCTTGGTGAATGTTTATGGGCCTACCGCACCACAGTTCGTAATGCGACTGGATGTACACCTTTCTCTTTAGTATATGGGTGTGAAGCTGTTCTTCCCCTGGAGATCCAGATTCCTTCTCTGAGAATTGCAATCTCCAATGAACTGACAACAGAAAACAATGATCGTCTTCGACTTCAAGAGTTGGAAGCTCTAGATGAAAAACGATTGTATGCTCAACAAAATATCGAGCTGTATCAGGCCCGAATCTCCAAAGCTTTTAACCGAAAAGTCAAAGTCAGAGCATATCAGAAGGGAGAACTGGTCCTTACTGTCAGACGTCCTATGACCATGACACATATGAGCAAAGGCAAATTTGATGCGAAATGGGAAGGCCCATTCGTAGTGAACAAAGTCTTCTCTAACGGAGCATACCAGCTTGCCTCTATGGATGGAAAAGTCATGATGATGCCTATCAATGGCAAATTCTTAAAGAAATATTATGTATAATATTTTCATCATTCCCCAGCAAATATAAAATCCTTCTTTACGAAAGTTATTTCGATATCGTTATCCCCAGAGGAAATTGATATTCCACCATGTATCATCTTCCCAGAGAATTTGATATTTCGTTTTATTAGATCCCCAGTGATTTTAATAAAGATCTTGTATAGAAAATCATGTCCATATTACCTCTGAATTTTCTATCTCAATATCATATTTTAATATTTAGTCTTTCTGATTTCTGAGTCTAAAGATCAGTGAATAAAGGCAAAATTGATGTAAAGTGGGAAGGATACATCGTAAACAAAGTTTCCTTAAACAGAGTTTATTTTGACAAAATTCTTCAAGAAAAAGAGTACATCATCATGGAAGATCACTGTCATCCCTCTCATACTTGGGACAAGGGCCACATACATAATCAGTAAAAGAATTTAATACATCTTTTCCTGACCGCACCAAGAATTGACAGGCAGCCAGCCTTATTGCTTCTTCTTCTTCGGTTTCTCCTGGTTGGACCAGGAAGTCCAGGATATCTTTCGGCGGCTTGGGAGTAGATGAGCTTTCGCCCATTTCCTTCTTCTGCGGAGGTAGATGCTCTTTAGCACCTTCAGTAACTTCAGAGACGACTTCAGTCTTCTTTGTATTCTTTTCAGAAGACATTGTGGATAAAAGAGGATGATGTATGATCCTTCTACTCAAATATATGCTCTATTTATAGGCATATGGTTACAAAGATCGAAGGGACGTATTCTTTTCCGAGATTCAGTTCATCCATTCATTTCTCACATTCATTCGACGATTCATACATTCATTAATACTTGACGGTTCATCCGTTCATTTATTACATTCATTCGACGGTTCATCCGTTCATCATTTCCTAAACGGTTCGTCCGTTCATGATCTTCTATCAATTTATTAAGTGGAGATTCGTTATTTATCATGTTTTCATAACCTCTGAATCAATTCCGAATCTGTCATTTTTGACCTCTGCATAGAAATCAATCTATTTTCTTTTGAGTTCATACATATTATCACGTCCATAATACCTCTGATAATATCATATACTCTAAAACAGAAAAGAAGATTTTATTATCTATCATGTCCATAATTTATCCACAAATACAAATTATTGAGCATAGAAGAATTGTCATTTCCATTCTCATTTCACCACAAAAAGTCTATTACATTTTCTTAGACTTTCTTACAAATTATAATGGAAATCTATTATAAATCTTGGATTTTCATTCTACACCATAACGATAACCTAATAGAGATCTATCTTCTTCTTTGGATCTTCTCCGTCGGACCTTCTCCGTCAGGTTCGTTGTTGGTGGCAATTCCTGACTGTCTGGGTCTCAGTCACGACCAGATCAACAGGAATCAAACTCTGGTCTTCTCTCTCAGACGAGAGGAGAATCACAGAGTATGGCAGCCCGAAGTCGTGGTACTGCCAATACAACTGGTGGATGGGGGTAACCTCTCAAGGAAGACAGGAATGTATCCAAACCTTGGAATACAATTCCTGGTTCTGCCTTGAAAGGAACTCTATTACCCGATTTCTCGGTAGTAGAGTTGACTCCACCATCCAACTCTCGTGTATAAAGGCTCTTCCTACCATCTGAGGAAGACCCTTCTATCCCACGAAGAGTTCTGAGTTGTCTGATGTACGCATCAAAAGCGTATGAGCTCCCTGATGTTGGTGTCAGAAGGACATTCTCCACAGCATCCATATCACCAATGCCAGTTCTGAAGAAAATCTTTAGCCAAGTTTCTGCGAAAAACAGCATGAAGAAGAGAATTAAATCAACAGAAATGTCATATGAAACGTACTGGTTGGTCAAACACGCTCAGAGACAAAAAGCTTATTTTCAACAGCAAAAATAGTACGTGTATTATGCCGGACTTATCTTCAAGTTTGACGCTAAGAATTGGCAAACTGATGTCTGACATATTGCTCAGAATTCGAACATTTAGAAGCTTTTGCTTTCCTATTCGAGAGTGAAATCTCACGTTCATTTTCAGAGAAGAGAAGAAGAAAAAGAAGATGGGGATGAGTTCTGTGAAACTCTTCTGTCTATTTTAAAGTATGGAGCGCAAGCCTATTCTTGGAAAGGATCCACAAATAATGCTCATAAAATATGCAATGAGTGCCACGTGTACTTTGGAAACCAGCATAGCCTTGGAAATATTCAAAGAGTGCTTTCCACAACATTGGAAGATAGCGTAACCTACAGTTATTTATTGGTGCATGCTATTCATTGATGTACGCTATCCAGCGTAACTTACAAACATTGGAAGACAGCGTAACCTACAGCGTAATCTACAGTTATTCATTGGTGCATGTTAGTTTCAACACAAAATTATACTAAATAGAGAATTCTTGAATATTCATTTCATTAAGGCACTGATGGCCTTACAAAACAAAAAAAGAGAGGGAAAGAAAGGGGTGCAACGAAGTCACGCTCTATTTTCCAGAGCGGCTAAGTTTGACGCCTAACTCTTCTACACTTTGGACCCCCATGCGGTGCAACAGAGCAGCGAGCATTTCACGCTTCTCTGCGAGGCTCCGCCCATCAGAAGTAGAGGAGCCGTCCAGACCGAAGTAACCCAAGAAATTCTTGGCTAACTGCGTGGGGTCATCTTTGAACTCGATGACGATGGGCTCCGATTCTTTGCCTCCAAAGGTGGGGTCACCATGGGCATAGAAACCTAATTTTTGTGCTTCTTCTTCAGCCGCTTCCTTTGGAGTCATGGTTATAAGAAATGAATGTCAAAAACTGAATTTTCTCAGTTTATATAACAAAGCTTGCTGGCGGTTCATATTCCTCCATAAATCAGATTCAATCAGTCTCAAAAAATGAAGAGTCATCATGACATTTAATAAATTCATTTTTGCATAAACAGATTTAATGCCAGCGTGTCAAGACTCATTCCCACTTTTTTATTCAAAGTAATTTCGAACTTTTAAAACTCATAAAGTTCGAAAACTTTGAAGGGGGTCTTGTAGGGTGTGAAAATTATGACACGCTGACATAAGGCTCAGTCAAGGCCATACGCTCATCTACATGCCATACGCGCAGTGAATATTTTATTATTTTCTGGGATGACAGTACGGCATATATTTAATAAAGGTTGAATCTGACACGTCGTCTTTTGTGCAAAGATAGTTGTCATGAAAAGAGCAACCGTCGTATATGTATTCGAAGAGTTGGTTTTGTCTTCTACGAGGACAGCTCAGCAGATCATTAATGCAAAGCCATCATTACTGTCAGTTTTGACAGTCTGTCAGCCGTCATATCTGCAGTCACGACGCTCGAGAAAATCTTTTGACAGTTATTTTGAAGATATGGCGTATCAGAGAAGATTGATGATGGCCACGTGGCCATTTCTTCAGTGAGCGTATGAAGTCTATACGACTCCTTCCTTCTTCAGTGAGCGTATGAAGTCTATATGACTCCTTCCTTCTTCAGTGAGCGTATGAAGTCTATACGACTCCTTCCTCATCAAGTGAGCGTATGACTCCTTTCTTCTCCAGTAAGCGTATCAGCTTTATTTTTTCTACATCATCCAAGTCAGCGTATAAATCTCCTTCAACGAGGCAGCGTATTACAGCAACCATAACCAGGATTACAGTCAACACACGTTCTCACGTGTCCTGTACCCAGTTATCCACTTCTCTAGAAGTTATGCAACGTGGCATCCAGGCCATCAATCTCTCCTGAACATGCTCCACTACTTTCAACCGCACGCTAATGTGTCTCCATCAGAATTATCCACGTGTCCCTGCAGTTATGCACACGTCAAGTAACTACCTGAGCGTATGCTTAAGGACAGTTATCCTGAACTCTATAAAAAAGAGTTTCTTCATCTTCATCAGAGACTACAGACAATTTCAGAGAGAACAGAGAGATTGCCCAGTTGCTGTCCAAGTTCTTCAAAGTTCGAGTATTCTTCATCGCATCGTCCAAAGGATAAAGTAATCGTCTTCTAGATTAGATTCCTACAGTTGTAATTTTCTCAGATACAAAATAAATAAAGTAAATTTATTTATGGAAAACATAACTCTGATAGGATCTCCACACCAAAACAACTCTACTTTCCATGCTTCTTATTCAAAGTATTCCAAATTTTCAATTTGAAAACTTTGAAGGGGGTCTTTTAGAAGCATGGAAAATATTGCTTTTAGTCCCACATCAGAAATGAAAAAAAGAAAGGGCTCACTCCATTCTATAAATATAGCCCCCTTTCCTCCTTCGAAAAGGGCACCTACTTCTCTTCCTTCCTTCCAACTTGGACTCTTCCTACTATGCACCTTCGGGTGCTAAGTCGAAGAAGTCTAGGGCAACGCGGGCTCGTCGAGCTCAGTCAGCTGTCCCAACCTCTGACCATCAGAGGGTCCCGCTACGCGGGCCTCTAATAGAAAGTTGTACAGAACCGTCCGTGTCCAGCCCCCGACGGCAAACGGATAGGGTGGTTCTCAAGAGTCTCCCAACAAAGATCAAGGACAAGTACTTTTACTAGTCCCGCATCGGGGAGCGAACATGATACTTACGCACTCGTGTGCTCGAGATACCCGGTCCACAAAGCGAGTGCAAAGGTTGATCGAGATGTCCTTGACTTGCGAGATGTGATCCTTCACAAGCACAAGAAAAGAAGGGGAGTCTCATGCGACTGGAAACCCAGAAAGATCTATGCGGCCTATGAGGATTTTATGCGGCTCAAAATCTAGAATGCTTCATGCGGCTCAGAAAGCTTCATGCGGCCCAAAGGCAGCAGGGGGGCTTATGCGGACCAAAATCAACAGAGAGCCCATACGGCTCAGAGAGCCCATACGGCTCAGAGAGCCCATACGGCTCAGGTGTCCATGCGGCTCAAGCGTCTATGCGGCTCGAATAGTCTCATACGGCCTAGAGAGGAGCCACGTGGCCTGCAAACAGCTCTTTCCTTTGTCCTTTACTGTATTAAATGCCTTGACGGCTGACAACTCTGACAAATGATAGCTCTGACACAAAGAAATAATAATAACTCCGTCATAATGGCAGACTCCTAGGGAAATGAAGGAAATCTCTGACACGATCCCCCGAAATCTAGAAACCTTCATGCGGCCTTGACACGTGGACAGTCGCATGCGGCTCAGGCAGAGACCACCCCATGCAGCTCACGAAGACTATCCCCATGCGGCTCACGAAGACTATCCTCATGCGGTTCACGAAGAAGGCACTCATCATTCGGTCACCTACACTCATGCGGCTCAGATCATTACCATGCGGTCCAAATGTTCAGAGGGCCACTCTCAAGCAGCCTTGACACGTGGCCAGCCTTATGCGGCTCAATGAGGAGAAACTTTTGTGCGGCTCAGATTTCTGCAGTAGCTTGCGGTTAAGACACGTAGCATGATAGCAGGGCACGTGCCTCAAATTGATCGAAAACCCTCAACAAATCCTAATAAAATATTGGGATCAAATCAGATCATTTGTAAACAAGCAAATTAATGACACGTGTCGAAAAACCCGAGGTTGGCATGACAAATCAGGAGGATTTATGTCAATCATCATTAATTACCCATAAAAGATTTGATGCAATCACATTTATTGCTCAAATCTCATATATTCAAGTTGAACGGCCCAGATCCAGTGATCCTTAGCCGCCGACTTTTAAGAATGGGCAATCATTGCAAACCCTAATGATGCCCCCCACTCTTATAAATAGCAAGGTGCCATTACCTTGCGAAAGGAGAGACATACATAGAGGAGGAGACTCTCGGATAAAAAAAAAAAGAGAGACATAGAGAGCCAAAGGGCTAGAGAGAGAATATACAGATATCAAAAGGAGAGCATTTCTTCATCAACGCCAAGCTGTTCTTCTACAGAGCCAAGGCTGCACCCGATCGTCCAAGGAGTAAGGCAGAGGTGCCGTCGCTTTCCCGAGCCTCTACCGTCATCCCCCATAATCTAAAATAAACAATTGTACTTAGATTGCTGTACCTAGGTTTTCGTCCCTAGGCTTTCTTTGTACAAGCGAGTTTGTATTGTGAAGTAAAAGTCCAGTCCTCCGATAATTATTCTGTTCTTTTATATTTCATGGCAAACATCTTCTCCATGCGGCTGGCTGTTGTGGCCGTTTGAGCCCTTTTCATGCGGCTGGCTTTTATGGCCGCATGAGCCTTCTCCATGCGGCTGGATTTTGTGGCCGCATGAGCCTTCTCCATGCGACTGGTTTTTGTGGCCGCATGAGTCTTCATGCGGCTGGCGCCCTTATGCGGCTTCTTCCTGGACCGCATAGAGTCCGTCTTTGCCCCTACAAGTCCAGCATCGTAGTATTTTCCTCTGCCGGACTTGGGGACAGCAGAGTCCTCTACGGTCTGAAGTGGGGCCGCATGCGAGTCTTCTCCGCCATCTTGGGCAGCAGATAACACTTCTTCTAGAGCTTGGGGAGGAGCAAATGATTTGGGCCGCCACTTTCTGTAGGCCTTCTTCGTGCGGGCTCGCTTCTGGACCGGGCTAGCACTCCCGTCGGAGAGCATTTCTTCAAATGCCTGCTGGTCGAAGCGGACGACCAGCATATGTTACGTGGAGCCAAGTTTGGCTACGTCCGATTGTGTCACCAACTTCTCAACAGTGGAGAAGTTAGTCCCCAGCAGAGTCGTCATCGTGTTTGCCATTGATTATAAAAGAACAGAACAGTTTTATGGGAGGACTAAACTTTTAATTCATAATACAAACTCGCTCGTACAAATAGAGCCTAGGAACAAAACCTAGGAAAAGCAATCTAAGTACAATTATTTAGTTTTTATTCTGGGGGTGACGGTAGAGGCCCGGGAAAGTGATATCAACTCTGCCTTACTCCTTGGACGATCGGACGCAACCTTGACTCTGGCAAAGAAATGCTCTCTATCTCTCTGCTACTCTGTGCGTGTCTTTTTCTATATGTCTACAAGGGAATTGCACCTTGCTATTTATAGGAATTTGTGATGAGTAGGATGTGCAGTAATTACGCCTTGAAAAGTGGGCGATTGGTTAAGATTAACCTTGATCTGTTTGTTGGAAATCAATCTGGGCTGTTGTATTGGTTGCAAAAAATCTGTATTATTATGATTTGTTGGTTGCAATAAATCCGAGTGGATAAGTCTTAGTCAATCTTCTGCTACGTGTCCCAACTGCCATTATGCTGCGAGCCGTATGAACGGGGCGTCCTGGCAGAGCCGCATGAGTGTGGTCTAGTAATTGAGTCGCATGAGTATAGCCTCACAACCGAGCCGCATGAGGATGGCTTCACAACCGAGCCGCATGAGGATGTCCTCACAATCGAGCCGTATGAGGATGGACTCACCACTGAGTCGCATAAGGGTGGCCTCATAACTGAGCCGCATAAGGGTGGCCCTCCAACTGAACCGCATAAGGGTGGCCTCACAACCGAGCCGCATAAGGGTGGCCTCACAACTGAGCCGCATAAGGGTGGCCTCCCAATGAACCGCATAAGGGTGGCCCCTACAGCCGAGCCGCATGAGGGTGGCCTAGGCGGTCCGTATAGAGAAATTCCTTGGACTTTGTGAACTGTGCCGACTATCTCAGAGATTTTCTCATCTTTTGATGAGCATGACGCATCTTTTCATTATGTCAGAGCCGTCAGGACTATCACTTTATGTCAGAGCATTTAATGGCCAGCTTTAGGGAGTAATTATGGCTAGCTGTAATCGGCCTATTTTGAGCCGTATGAGGCTACGTGGCTCTTCTTGAGCCGCATAAGATTCCTGAGCCGCATGCGGCTCTCTGGGACTTTCCGAGCCGCATAAACTCTTCAAGCTTTTGAGCCGCATACTGAATCTGGGCCGCATATGATTTACTATTCTTTTTCATGCTTCTACATATATATGGATAATTGGATCGTGTTAGGCTCAAAAGTCAATAAATGAAACATGATGTTGACTTTGAGAAAATAATTACCTATGGAAATAAATAAATAAATAATACGGACTAGGCGGAAAGATAATTCAACAAATCCCAATGTGATCAAGGTAAAATGTAAGTATCGGTCCTATAAGTCTCAACTCTTGAAAATAAATAATCGACTATGGAGGAAATAACCGAAGACAAGAGAAATATAAACATCACAATCTCCATTTCATGGATATTCAAATGACTGAGAAAAAACATTGAACTCGAGATTCATATATGGATAACAGAATCAAAAATTACAAAAATAAATCCTTATGGCAAATGGAAAATAACTAAGCAATTCAGATTTAAGATTTGAGGATGATATCTAGAGGGCAAAAAAGAAAATTTAAACGATTTATCGAGGTTAGAGCATGAATTCCAAGAAGGCCTAACTTACCAAGCGAATAGTCAAATGCATAAGGGACTCCTAGTTCCTAGTCATCCTCCTAAATTAATTCAATCCTAATGTGAATGAGCATTTCCTAGTTGCAGGCTCGCAGCAATACGACTAAATTAGGTACTACCGCGAGTTCGCAATCTTTTGCGAAAACAGACCTGCATGGGCCACCACAAAAACTTGTCAAGACCCGCACTCGCTTTTTGGATACGAGACGTATCCAAGCCAGCCTATGCCGCAGAGTCGGCGGTAGAACGCTGTCAAGCCCGCAATAAATAAATGCTCAAAATTGCATAAATAACATTAATTGCTCATTCATATTACTAATTCAACTTTACAAATTATTACAAGATTTATATTTAAATAAAGGTACAAGGTTCTTACACTATTTGAAATGACTACAACATTTATCTAAATTCTAGGTTTTGGCCTACAAGTACACCCGTATCTCCCAATGCTAAGCGAAGCCACAGTTAACCTAAAAATGTTGGTTTCCACTCAGGAATGGAACAAGCACACAAACCGACGGCAATGCAAAAACACAATAGAATTCACAAGACATAAAAATAACATATGTGAAATAAAACTTGAAAGTAACTGATGTCATGGCATGTCTAGAAAGCAAGTAGGTAACTCCACAACAAGATGTATCAACTGGAGAAAACATGTAACTAGGATGTCATGGCAAGTGGTGAAGAAAATAAGGAAAACAAGTAAAAGACAACTATCTATGTGTTTTGAAATATCTTGTTCGACATGTGGACGGCTAAGGGGTAAATCCGGCACCCCGCACGAGAATTGTGCGACTGCTATCTGACAAGAATGGATATTTTGGGGATGTTTTTGGGTAGTCCACATGTGTACTAAGATATTTTCCCGCCCAGCTAGTACTCATGGAATCCAGTCGCAAGCATGGTAAACATGTAAATGACAGTCAAAAGGTATAAACAAATCCATGATACTAATTCGTGTGACCACGTGTCATCAACCAAAGAGAGCATATGTATAAACATGAAATGGAAACTACTCTGAATCGAAAGCAATCAGAAAGTGCACTTGCCTGGGGTCCTTAGCTGCTGAAACCGATAATCTCATTGGGTCCAGATTTGTCCGATTAGCCTAAGTCGATATGAAAAAGTCAGGATTTTCAAGAATTAGGGGCTCGTGCTTAACCACGATTAAGATTGATCTAATATAATATAGAATTTGAAGAGAAAAATTCCTAATAAAATTTATATAATAATATTTCAAAAGTATTCGTTATATATAACCTTTTGAAAATATTCCAACCATAAGGTTTATGATTTAAAATTTATAGGAATAATATAAAAATCCAATAAACCGTCTATTTTATGCAAGGACCAAAATATACTTTTTTAAGGTATTTATATATCAAAATAACATATTTCTCAAACCATGAATACATATACATGTCCAATTTAATATATCTTAAAAGTCCGAAAATATAATAGGCCCAATTCATTTATAAATCTTATTCATCAAACAAATGTCCTTAGGTCCAAATCCAATAGACCTATAGAGCCCAAAATCAATATTTCTAGGTTCACTGGAAAACTGATTAGGGAAGCATATTTAGAATTATACAAGTTAACTAATGTATATGTATCAATCTAATTAAAATCCTCGTGGGCTTAAAGTCCAATGCTATATTTGTTACAAATATAATTTCTAGAGAATATATTGTTAATGACCTACACATATAATTAATACCAAAAGTATTATACTGTATACATACTAATATATATACACTAATATTATAACATAATAAAATAGAAATAAATAATAAAATCAAATCGTACTAAATAACCCCAATTATTACCATCCATATTCCTTAGTCCTTTTCAAATTAAGCTCATTAATAAAGTTTTTATTAAAACCTATGCTTTGATCGAGAGAAAGAGAACGGTGACGGTAAGCTCACAGGGGGCAGACTGCCTATGTTCGGTGCGGCCAGGCGGTCGCATGCGCTGCCACCACGGCGGCTCGGGAGGTGGAAAGATCGGGACAAAGAGGGCTCGCACAGGTGAGGTCACCCACGTTTGGGGAGTCGGCGCTGAGGAAGCTCGGCAGCGACACGGTTCGTGGCGCCGGGAAGAATCGGCCACGGCTATGGATGGCCCGACGAGCATGGCGCTAGGTTGTTCACTGTGCATGGCTCATTCGACGAGGAGAACTTCGGCGGACGAGCGACGACCAAGGAAGCATGGGGAGCCGACTCTCGAGGACAAGGCTGCGCCGACGACGTAGCACGCGTGGGCTCGACGCTCGCTGACGGAGGATGGCCGGTCACAACGAGAGGCCTGGTGCGGCGAGGTATGGGTTTCCCTCTGATTTTGGGTGGTGGTGATTTGGAGATCCAGGCGGTGGTGGTGATTACATGGCGATGATGGTGTGGTGGTGTTACTGGGAACGGTGGTTGGGTGGTGGCGAGGTGATGATGGCGGGGAGATTTGGTGGCGAAGACGGGTGAAGTCGGGAACCGTGGTGATGGAAGGAGGCCGGGAACGAGATTGTGTCGAGGCTGACATAGCGGTGACCACGGTTGCACTGTCGGTGGTGTTGGTGGTTCGGGTGTTACCGGTGAGACGGGTCGGCCAGGCCGAGAGGTTTTGGGAGAGGAGATGGATGAAAACAAATTATGGTTTCACCCTCTGTGTATTATATAGATGAGTGTGTGTATAGGAAGATACATATGGTTTAGGTTGGAATAGGAGATGAGATATATGTGATATAGGTAGGGATAACGATTAGCTTTGGGGAAGTCTATCATAACTACAATTTAAAATAAAACATGATTTAGGTAGGGATAACGATTAGCTTTGGGGAAGTCTATCATAACGATTAGCTTTGGGGAAGTCTATTCAAAATCTTAGTCCAATAATTTATTATAAAAATAATTTAAAACTATTATTTGATACTATCAAATATTTTTAAGTATATTTTCACAAATTCATACTTTATTCAAAATAAATTAGCAAACCTTTTTATTGTTTAAAAATATTTATAATAACAAACCAAATAAGTATATCAATTTAAATTAGCAAATTAATGTTATTAAATACGTTTCGAATATATATAAATTTAAATATCAAATAAGTTAGTCAAAGCGTCCCATAACTCAAATAACCTTGAATACCATAAATTCAAAATTAATCCATAATAATTTAAAACAATACTATATTTTGTCAATAATATTTAAAATTATATTTAGCCAAATTTAAAACTAATAATGCTTCTAGAATAAGGCTTAATACCGCCAAATAATATTATAAAATCAAATAAACTTTTGAATAAAACTAATCTGATCAAATTTCCATAAATAAGCCAACTAATAATTTAAGCATTAGTCTATCTTATCAAATAAATTAAGTCATGTAAATTCAAATTCAACTCAAATAAACAAATAAAAAAATTGAAAAGAGGAGTTACACGGATGTGGCACAAAGGAAAGCCCATGACGCGCAGCTCCAGGGACTGAACTTTCCTTCTCTCGAAGACAAGGAGAGAAGTTCGTCTAGCAACAATCCCAAGGACGGAAAAGGCAAGCAAGCCATGATTGTAAACATCTCCAAAGGTTCGGTAACCATGAACCCCAAGTCTGCAGAAGCACAGAAGTCGAAGGAGACTTACTCTTTCAACGACGAGGATACGCTGGAACTCTTCAATATGCTGACAAAGAGTGTCAAGCTGTCTCTCCCAACACCAAGGCGCCCCGATAAAGTAGGGAAGGTAGACAACCCTAAATACTGCCACTATCATCAGTATGTCCACCATTCGACACGAGATTGTTACGTGTTGAAAGGACAGATTCAGCGCCTCATCGACGCCGAATTCATATTGTAGGACCGATTATAGGAACGAGTTGTAAAGCGCAATACTCTAGAGGGGGTGAATAGAGTAGGCAGCGAAAAATAACTATTTAAAAATGTTAGCAACAAGATCACATAATATATATCACAGATATGTAAATGAAAAGTAGAGAGTAGAGAGCAAATGCAAACACAAGGATGTATACTGGTTTTCCTCTTGTGAGGACTAGTCCAGTCAGAAGAACTCTAGCTTGCAGTTGAATCTACTATTGGAAAATACCACAAGTTTTCATCCAAAGTTCTTGTAACTTCTACAACGCGAGCTTTGATCCGAAGTACTCGACCAACGTCAATTGTGAAGTGTCTATCTTCAATCAAGCCTCTGATTACAATCACTCTGAAACTTCTAGATCGTACCGCACTGACAAATCGACTAGAGGATTGTAACTGGCTTGAGGTTTGAAAATGAAAGCTCAGAACACTTTGGAAGAAGTAGTAGGCTTATAGAGAAGAGATATGAAAGTGAATTGGTGTGTTAAAATGATCAAAATCCTGCTCTATTTATAGTTTTTCCAAATGCAGAATTCTTATAAAATTCGGGCAGAACTCTATGAGAAAATCTCGTTGGGATCCGTAACTGCAGGAAGACCAAGTTCAAAAAGCAACGTTCACTAACCGAACTCTGGCCGAATTCTGGCCGAATTCTGGCCGAACTCTGTTGGAGTTCTGCCAGGGTTTTTGCAAATTGGTTTTTGGACATTTTGAAAAGACCAAGCAGTTAGGAAGTAGTTTGGGCTTTTGTAAGTGGGCTCGTTTTTAAAACGAAAGGGTATTTTAAAAACGTTTCTTGGATAGCCTATTTGTCAGTACGATGCAGTTTACATCGTATTCCTAGACTCAATAAATATGAAAAATACATTGATCAAACAGGACAACCAATAGCCCTTTGATGATTCCTTTCTTCAGATATTTGAGCAAACATGAAGATGCCTTTTCACTTGACGGCGGTCATCCAAAGATAAACAGTTCTGGAAATCTGAACCCCTGATACGAGGCCCCGGATAGGTCGTTAGGCGGTTCAGAGAAATCTTCCTGTATAACGCCGTCTTTGGCCCATCAATATTACTATATTGCATATGTCCTAGTTTGATAAAGCTTGATCATGCTTACGACATGTCTATAAGAAACATGTTAGACGAACAAAACAATATGATACAAGCATAGCAATACGATATAGAACATTTATGAAAATGCTAACATTAGGACAATGCTAAGTTTAAGTAGCAACATGATAGTGATTATATGAATATTAGTGACGTCATTATGTTAAACTCAATTGATTAGCCATATTCAAAAATATGATATAATCATTGGGCTAACAATCTCCCCCTTTTTGATTATGGCAAATCCTTTAAGTTTAATATATATACAATTGATGCATGTATCACTAATAAACACATAATACTAGAATATTGTGTGCTAACTTAAACTTATTATACTAGAATATTGTGTACTAACTTAAACTTATTCCCCCCCTTTGACATGATAAAAAAATAAGCTCCCCCGTAATTAGAGCTAAAATGAACTCAAGTATGAGTAAAGGAGGAAAGCAAAAATAATCATGATCAAGGATTAGGAGAACAGTGTAACGACAAGTTTAGAAAATTGCATAACTATAATAGAAAAACTTGTCAAAAATAGTTGGTTGAACTTAAAAACATTGAAATCAATCAATACATAGTTTACCAACTAGAAATCCAAAAATGACATTCAAAACACATTTTGTTCATCATATTGTGTTTTGAAATAGACCAAAAAAATATATATCAATATAGTAGGAATCAATCATTGGTCATAAAGAAATCATGAGGAATAGAAATTCGCAGATCTAGTATATATAAAAAAGTCAAAAAATATAATGAGACTTTTAACAATGATCACAAAAATATGATTCATAATTTGCCCATACAAATTAGTAAATCAATTCCATAAAGAGTATAATCATCGAAAAAAAAAAATCAAAATACGTATACTAGAATCTATGCAAAATCTATACCTATCACGACCCGCGCCCTAGAGTTAGGGCACGAGAACGTAACAACGCCCAGCCTACGCCGCAGTGTCGGCGGTAGAACGCTGTCCTAGATCTCAATGCATCTAACAGTATAAGACTAAACAGTTTATACTCCCCGAATGGGGGTGACATAGCAGATACATACTCAATCACATCTAAGGTAGAGCATGATAAGGATAGATAAAACATGTAATCCAAAAGAGATACAGGAGATAGAAGTCTAAGTGTTTAAGATACATAATCTCAGAAATACATCTCAAAACTCAAATACAGATACAATAATCCACAAAGTAAATACAACTCCAGACAAAATGAAATAACTACCTAAACAACCCCTACTGTGTCTCCTCTAGGCTAGCAGGCAATCCCAGGCCATCTGTAAAATTTATCAACAGGTCCAGTCTGGACAGGAGCGAGCACATTACATCTCAACAGTTCATAGCAGGTTAGAAAATATAATCATGCAGTAAAGTAAGATACAGGTACTGAAAGAAATGCTGTATGTAAACAGAGAGAGAGAGAGCTGTAATAGAAATATCTACTATAAATAAAGAGCTACCAGTGACTAGTGATTTAGAGCACAAAGTCGACATGTGAACGGCTTGATTGTACATGGCTATACTAAAGAGGCGTACATGGCTACTCTACTTTAGAATTGTTCACATGGCTATTTATACTCCCCCGTACCCCCAATTAATACACAAGGATCCAACCAGGTTATGTTATATGATGCTATGTAAAAGCCCCCGAAGGGTGGTAGACCCCGAAGGTGATAAGACCCCGAAGGTGATAGACCCCGAAGGTAATAGACCCCGAAGGTGATACATAGTAGTCCCATAAATGGGATAAGGATTCTAGGAAGACTCTACGATCATAAGAGTATATGTCGTAAGTGATCAAAGAACCAATGAAGCATATGATACGCCATGTAAGTGAAACGCACAGAACATGTAGTACCCGATGCTCCCTAAGGATAACATCTCAAGAAGGGATCCATATAGTACCAATCCGTGTGACCAACGTGACAGTACAAGTAAAGTAATCTACTGCAGGAAATAATTCTAAGCAGGATATAAAATGATCAGAGAATGTACTCGCCTCGATAACCTGAACAGCTGATAAGTATAGGGGGGTCCCACTGAAGCCACAGAGTCCTATTTAAAGCAACACAGGTTACAAGGTATTCAAGTTGTAATAAATGAATCTCTATAATCAATCTATATTATTCTAGGTTCTTCTAAGTCAAAACAACTCTAGGTCGACTCCGGTCAATAATCTAGTCAAACTAGGTCAAGTGTTGACTTACAGTTGACTTTGGGTCAACTGGTCAACTCTGGTCAAACAGGGTCAATTCTAGTCTAATATAAAGTGTACTTCGTTATTTGCACGTCAAAACTTACGACACGCAACTCGAGATAAGAAAATTATCGGTAAGGTTGATAATCTTATTATAGTGATCCGCGTGTCCAACTTGTCAATTTTAGCGATGTGAGATCACTGGAATTGGCTGATCTCAGTTTCGTTGTACTAATCCCGAAATACGAACATTATATGAATTAATTATTAATTAATTATAAAAAGGTTAAACTCAGAGAAATTATCAACAAACATTGTCGAACGATGAAATAAACATCGCCAACGTGTCCAGAATGGTCAAATTAGCTAGGATAGCCTACCCAACGGTCCAATTTGGACACAAGGGCAAAAAGGTAATTTCGGGTCAAAACGGTGTCCGTGTCGGAGCCGTTTTGCACCGAAAAACATGCAAGAAAACAAGTCTACAAAATATAACAAATTATATGTCCACGAAACCAGAATGACGATACGAACCCAACGGTATCTCCAGAATTGGATTCCGTTGACCCGATCTCCATTTGGCCCGTTGACCAGAACTTAGAATTCCGGTTTGCACGGAAATACGTGCCGGAGCCAAAGTTCTCAAAACTCAGCAAACTACCTGTCAACGAGTCCAGAATGATGATACGAACTCAACGATATCTCCGAAATTGGATTCCGATGAGCCGATCTCAAAATGACCCGTTGACCCGGATATTGGTATCCGACTTGTACCGAAATGCGTGCCGGATCCAATGTCCACCAAAACCTAACAAATTATATGTCAACGAGTCCAGAATGACGATACGAACTCAACGGTATATCCGGAATTGGATTCCGATGAGCCGGCGTCAAAAAGTCCCGTTGGCCCAGAATGTAGGACCCACTTTGTACCGAAAAACGTGCCAGGGCCCACGTTCTCCAAATCTAACAAATTTTATATGAAAACATGCCAGAACGACGCCACAAGTCTAATGGTGGTGTCAGAAATGAAATCTGGAGTCCCGTGTTCAAAAATAAAATTTTAAAAGTTGGAAATTACGAATTCGGACGACCAACTTTGGCGTCGAATTCAACCAATCAAACAAGCTCAAAATGAAACGAAACTGGAGGGGTAGTAAGAGGGTTATACCAGCTTCGCACCGGAACTAGTAGCACGCCAAACGGAGCTGCGGTGGAGTAGATACAAGCTAACAAAGTTGGCCCCGCGAAACTGTCCAAATTTAATACAATTTAAACGGTCAACTTAGTGGCCGGTTTTGATGTATCAATCGATAAAATTAACGGATAAAAATTGACAGGGATAAAGGTGGATATACCGAGATTGCGACGGAGCGAAGAAATCGCCGATCCAACGGTCGGATCTCCGGGAAAATGCGTGCAAAGTTGCTGCGATGGAGCGTCAAAACGAACTCGATCCCGCGTGCGTCACGACGGGACGTCGTGCAAAACGCACGAATCGCCTCGACGGCGCGTCCCCGAGGACGATGGCCGCCATGGGAACTTCTGGCCAGAGGGGGCGCACCCATGGGGGGGTTGCCGGAGCTACGGCGGCCGACGGCGGCGGCGGCGACGCCCGCTCGCGCGCGCGCCAAGGCTGCTGCCGCCGCTGCTGTTATTGTTGAGTTGTTGGTGAGTTTGTTTGTGAAGAAATAGAAAGGAAGAGAGAGAGAGGAAGAATAATAAATGAGAGGAAGAGAGAGAGAAAAAGTGTTCTCTCCAAAATTTAGGGCCGGCCAACTTTAGTGTGGGAGTGTGGGGAAAATTACATGGGAAATTAATGGGTGAGATTTAATGAGGGGAATCAAAGGCTAGGATTTTAAATGGAGAAATAGGTTATTCCTATAGGATTTAATTCAAAGGAAAATTCCAAATAAATATAAAAAAATATGTAAAATGAGTACTTGATATTTTTGGGCAAGAAATATGAGGGTGTCATGATGGAGTATAGCACGAAGCTGGGCTGGGCTCGGTGGAGCCGGATTGGGTCAAAACCGAACATTATGTAAAAATTAAATTAAATTTAGGCGTTGATGATCATGGGTAAATAAGTAGCACATGGGAATTCCAATAAATGGGACACAAGTGACGGACGGGTAGTAGGCTCAATGTGGGCCATGTCCATAGTTGGGGCTGACAGGTTTTGGTCGACAGGGGACCCACAAATCAAGTTGGAAGATAAATGTGACACCGTGGGGCAAAATAAAATCGGATCACGTGTCGGAAAAGTTGTGGAAATCAAATGGAGCACAAAATGACGTGTCTGAGTGGGACACGAAGGTCATGGGTGACGAGCGTCTCGAGTAGATCATCAATGAGGAGTTTGTTTCAAGAAACTGACTGGTCTTGCGCTCCCAAATTAAAAGTCACAGTAACGTGCTAATAATGATCAAGAAAAAGAGTGGGAAAATAAATAATAATTAAATGGTCTAAATCGACCCGAAGTTCAGCGAAGCAAAAAGAGCACAAGGGAACAAGTTTGGATGGGACACTATATACCATCATGAAGGTAATCATGTCCACTCCAAAACCCATGAAGAAGATTTCCAGAGTTGAACATCCCTGATACTCCAAATATCAATGGCACGGGAAAGCACACTTAAAGATAAATAACAGAATAAAATATTTATCAAAACCAATCAATCAGAAAATAAAATAAAATAAAAAATCAGCCCGAAATTCATGGTGCTCACATCCTACCCACCTTATAAAAATTTTGTCCTCGAAATTAAAATGTCCCTACTCCCTCTAGGTCAAACCCCCATAATCAAAGTCCCAGAACTTAAACAAATCATACCATCAAAAAAAAAGAACGGCATACAGGGTCATGGCATACGGTGACAGTGAAGTCTCATCTAGGTATACTAGTCATGCTAACCGAAAGGGTCATAGGGTATCAAACACACAAGCAATCCAGGTTGCTAAAATAGAAAAGTTGCAGAAATATCAAATCATCAAAACTGTAAGGCGGTCTACCATCCTATATGAAAACTGGTACTCATCAAAAATGATTAAAGAAAGGTAACTACCAATCATCTAAAAGGGGTACCATCCCAAGAGAATCAAAATCACAAGTTTAATTAACGAAAGTCGATTACATTGAAATCGAATCATAATATATAATATAGAGAGCATTAGAGAGGAAAAAGCTAACATTATGTGTATGGGGACATGTTCATATGGTTAGATAGTAGGCATGTGTGTACGTGAACATACATGAAGGTGTATACGAGGATTTGGGTTCCAAAACAACAGCTATCAAGTTACACTAATCATGGCATATTGGTTAAACAATCCACAATATGCAACACGCAACTTATTTAATCATAACATGCATAGCTAACCATATATATATAAAAATGTAGAGACTTAGTTATATCTATATACATTATAACATGTATGCATAAACTCTATATATATGTCTATATAAATATATGAACATAACATAGCGAGGAAGGGTTAGGTTTATATGGTAGTGTATACTAAGTTAGGGTGTGTGTGTCCTTTTACAGGATTATAGCTTTAGTATTGAAAGGTTAAACCCAGTTTTAGTTCAGCATTTACATACAAAATCTGAAAATAAGCTAACATTTAAACCAGTGTAATATTAACATAATGCAGTTTCAGATTTTAGGGGTTTGAAACATCACCACCAACTCAATGCTCCCAACACATCCTAACATGATAGAGATAAAATTCTAAAATACTATCCATATATTTTGCTATGCATACAGTTCAATATTACATATTAAATCTGAATTTGAACTAAACATTTGAAATCAATGTAAAAATGTTAACATGTATTCATTTTTAAGATTTTGGAGAAATTCGAACATCGAACCAACCCAATGTTTATCACAACCTAATATGTAAAAATATGAAACCTAACATTATATCCCTACATACAACAATGTACATACCTCAAAATATTACATTAAAAAATGACAAATTAAACTAAACATTTGGAATCCAGTATTAAGGGTTAATATGCACACAGTCTCAGATTTTTTAAATTAAACACAAAACTCAACCAAATTTTTTGAATTAACACCCTATGTATAACATACATGTGCAGTGGTATAAATAAAACTATTATCATAAAATTTTATATTTAAATTACGGGTTAAGCTAGGAAAAGCAGAGAATCAGAAATATTGGGGTTTTGAAAATTTAACATCAACAACATATTAATAGGTATTCAGGTAGGTGGAAAATCAAGTGTAGCATGCATACGTGTTAAGCAAAGTGTCTGCTATATATATTCATATATATTTTTTCATGTCCCAATATAAAAATTTATTCTACGTTAAGACTAACATTTAGATCTCTACCAAGATTGCAAGCAGGTGATTGACGTAATCAAGACAGCTTTATTATCATTATTATTTAATACAAGGATAATAGCAAGAAAGAAATAACGCTAAAATCTGTTCTGTTTATCTGTTTAAAGAAGGAACAATTTTGAAATCCAGAGCTAAAATATCAAATTCAAGATAAAGTCTAACAAAATTATCGATTCATTGTATTATGAAAAACTCATAGCAAGAAATTTCACAAGGTTTATAAAACCAACTAAACTTACTCCTGAGTTAAATAATAGGAAACTAGACAAAACAAAAAATAATAATTCTTTTTTTTTTGAGTGACTGAACAAAAGTAGAGAAAACATGTTCAAAAATATTTAAGGTGCAATCTGATCATCATATGCGTCTATCCAAAATCATGTACTCTAAATCCTCGTCATACTAGTAAGCAAGGCTACGATAATCACAGAGCCCTTGACTTATGCACATATCTCTAGAATCATGGTATTTAACATTTTCGCGGTACCGCTAGCTTGGCTGCGAAAACCTTAAATTCCCACACCCGAGAAATATATCCAGAGTCAGACTATATGTCCTCACCATGCTGGCTAATGTGACTATAGAAGACTAGATTCCATAACATAGATGACCTAGCCCATATAATTTCATCTTGCCAAAAATTAAATTAATCAATAATGAATACTCAAAAATCAAATCAAATTTATTAACGAACATCAAAATTCAAAAATGAACAAAATCCATCAAAATACAAACTCGAATGCAACAGCTATCATCAAAATTCAAAATTCGACAATCATCCATCAAAATTAATAAATATAAATTCAAATTCAACAATAATCCATTAAAATCAAATTTAACAACAAAAAGTAAAAATGAATCAAATCAAGGGAAAAAGAGAGTTTTCAAATCGAAGTTAAATAAGATTCTCCAGGGTCGTCCCAGGAATCTCTTAAGGGTCCCTAACTGTGATTGAGTACCTTCAAAATATATCATATTCCTAGTGCAGGCTGTAGTGGTACTCTAGTTCGAATACCACTACACTTTTAGTCTCGACCTGCATGGGCCACCACTAAAAATGTGTCACGACACGCGCCCTAGAGTTAGGGTACGAGAACGTAACAACGCCCAGCCTACGCCGCAGTGTCGGCGGTAGAACGCTATCCTAGGTCTCAATGCATCTAACAGTATAAGACTAAATAGTTTATACTCCCCGAATGGGGGTGACATAGCAGATACAGACTCAATCACATCTAAGGTAGAGCATGATAAGGATAGATAAAACACGAAATCCAAAAGAGATACAGGAGATAGAAGTCTAAGTGTCTAAGATACATAATCCCAGAAATACATCTCAAAACTCAAATACAGATACAATAATCCACAAAGTAAATACAACTCCAGACAAAATGAAATAACTACCTAAACAACCCCTACTGTGTCTCCTCTAGGCTAGCAGGCAATCCCAGGCCATCTGTAAAATTTATCAATAGGTCCAGTCAGGACAGAAGCGAGCACATTACATCTCAACAGTTCATAGCAGGTTAGAAAATATAATCATGCAGTAAAGTAAGATACAGGTACTGAAAGAAATGCTGTATGTAAACAGAGATAGAGCTGTAATAGAAATATCTACTATAAATAAAGAGCTACCAGTGACTAGTGATTTAGAGCACAAAGTCGACATGTGTACGACTTAATTGTACATGGCTATACTAAAGAGGCGTACATGACTACTCTACTTTGGAATTGTTCACATGGCTATTTATACTCCCCCGTACCCTCAATTAATACACAAGGATCCAACCAGGTTATGTTATATGATGCTATGTAACAGCCCCCGAAGGGTGGTAGACCCCGAAGGTGATAAGACCCCGAAGGTGATAGACCCCGAAGGTAATAGACCCCGAAGGTAATAGACCCCGAAGGTGATACATAGTAGTCCCATAAATGGGATAAGGATTCTAGGAAGACTCTACGATCATAAGAGTATATGTCGTAAGTGATCAAAGAACCAATGAAGCATATGATACGCCATGTAAGTGAAACGCACAGAACATGTAGTATCCGATGCTCCCTAAGGATAACATCTCAAGAAGGGATCCATATAGTACCAATCCGTGTGACCAACGTGACAGTACAAGTAAAGTAATCTACTTCAGGAAATAATTCTAAGCAGGATATGAAATGATCAGAGAATGTACTCGCCTCGATAACCTGAACAGCTGATAAGTATAAGGGGGTCCCACTGAAGCCACAGAGTCCTATTTAAAGCAACACAGGTTACAAGGTGTTCAAGTTGTAATAAATGAATCTCTATAATCAATCTATATTATTCTAGGTTCTTCTAAGTCAAAACAACTCTAGGTCGACTCCGGTCAATAATCTAGTCAAACTAGGTCAAGTGTTGACTTACAATTGACTTTGGGTCAACTGGTCAACTCTGGTCAAATAGGGTCAATTCTAGTCTAATATAAAGTGTACTTCGTTATTTGCACGTCGAAACTTACGACACGCAACTCGAGATAAGAAGATTATCGGTAAGGTTGATAATCTTATTATAGTGATCCATGTATCCAACTTGTCAATTTCAGCGATGTGAGATCACTGAAATTGGCTGATCTCAGTTTCGTTGTACTAATCCCGAAATACGAACATTATATAAATTATTATTAATTAATTATAAAAAGGTTAAACTCAGAGAAATTATTAACAAACATTGTCGGACGATGAAATAAACATCGCCAACGTGTCCAGAATGGTCAAATTAGTTAGGATAGCCTACCCAACGGTCCAATTTGGACACAAAGGCAAAATGGTAATTTCGGATCAAAACGGTGTCCGTGTCGGAGCCGTTTTGCACCAAAAAAGGTGCAAGAAAATAAGTCTACAAAATATAACAAATTATATGTCCATGAAACCAGAATGACGATACGAACCCAACGGTATCTCCAGAATTGGATTCCGTTGACCCGATTCCCATTTGGCCCGTTGACCAGAACTTGGAATTCCGGTTTGCACGGAAATACGTGCCGGAGCCAAAGTTCTCAAAACTTAGCAAACTACCTGTCAACGAGTCCAGAATAATGATACGAACTCAACGGTATCTCCGAAATTGGATTCCGATGAGCCGATCTCAAAATGACCCGTTGACCCGGATATTGGTATCCGACTTGCACCGAAATGCGTGCCAAATTCGATGTTCACCAAAACCTAACAAATTATATGTCAACGAGTCCAGAATGACGATACGAACTCAACGGTATATCCGGAATTGGATTCCGTTGAGCCGGCGTCAAAAAGTCCCGTTGACCCAGAATGTGGGACCCACTTTGTACCAAAAAACGTGCCAGGGCCCACGTTCTCCAAATCTAACAAATTTTATATGAAAACATGCCAGAACGATGCCACAAGTCTAATGGTGGTGTCAGAAATGAAATCTGGAGTCCCGTGTTCAAAAATGGAATTTTACAAGTTGGAAATTACGAATTCGGACGACCAACTTTGGCGTCGAATTCAACCAATCAAACAAGCTCACAATGAAACGAAACTGGAGGGGTAGTTAGAGGGTTATACCAGCTTCGCACGGAACTGGTAGCATGCCAAACGGAGCTGCGATGGAGTAGATACAAGCTGACGAAGTTGGCCCCGTGAAACTGTCCAAATTTAATACAATTTAAACGGTCAACTTGGTGGCCGGTTTTGATGTATCAAACGATAAAATTAACGGATGAAAATTGACAGGGATGAAGGTGGATATACCGAGATTGTAATGGAGCGAAGAAATCGCCGATCCAACGGTCGGATCTCCGGGAAAATGCGCACAAAGTCGCTGCGATGGAGCATCAAAACGAACTCGATCCCGCGCGCGTCACGACGGGACGTCGTGCAAAACGCACGAATCGCCTCGACGGCGCATCCCGGAGTACGGTGGCCGCCATGGGAACTTCTGGCCAGAGGGGGCGCACCCATGGGGGGGTTGCCGGAGGTACGGCGGCCGACGGCGGCGGCGGCGACGCCCGCTCGCGCGCGCGCCAAGGCTGCTGCCGCCGCTGCTGTTATTGTTGAGTTGTTGGTGAGTTTGTTTGTGAAGAAATAGAAAGGAAGAGAGAGAGGAAGAATAATAAATGAGAGGAAGAGAGAGAGAAAAAGTGTTTTCTCCAAAATTTAGGGCCGGCCAACTTTAGTGTGGGAGTGTAGGGAAAATTACATGGGAAATTAATGGGTGAGATTTAATGAGGGGAATCAATGGCTAGGATTTTAAATGGAGAAATAGGTTATTCCTATAGGATTTAATTCAAGGGAAAATTCCAAATAAATATAGAAAAATATGTAAAATGAGTACTTGATATTTTTGGGCAAAAAATACGAGGGTGTCATGATGGAGGGTAGCACGAAGCTGGGCTGGGCTCGGTGGAGCCGGATTGGGTCAAAACCGGACATTATGCAAAAATCGAATTAAATTTAGGCATTGATGATCATGGGTAAATAAGTAGCACATGGGGATTCCAATAAATGGAACACAAGTGGCGAACGGGTAGTAGGCTCAATGTGGGCCATGTCCATAGTTGGGGCTGACAGGTTTTGGTCGACAGGGGACCCACAAATCAAGTTTGAAGATAAATGTGACACCGTGGGGCAAAATAAAATCGGGTCACGTGTCGGGAAAGTTGTGCGAATCAAATGGAGCACAAAATGACGTGTCTGAGTGGGACACGAAGGTCATGGGTGACGAGCGTCTCGAGTAGATCATCAATGAGGAGTTTGTTTCAAGAAACTGACTGGTTTTGCGCTCCCAAATTAAAAGTCACGGTAACGTGCTAATAATGATCAAAGAAAGGAGTAGGAAAATAAATAATAATCAAATGGTCTAAATCGACCCGAAGTTCAGCGAAGCAAAAAGAGCACAAGGGAACAAGTTTGGATGGGACACTATATACCATCATGAAGGTAATCCTGTCCACTCCAAAACCCATGAAGAAGATTTCCAGAGTTGAACATCCCTGATACTCCAAATATCAATGGCACGGGAAAGCACACTTAAAGATAAATAACAGAATAAAATATTTATCAAAATCAATCCATCAGAAAATAAAATAAAATAAAAAATCAGCCCGAAATTCAGGGTGCTCACAATACCAAAGTTCATGCATTTGAATTCAATCACCTTAGCATGATATATATCCATCAGATAAACAAGAAGGTAATGAAGACAAAATACTTGAGAAGGAGAAATTCAGTCGACTTGAATGCTCCCCCGCAAATTATGATCAGTCTAAATAAGATAATCATGAACTTTGAGATAAAATCTTAATAAGAAATGCCAAATCAGTTTAAACTCAAAAGGATTATAAATAAATTAAATTAATTTTGGCAGGATAACTTTTAGAAACTCAAAAATGAGAGAATTAAAAATATTAAAATCATATATTCTCTTATAAACTCAATACAAATCCAAATATCATGACCAACTCAACAAGATATTTAAATAAGACAATATAAGTCCATGGTGAACTAGGTATACCACAAATTAAGGGCATAAAATAATTGAAACAATTAATTTGCTCCCCTTAAAATATGTGTATAAAGTTTAAAAAATAATTTATATGCATAAAATAAATAAAATAAATAATCATAAGATCTAAGGGATATCCAAAATATGCATTTTTCTTTCCTTTGATCAAATGATACAAAATTCCAAACTCAAAACCAATATCATCTTTAGGCAAGAAAAAGAAATATCCAATCAATAAATGCTTAAAGATGAAGAGAATATGTCTTCAATAAATATATAAAAAAATATTTCAAGATATTAAAAGATTTTGAAAACTGTCTTTAATAATAACATTTGAGTACCGGACAGATTCAATAAATCAGAAAAAAATAAAAAAGACTTAAAAAATGTAGAATTTATTATGAAAAACTAACTTAATAAATGTTCGAATGCGTCCATTTAGTCCTTAGACTGAAATCTGTCGATTTGAATCACGGAAATAATTTCAATAAAAGCATCCATAAATCATAAATAAATCCATTTTGAACAAATAAACATAACTAAATAAATGTCCAAAGAAAAGTGTATTATAGATATATGGCATGTCAAGGGGATAATTGACTTGAAACAATTAATTGCTCTTCCTTTACATGGCTATATCCAAAAAATAATAGTATTGACAATTTTTAAAAAAAAAAATTCAGAGACATATTTCCAGAAGTAGAAAACTAATTCAAAAATATTAGGTCTTCTTATCAAAGTTTATTTTTTCCCTTTTAAAAGCCTTAACACGGTGTCCACCTGATAACTGTAAGGTTAAAGAAAACAAACGCTTTGAGAAAGAGAAATTCAATATGCTTGACTTCTTCCCGCAAAGAATTACTGCTATAGGCAGTTAGTAACTTGAATAATAAGAGAATAATAAAGCTTAAAATCACGAATATTACGCAAGTTAAAGGCGAAATCACAAGATCATAATATTCACTGAGTAATCACAAAATCATTAAGTCTGAATATCGAATAGTAACAGAAAAATGAATATATCAGAAGATGACAAATATTAACCTATGAAAGATCAATGTATGTTACCTTTTGTAAAAAAAATCATTAAATAATATTGTCTATCAAATCTAAAATTCAAAATCTAAAATCCATCAGAAAACAATTGCAACTAGATCTAAATAAATCTTAAGTTTATAAAGCGTTGATCAATCTTGGGTTAGCTATAGAGGTACTGTCCCAGCTAACGGAGGTTCACCGGGGGAACACTTAAGTACCGTTTCGCTTTAGCCATAGCCGTGATGACAGACAGACCCTTTGTAGGCTTGTACCCAAAACAAATCTCTTCTTTATTAACCGAGGATTTAAGAAGAATTAGTACAATATGAAAAAAAATTATATTCTATGGTCTTAAAAATCTTAGAACAATATAGCATACGGTATAAGATGTGTCAATTATATTAATCCATATGTGCTACAAAATCATTGAGTAACAATAAAATATAAAACATTTGTAAATCAAAATGTAGGACCTAGATATGTTAATGTATTTTAGAACCTAGGGGACTGGGTTCAGTACCTTGGATCTAGAACTAGACGATAGTTGCAAGTATACCTTAATAAATCTTAAGTCTATAAAGTATTGATCACTTCGGATTAGTTGTAGGGGCCGGTTCCCAGCTAGCGGTAGTCCGAAGACTAGTATACCGTGTCTCTTCAGGCTATTTACACCTGTATGACAGAAGGAACCTTTCGGCTTGTTCCCAAAATGATCTCTACTTTTAAGAACTTAGATTCAAAGGAATATATGCAGTATCATCGAACATCGTCAAAATCCAGAATCCCTAAATCTAAATACCCAAGGTATGGTTTATCAAGATCAAGATATTAAAAAATATTTTAATAAGAGTCATGTATCTAAAATGACAACCAAAAACCCAAGAAAAAAGGCTTTGAGGAAGAAGATAATAAAGATAAGAACATAAATTTGTTCAAAAAAAAATCAATAGCTTAAGTATGAGATAAACACAAGTTTAATAGCCACTTTCTAAAATAATATAGAACTTGAACTTAACTCCTATATCCCCATAAAGATATTTATACAAAAATATATATTAATATATATAAATGACAATGAATTAATCTAGTATCCTTAATAAGCATAAAAAAATATCACAAGATCAAAAACATGCATAAATAAACTTTATCAGAAAAGATGTAATTGATTCATAAGAAATTAATCACAATAAAATTTGAGAATCAATAGTGAATATATTATGCAAGCACAAGGTTAACATAAAAGTATATGTATATAATTTTCAAGTAAATAGGAGACTTGTGCTAAACATACATACTCACAAAATACTGATCAAAGTAAATTTGACATGTTAAAGATAAATCGATAAGAAGTGACCATTAAAAATATTAAATATAGAGAGTCAAAAACATATTAACCAAAATAAAATTAAGCTCCAATAGACTAGAGTTGTATGCATTCTTCAAGAATAAAGATTAAGAGTAAAGAGCATACATAGACAAATGTGTCACAATAATAGAAATTAAACACTATATAGTATGAACTAATCATTTAAACTAAACAACTAGTCAAGCTAGGATTACGTCTCACATTGATTCAAACAATAAACAATTTAAAAGATATCAATAAAAGCTAATAGCAAGACATCAGTAAGAACATGCTAGATAAAAATACTATTTAGGAAGCATGTTACCGAAGTGGTTCTAGTGACCACACTTATGTTGGTGAAATTGCTTGAAAGATGACCTTTGTAGCTTTGCAATCACCAACATGCTCCATGGTTCTAAGGTTCAGCATACGTAGCTCCACCTGAAATATTAGGTGAAGACTTTGGTATCGAATACTTGGATCCACATTTGTTAGCTTTGGGAACCCATTTGCACAAGTTCATATCAACTAGCTTTCTAATCTGATAACAATTAGAAACGTGCCCATTCATACCACAATAATGACAGAAAGAATTAACATTAGTAGTATGAGAACGTGCAGTAGTGCGGTATGATCTTTGTGGATACTTGAAATAGAAAGCATGGTTGTGTGAAGCTGTCGCTTTGCTTGCTTCCTTTCTAGTTGATCTGTCGTATGTGACTTTGTGATGTGTCACGTGTCTTGTGTTAGACTGAGTCATAGGTTGTACTATATGCTTTTCCAGTCTAATCTCTAACTTTTTAGAGTTAGCACAGATCTCATCATATTTAGCATTAAGAGCATCAATTCTACATGAAGCAATAGAATACTTTTTCTTTTCAGATTCTAGTTCCTCCTTAAGTTTAGCATTTTCTTGAGTGCTTTTCTCAAGGCAATCAAGTGCCTCATGTAATCTAAACTCAAGTGTGGAAATCTCAGTAGAAATATCAGAAGTAGAAGTATCTCTAGCATCATTCAATAGGCAAGTAAGCTTCTCATTCTCACACTTATAGGATAGAATATTCTTTCTAGCTTGCTTATACTTATCTAATACTTTCTTGTGTTCTTCTAATAGATCACTGAAAGCATCAGATAACTCATCATGAGAAAATTTACTCTCTTCATAAAAAGAATTATTTTGTACCTCGTTAGATAATGCCATTGAGCATAAATTTGCAGCTTGATGAGGTTTTCCTTCTTTTTTTTCTTCTTCAGAAACTCTTGCTTCGCTTTCACACCATATGCTCGTGCTAGTGTACTTATGAGATGATGATCTTTCTTCTTTTGATCGTTCGTAGTGACTATCCTTTCTAGCAGTAGTACAATCTTCTTGGATGTGGCCTATCTTCTTACAGTTGTCTCATACAAGCTCTTCAGCGTATAAAGGATTGTGTTGTACCTTAAATCCCAATTTCGTCATGTACATATTTGTATCATTAAGAAGACTATCCTTCTCTCTGGAGTTGCTAGCTTTGCTTTCATACCTGCACTCATAAATAGCTTTAAGAACTTTCCAAATTTTATGAGATGTTGTGCAAGTAGTAATATGATTGAATACATTTGTGTCTACACCACAATAAAATATATGCATAGCTTTTGCATCAAGTCTAGCTAACTTCTTCTCTTCCTCCGTGTAACTATAATAAGGCTTATTGATTATAGAGGATGTGAGAATAGAAGTGATAGTAGGCTTTTTGTAGCCATTGACAATAATTGACCATAAGTCAAAATCTAAAGACTTCAGATAGAAGCTCATCCGTGTTTTCTAGTATGTATAATTTGTACCATCAAATAGTGGAAGTCTATTTGTGGATTGCTCTTCAGTTGTGAAGTACATACTTGTCATATGTGATAATATAGTGATCTATGTAACAGAAGTTATAAATAAGAATATAATAGCAGTGTTACCTCGTTTTACCTGTATAACTCGCTCTGATACCAATTGTAGGAACAATTGGTATGATTGCAATACCTATATAAATAGAACTCACTCTGATACCAATTATAGGAGCAATTGGGATCAGAATATAATACCTCTAGAAGGAGCACCTATAATAATATATCCAGAAGGAGCACCTGCTATGATACCAATTGTAGGACCGATTGTAGGAATGAGTTGTAAAGCGCAATACTCTAGAGGGGGGTGAATAGAGTAGGCAGCGGAAATTAACTATTTAAAAAATGTTAGTAACAAGATCACATAATATATACCACAGATATATAAATAAAAAGTAGAGAGTAGAGAGCAAACACAAACACAAGGATGTATACTGGTTTCCCTCTTGTGAGAACTAGTCCAGTCGGACGAACTCTAGCTTCCAGTTGAATCCACTATTGGAAAATACCACAAGTTTTCATCCAAAGTTCTTGCAACTTCTACAACGCGAGCTTTGATCAGAAGTACTCGACCATCTTCAATTGTAAAGTGTCTATCTTCAATCAAGCCTCTGATTATAATCACTCTGAAACTTCTAGACCGTACCGCACTGACAAATCGACTAGAGGATTGTAACTGGCTTGGGATTTGAAAATGAAAGCTCAGAACACTTTGGAAGAAGTAGTAGGCTTATAGAGAAAAGATATGAAAGTGAATTAGTGTGTTAAAATGATCGAAATCCTTCTCTATTTAAAGTTTTTCTAAAGGCAGAATTCTGACAGAATTCGGACAGAATTCGGGCAAAACTCTATGAGAAAATCTCGTTGGGATCCGTAACTGCAGGAAGACCAAGTTCAAAAAGCAACGTTCACTAACCGAATTCTGGCCGAACTCTGGCCGAATTCTGTTGGAGTTTTGTCAGGGTTTTTACAAATTGGTTTTTGGGCATTTTGAAAAGATCAAGCAGTTAGGAAGTAGCTTGGGCTTTTGTAAGTAGGCTTATTTTCAAAACGAAAGGGTATTTTGAAAACGTTTCTAGGATAGCCTATTTACCAGTAAGATGCATTTTACAACGTATTCCTAGACTCAATAAATATGAAAAATATATTGATCAAATAGGAAAACCAATAGCCCTTTGATGACGCCTTTCTTCAGATATTTGAGCAAACATGAAGATGCCTTTTTTACTTGACGGCGGTCGTCCAAAGATAAACAGATCTGGAAATCTGAATACCTTTCGGGAGCTTCACCCCTAAACCCCCACGGGGGGCGCTGCCCCCTCGACCCCCATCCGCTGACCGTGTAGCAAAACCCCGATGCGAGGCACCGGATAGGTCGTTAGGCGGTTCAGAGAAATCTTCCTGTATAATGCCATCTTTGGCCCATCAATATTACTATATTACATATGTCCTGGTTTGATAAAGCTTCATCGTGTTTAAGGCATGTATATAAGAAACATGTTAGACTAACAAAACAATGTGATACAAGCATAGCAATATGATATAGAACATTTATGAAAATGTTAACATTAGGACAATGCTAAGTTTAAGTAGCAACATGATAGTGATTATATGAATATTAGTGACGTCATTATGTTAAACTCAATTGATTAGCCATATTCAAAAACATGATATAATTATTGTGCTAACAATCTTTTCCTTTTTGATTATGGCAAATCCTTTAAGTTTAACATATATACAATATATGCATGTATCACTAATAAACACATGATACTAGAATATTGTGTGCTAACTTAAACTTATTATACTAGAATATTGTGTACTAACTTAAACTTATTTCTCCCCCTTTGACATGATAAAAAATAAGCTCCCCCGTAATTAGAGCTAAAATGAACTCAAGCATAAGTAAAGGAGGAAAGCAAAAATAATCATGATCAAGGATTAGGAGAACAGTGTAACGACAAGTTTAGAAAATTACATAACTATAGTAGAAAAACTTGTCAAAAATAGTTGGTTAAACTTAAAAATATTGAAATCAATTAATACATAGTTAACCAACTAGAAATCCAAAAACGACATTCAAAACACATTTTGTTCATCATATTGTGTTTTAAAATAGACCAAAAAATATATATCAATATAGTAGGAATCAATCATTGGTCATAAAGAAATCATGAGGAATAGAAATTCGCAGATCTAGTATATATAAAAAAGTCAAAAAATATAATGAGACTTTTAACAATGATGACAAAAATATGATTCATAATTTGCCCATACAAATTAGTAAATCAATTCCATAAAGAGTATAATCATCGGAAAAAAATTAAAATACGTATACTAGAATCTATGCAAAATCTATACCAAAGTTCATGCATTTGAATTCAATCACCTTAGCATGATATATATCCATCAGATAAACAAGAAGGTAATGAAGACGAAATACTTGAGAAGAAGAAATTCAGTCGACTTGAATGCTCCCCCGTAAAGTATGATCAGTCTAAATAAGATAATCATAAACTTTGAGATAAAATCTTAATAAGAATGCCAAATCAGTTTAAACTCAAAATGATTATCAATAAATTAAATTAATTTTGGCAGGATAACTTTTAGAAACTCAAAAATTAGAGAATTAAAAAAATATATTAAAATCATATATTCTCTCATAAACTCAATACAAATCCAAATATCATGACCAACTCAACAAGATATTTAAATAAGACAAAATAAGTCCATGGTGAACTAGGTATACCACATATTAAGGGCATAAAATAATTGAAACAATTAATTTGCCCCCCTTAAAATATGTGTATATAGTTCAAAAAATAATTTATATGCATAAAATAAATAAAATAAATAATCATAAGATCTAAGGGATATCCAAAATATGCATTTTTCTTTCTCTTGATCAAATGATAGAAAATTCCAAACTCAAAAAACAAATATCATCTTTAGGCAAGAAAAAGAAATATCCAATCAATAAAAGCTTAAAGATGAAGAGAATATGTCTTCAATAAATATATAAAAAATATATTTCAAGATATTAAAAGATTTTGAAAATTGTCATTAATAATAACATTTGAGTACCGGACAGATTCAATAAATAAAAAAAGACTTAAAAAATATGGAATTTATTACGAAAAACTGTCTTAATAAATGTTCGAATGCGTCCATTTAGTCCTTAGACTAAAATTTGTGGATTCGAATCACGAAAATAATTTCAATAAAAGCATCCTACAACCCCTTCTATCAAAGAAAAAAATGTCAGGACATGCCACATGGTCTCGGCTTCGACCGATGACACCTTGGTGACCACTCGCTCGGCGTAGTGGCAAGAAGAAAACCAGGCTCCAGAGAAGGCAGCGCCTCCACCAACTACAACCCCTGTTCCTGATGTATCAGAGGAAGGCCCGTCTCAGACTCTTGTCGCAGATAGGCAGAAGCAAAAGGAGGTTCTTTTTGACAAGCCTCTCAGAAAAGACTCGGCAGTAGGGCCTATCAAACCCTACAACTTTGACATACTGGCGTAGCTAGCCAATACCCTGGCTAGATTGTCACTTTTCGAGATCCTTCATCTCTCCAAAGAGACCCGGGATGCGCTCAGCTAAGCCTTGTAGAATGTCGAGTCCTTTCTCACTCAGGTGCAACCACCGAAAGAAGACCCTACGGCCTGTCCATATTGTCATAGTGTGGTAGAAGTGATCCCCAGTATCACCTTCACCCAACAAGACATGATGCTGAAGAACAACCGGCATAATAGGCCTCTGTACTATATAGGGTATGTCGGTGCCATTAAATTCAATCGCATCCACATCGACCCAGGCTCCTCTATCAGAATCATCCCAAGGAGTCTGCTCCAAACTATAGGGATTCCGATGCATCGGCTGATTGCATCAAATACAACAATTAGCGGCTTCAACATGGGAAAGAGCAAGCCTCTGGGAAAAATTTGCTTGAAGTGCCAAATCGGAGATCTCCACACCGAAGTGACTTGTTGTGTCATCGATGCTGACATAAATTATAACATGCTGTTGGAACGACCATGGATCCATGAGTACATGATCGTTCCTTCCACCCTCCATCAGTGCATGAAGTACGTAGCTCGCGACGGGACTATCAAGACCGAGTTTGCTGACATCGACCCGTTTCGGGGACTTGAAGCCAACTATACGGATGCTAATCTATATAAGTCAGTCCCTTGGGATGATGGGGGCAATGATGCTGACGACGAGGCAGAGATAGCCTCAGGAAGTATAGCGGTTGTCGAAGAACCTCTAAAGGTTCGACTGAAGGGAAGACCCCAATGTGTCTGTGCCTCTCGTTGTCAAGCTCCGAGGCAGAGCACTACCTTTGCCCTCAGTAACGTCAGATGATGGCCAGGAGCGTACGAGAATAAGGCTATCCCGGAGGTCCCAAAGCCGACTACGAAGGTGCATGAGCCTCCGACTACGACTCCTTTGGTGATCAAACTAAAAGGGAAATATCCTCCTCCTCTTTCTCCCTCGACAGCCCTAGTCCTCACCGATGAGGACCTAGGAGACCATTTGCGCCAACACAAAAGCACCCTCTTTTGATGATTTAATCCCCCGAGATAAAATCTCTCATTTTATTAATAGAAAGTTGTCTTCGAATTACTCTTATGCATATTAGAACACTAGATATTTCCTAGACAACTCTCTACATAAGCTGCAAACGCAAGTGAGAATCGCAAACCATACGAGCCAAGATGTCCCCTCCTAGGAAACCTACTTCTTCGTTCTAGCAAGAAAGAAGGAAGAGGAACCCGTCATCTTTGGTCGAGTGGAGCATCCTCAGCGACTATTTCCCGAAGATGCAGAATACGACAGTAGCAAGATGCAGCTCTACCGCTATGCTAACCAGGCCAAACACCTCATACAGAAGATGGGTTACAACCTAAACAGCAACAAAGGGCTCAACTATGGTAAAGGTCGACGCCTTTCCTATTGACCCAAACCGGATCACAGTCAACCTAATCTTGAAAATTTATAAAACAATATTTGTCATAGTCCAATTTGACACATCAAGCTTGAAATCAATCAACTCTGCTCATTGGTTCAAGACTACAGCTGTCTGAAAATTTACTATTTTGTGTATACTGGAGTCTGTATTTTTTTTTTACTGTTTTTGAGTATAGGGTGATGTACGTTGGGTCATACTAAGCAACTTTGGGCTAGACATAGCCTTATAGGTTTACTTAGCCAATATCCAAATTAGCCCACTCATCCAGAAGCCCACTTAGAACATTCTGCCCATAGGAGGTAGAGTTCGGGCCGAACTCTGCCTCTACACAGAGTTTTGGTCGAACTCTGTCCCCTAGATGATAGTATGCTGATTTTTAGGTCTTGATCACTGCTAGTTGTCCAACGGCCAAAAATTTGACTTCTACACGCAGAATTCTGGCCGAATTCTGTCTACCCCGAACCCTACAAATAGGCCTTAGTTTTTCTCATTTCAAACCATCCAATCTTCTCTTCTTGTTCTCTTACATAGCCTACATATTAAAAGAGCCTTACCTTCCCATCTACTTAGCATTCAAACTTCCCAACCGTCCAAGTTGCTCGGTACGATTCAGCTAGAAGTTTGAAGTGCAAGAAGTTGTAAGTCACTTAGAAAAGTCCAAGTTTTGCCACAGCGATCATTAAAAGAAGTTTGGCGTGCTCTTCTGTGAAAAGGTACGTGGTTGTAACCCCATTTCACAAATAGTGGATTTCAATCCTGAGCTAGAGTTCTCAGGCCTGGACTAGTCCTCCATGAGGAAAACCAGGTTAAAATCGGCTGTATTTGCATATGCTTTCTTGCCCTTTATATTTTTCGTATTTACTCTGATTATTTACTGTTGGTGAAAGAGTTTAATTTTTTAATTGGATATTATTGTCATAAACTCTATTCAACCCCTCTAGAGTTGCCTATTTGTACTTCAATTGGTATCAGAGCTCTGTTCTCTCAACAAGGACTAACATCCTAGAGCTGATCCATGGAAACCACACAATTCATGTTTTCCAATCACGGTGAAGGGCAGTCCACTCATAGGCCACCCCTATTTGATGGAACAAACTACACCTATTGGGAAACAAGGATGAATTTTTATCTCAAGTCTCTAGACTTCGACCTGTGGACCATTGTTACCGATGGTTACAAAAAGCCCGCCAGGATAGTTGTCAATGGTGATCTCGTCGAGAAACACAATGACAAATATTTTGATGAGGAAAAGAAATAGGCGAGTCTAGACGCGAGAGCAATTAATGCTTTATTTTGTGCAATAGACAGGAATGAGTTTAACAGGTTCTCGACATGAACCACCTCTCGTGAAGTATGGAGACTTCTAGAAGTGACGCATGAAGGAACCACCCAAGTCAAGGAGTCGAAAATCAGTCGTCTCACTCCAGCATATGAGGCATTCAAGATGAAGCCTAATGAGATGATCACACAAATATTTACGAGATTCCACAACGTCATCAACCCCTTCTCATCTCTCGGTAAACAATATACAAATCACGAGAAGATCCTCAAGTTACTTAGGAGGCTACTGAAGATTTGGAACCCTAAGATAAAAGCTATCATAGAAGGCAATGATCTCACCACAATGTCTATGGAGACTTTGATGGGAAAGGTGATGACCCACGAGCTTGACCTCAAAGATTTCGAAGAGCCTGCTCCAAAGGTAAAATAGATTGCCCTTAAAGCTCATCGTCGAAGGGCTGATTCTGAAGAGACTGATGATGACAACTCGGAAGGTGATGATCAAGCTCTTCTAGTCCACAACTTCAAGAAGTTCCTTCGTTTCAATCGAAGAAAGAAGGAACAACAAGAAGATGATGAGTAAAAACCAACGTGCTACGGCTGCAAGAAGACTGGATACGTCCAAAAAGACTGTCCATTCGTAAAGAAAAGCAACCGATATGAGAAGCCCTACAAGAAGTCTTCCTCAAGAAAATATGCCAATACTAGCATTTGGCATGAAAGCGAGGCAAGTGATTCCGAGGAAGAAAATGACTCTCCTCAAGACACCGCAAATGTCTACCTAATGGCAATATCCGATAAGGTATCTAACGAAACCCTCGATGACTTCACTTTTGATGAACTTGGCGATGCGTTTAATGATTTGCTAAATGACCACAAGAAAGTCATTAGTAAATATAAGCATGCCAAGGAGAAGATCAAAAGCTATGAAGTCAAGATTCAAAAACTCTCTTTCTTACTTGATAATGTTAGACACACTCCACCCACAAAAGTCACTGATGAGGTGTCTAAGCTTAAGTTAAGCCTACACGATGCCGAAGCACGTATTGAAAAGAAAACACGTGAGATCACAACACTCAACACTGAGCTTGCTGAAGAAAAGAATAGACACAAGATCTTTATTGCTAAAATTGATGGTTTAAATGCTAAGTGTAATGAACTGCATGCTGCCTCTAAGAAATTAGAGATTAGATTGGGAAAACAGGTTACTCAACCTCAAACCCAATCATATAAGACACACACAAAGCACAAGACTACTCAAAATAGTCAAACACGTCACCCACATGCAGCACGTAAACATGCTTACATGTACACGTACTTCCATAAAGCACATAAACCACATGCATATAGAAATCACTCTCATAACTATCATTCTACTGCTACACACAATCACCATGCTGCACATAACCATCACCATACTGCACATAGACATAATCATTACTATGCTGCATATAGACATAACCATCATCATGCTGCCACATATGATCACTATCCTGCTGTTCCACACCATGCTGTATATAGACACCATCAACATGCTCCCAATATTAATAGACATGCTATTTGTACCTATTATGGATTATATGGACACATCTCACCATAATGTAGAATTAGGAGATTAGTAGATATGAATTTATATGCATGGGTGCCAAAAACTAATATTTCAGGACCCACAAGAACTTGGGTGCCAAAGGTCACATCTACTCTTGATGTAGGTGGACCTTCTTCCCTCAACTAAAAGCAAATAGATTCTCTATAGTGGATGCTCGCGACATATGACGGGAGATGCAAATCTTTTCGCATCACTATCGATGAAGAGAAAAGTGTATGTATCCTTCGGCAATAACCTAAAAGGGTACATCATAGGTAATGGTACTATAGGTCATCCTCCCTCTCCTATAATAAAGGATGTCTGCCTAGTGACCGAGTTAAAGTATAACCTGCTCAGCATAAGTTACCTTGCTGATCATGGATATGATATTAACTTTGGACAAAATAAATGCTACATTTATGATAGGTCAACGAAAGACATCGCTTTTGAAGGGATAAGAGAGGATACCATTTATATTTTCTATCTATCTAGAGATAATAACAGTACAGGAAGATGCCTCTACGCCCACAAGGATGAGAGATTATTGTGGCACCAGCATCTCGGTCATGCCAATAGGGATACTATATCCAGGCTATCGACAAAGAAGCTAGTAAGAGGCTTGCCCGATATCATATTCAAAAAGGACACGGTGTGTGCCAAATGTGAGTTGAATAAGGCAACCAAGTCTTCTTTTCATTCAATAAACACTGTAAGTACTACTAGACCCTTACAATTACTACACATGGACTTATTTGGTCATAGTAGAGTAGCAAGTCTTGGTGGCAAACTTTATGCTTTTGTTATAGTAGATGATTTTTCTAGATTCACTTGTGTTTTCTTTCTTACAAACAAAAGTGATGCTATTTTTGTTTTCAAAATCTTTGCTAAAAAGGTTTAAAATGAAAAGATGATTACTCGAATCCAAAGTGATTATGGAGGCGAATTCGAAAATTCTGATTTTGAAATATTTTGTGATTCGAATGGTTTTGATCATGAGTTTTCTTGTCCTAGAACTCCTCAACAAAATAGTTTGTGGAATGGAAGAATAGGACTCTTGGCGATATGGCTAGAGTCAGGTTGAATAAATTTTTACTTCCGAAATATTTTTGGGCTGAAGCTGTAAGAACAGCGTGCCGTATTTTAAATATGGTGCTTATTCGACCTATTACGAAGAAAACATCCTATGAGCTTTGGTTTGGTAGAACTCCAAATGTTTCATACTTTAGAGTTTTTGGTTGTCGATGTTTTATCCTTAACACCAAAGACAACTTAGGTAAATTCGATGCCAAAGATGACGATGGTATTTTTCTTGGCTATGCTGCCAAGTGCAAGGGATATAGAGTGTTCAACAAACGCTCATTAATTATGGAAGAGTATACAAATATGACTTTTGATGAAGATAATAGTACAGCAGCCACTCCTGACGATGATGTTAAACCATCAACTTCTACGCCGATGAATACCACTACTGAAACCAATTCTCTGGAGGGCTTTCCAAAGAAATTTTCTTTCAAGCCGTCACATCAAGAAAACTTGGTAATAGGTGAGGTTTCACGCGGAGTAAGTACTCGATCATCGTTAAGAGACTCCATTGCTAATACTGCCTTCATTTCACAAATTGAGCCTAAAAATATTTTAGAAGCTTTTAATGATGAATTTTGGATTTTCGCCATGCAAGAAGAACTCAACCAATTCGAGAGGAGCCAGGTCTGGGAACATGTTCCTAGGCCAGCTAATCATTCGATTATTTGTATGAAATGGGTTTTTTACAACAAAGTAAATGAAGATGGATCAGTTATACGTAACAAAGCTCGTCTAGTAGCTCAAGGATACAACCAAGAGGAAGGTATCGACTACGATGAGACGTATGCTACAGTTTCAAGACTGGAATCCATTCGGATGCTTTGTGCATTTATAAATTTTCAAAATTTTAAATTGTTTCAAATGGATGTCAAAAGTGCCTTTTTGAATAGTTTTATTAAGGAGGAAGTTTTTGTAAAACAACTCCCTGGTTTTGAAAATCACAAATTTTTCGACCATGTTTTTAAACTCAAGAAAGCGCTATATGGCCTCAAACAAGTCCCTAGAGCTTGGTATGAACGCCTAAGCAATTTCTTGCTAGATAAAGGCTTTTCAAAAGGGAAAATTGATACTACACTCTTTATAAAATCTTTCAAAGACACTATTCTTTTACTACAAACTTATGTTGATGATATCATATTTGGTTCTACTGATGAAACTATCTGTCAAGATTTTGCCAAGTGTATGCAGAACGAGTTTAAGATGAGCATGATGGGGGAGCTCACTTACTTCCTTGGACTGCAAGTCAAACAAACATTGCATGGAACTTTCATCTGTCAGTCAAAGTATACAAAGGACATGCTGAAGAAATTTGACCTTGACAATGTCAAACAATCGGTACTCCAACGGCTACTACAACCAAACTAGAACCAGATGAAAGCGGCAAACCCGTTGATCAACGTAAGTATCGAGGTATGATAGAAAGTCCACTTTATTTAACTGCTAGTCGCCCTGATATTATGTTTAGCATTTGCTTGTATGCTCGATATCAAGCTAATCCTAAGGAATCACACATATCCGCCGTTAAGCGTATCTTTCGATACCTTAAGGGTATGGTTACAGTGGGCTTATGGTATTCCAAGTCAACATCATTTGACCTTATTGGTTACTCCGATATTAATTTTGTCGGATGTAAAGTTGACCGTAAAAGTACTAGCGGCACGTGTCAGTTATTGGACAAGGCTCTAGTCTCTTGGTTTAGCAAGAAGCAAAATTCTGTCGTACTATCCACAACAGAAGCTGAATATATCACAGCTGGTCGTTGTTGTGCATAAATTCTGTGGATGAAGCAAACCCTAGCAGACTATAACCTATCTTTTATGCACATTCCTATATTCTGTGACAACACTAGTGCTATCAACCTTACTAAGAACCCCATATGTCACTCACGCACGAAACACATTGAATTTCGTCATCACTTTTTGCGTGATCACCAACAAAATGGTACTATCAATTTAGAATTTATTGATACTGATCATCAGTTGGCCGATTTCTTTACAAAACCACTATCCGAGGAGCAATTTATGTCGTGAATTAGGAATTTTAGATAAAACGGTTATTCATTAAATTGGCCTGTGTAATTATCGATTGTTACAATTCTCTATGCTGACTTTGCTATGGGTACCAGCCGAAAGGGTCCTTCTGACAACATGGTGTAAAAGCATAAGCGACACGGTGCCCTAGTCTTCGGACTATCGCTAGCTGGGATCCGGCCTATGCAGCTACCCCATAGCAGCTTCACCATATTGATTTATATCATAACTCCATAGTTATTATATGGTTAATTTTTTATTTGTATCCTGCCCCATTTGAAATTTCTAACTTCATCTCTTAAATTTCTTAAATTCTTTTTGACTATTTATTCATAATATTCTTCCTATCTTGTTTTTATTTCCTGCTTGAAGTTCTGGCCCAAGGGACCAGAACTCGGGCCGAACTCTGCCCCCACACAGAGTTTGGGCCGAGTTCGTCCTCCTTGTTCCAGGACCTCGGGACACTCTCAGCCGTTGATCTATTTTTGATCCATTGGTTCCTGTTTAATCCGACCAGCCGACCAATTGGTCTTAAACTCGGAATTGCCTCTCTCTCTCTCTCTCTCTCCCCTCCATTGTCCTCTTCAAACCTCTCCACACATATTTTTTTCAAAACCCTAATCCTCAAAGCCTCCAATCTTTGAGAAATCTCTCTCCAAACTCAAGGAGATCACTCTTGGGCTCATTCTCCTCCATCTTAGGTCTTTCTTGTTGAGGTATATTTTCCTTTTTTCTTCTTTTATCTCAATTTTTCTTAGGGCACCTAGGTTGCTTGGTAGAGGGAAGAGACCAAGGAGAAGTATTGGTGAATCCTCTACTCATCCTCAACCAAACCCGTAACCTAATCCTCCACCACGACCTCAACTTATCCCTCAACCTATTCCTCCACCTCCTAACATGCTATACCCTCTTTTTAACCCACCTCCACCCCTCAATTTTGACACATACGATGACCGTATTTTTGTATCCTTGGATGCGTCGAACGCATGGTTCGTCGACTTTTGTCATCGTAGTGTATATGCCGGACACCCTATTAAGTTTACGGTGTTTTTCGACTATCTTCCTAACTTTCATGACTTGTGTCTCGATGAACTTGTTGCAACTCGTGAACCTATCTATCTGAATGCCATTCAAATATTTTATTACAACATGACTTATGACCGCGACCGCATCTTCTCATGTGTCGCCGGTATAGACATATCTTTTGATGATTTTGAGTCAGCCGACCTTCTTGGTATGCCCGACCCCAATACTTGGGAACGGCTTGATGATGCCCAGGATTTTGTCTTCCCTAGTGAGACCACTTTGGAAAGTTTCATGGAGGATATTTGCTCTCCGAATGCCCCTCATCGAAAACTCAAGGCTAAACATCCCAACAATTATTTTTACGAACTTCATCGCATTATCTTTTCTTCGGTCTTGCCGAAAGCTAGATCGACTGATAAAGTCACGTACTTTTAGATCACTACTCTCTTGTTTCTTCATTTTTTGCGTCACTTTCAACTTTTCTCGCACGATGATGGATTGGATGATTCGTGCTAGGCCTAAACCAAAATCTTTGGTTTATACCATGTATCTTTCTTTGATCTTTCGTGCCTTTTATGTCCCTTTAGATCAGTATCAGTCCTTGTCTCCTCCTGCCTATCTGACCAAGATAAGGAGAACTGTTGCTGCTGTGGCCTCCTCTGAGTCTGATGCTACTGAGGAGCCTGACTCTCCTATACCTTTTGATGCTCCTGATTCTCCTGCTCCCGAGTCCACTGCTACTCTTGACTCTATTCAGACTATGCTTCACGATCGCTTCCGTTTGGAGGACGAACGCTGGGTTGAGATGGATGACCGCTGGACGCAGATGGACTATCGCACCACACTGTAGATGAGTGCGTTCAGCAACTCCATCCATGACATTCAGTACTCCATGGCCTCCCATCCGACGATGCCGATTCAGATGATGCGTGATCCGTCCTGCGACAGTTATCGTATTAATGATTCTTGGGTTCGTCGCTACCTTGATCCGACCTCTGCATTTGTTGATCCCCGTCGTACCGGTTCTGATGGTGTGGGGCCTTCACATACTCCTTGATGGATATGGCCTTTGTATTGCCACTGATGCTTAGGACTATTTTTTTTTATGTTGGCACTATGTTTCTTTTGCTCATGTTTTTAACACTCTACGGCTCAGTTTGCTCTTATTTAGACCTACTACTTGCATGTTATATTTCATTATGTGAATGGTATCTATATTTCTCTCTTTTCTCCATTTTGATGTTTGTCAAAAGGGAGAGAACACTTGATAATTGCCTTAGCACTATGAATTATGTGTACTTGGATATATATACTTGGATGAGAACTTATCACAGGAAATATCAGTTTACGGGGGAGCAAATTTGTTCAAGTACGGGGGAGCCATAATGTGTCCAGGTATGAATATTGAGACATGCAAATATCATATTTTGTCAATTATCAAAATAGGGGAGATTGTTGACCCAAACCGGATCACAGTCAACCTAATCTTGAAAATTAACAAAACAATATTTGTTATAGTCCAATTTGACACATCAAGCTTGAAATCAATCAACTCTGCTCATTGGTTCAAGACTACAGCTGTCTGAAGATTTACTATTTTGTGTATACCGGAGTCTGTATTTTTTACTGTTTTTGAGTATAGGGTGATGTACGTTGGGTCATATTGAGCAACTTTGGGCTAGACATAGCCTTATAGGTTTACTTAGCCAATATCCAAATTAGCCCACTCATCCAGAAGCCCACTTAGAACATTCTGTCCATAGGAGACAGAGTTCGGGCCGAACTCTGCCTCCACACAGAGTTCGGGCCGAACTCTGCCCCGTAAATTACAAGATGCTAATTTTTAGGTCTTGATCACTGCTAGTTGTCCAACGGCCAAAAATTTGAATTCTAAACACAGAATTCTGGTCGAATTCTGCCTACCCCGAACCCTATAAGTAGGCCTTGGTTTTTCTCATTTCAAACCATCCAATCTTCTCTTCTTCTTCTCTTGTATAGCCTACATATTAAAAGAGCCTTACCTTTCCATCTACTTAGCATTCAAACTTCCCAACCATCCAAGTTGCTCGGTACAATTCAGCTAGAAGTTTGAAGTGTAAGAAGTTGTAAGTCACTTGGAAAAGTCCAAGTTTCGCCACAGCGATCACTGAAAGAAGTTTGGCGTGCTCTTCTGTGAAAAGGCACATGGTTGTAACCATATTTCATAAATACTGGATTTCAATCCTGAGCTAGAGTTCTCAGGCCTGGACTAGTCCTCCATGAGGGAAACCTGGTTAAAATCGGCAGTATTTGCGTATGCTTTCTCGCTCTTTATATTTTCCGCATTTACTCTGATTATTTACTGTTGGTGAAAGAGTTTAATTTTTTAATTGGATATTATTGTCATAAACTCTATTCACCCCCTCTAGAGTTGCCTATTTGTACTTCATTCCCTTACGAATTCGAATTCTAAAGAAAAAGGCCCAAAACTATTATAAGCAAACCCGCCGGGGGTTGGGTTATATTACGCCCACTTCCACTTCAGAAGGCTCGGAGACAGAAGCATGATGCACTCACACTCTTCTGACTCCTCAACCTGGGAGTCCGATACCAGTACCGTCCGGGTCTTCAAAAGAATGCTGTCAGCTAATATGGCCTCCGTAAGCCCTCCAATCGAAGACGAAGACCAGGTGATCGAGTACTTCGAAGATGAACCTTGGGCTCAACGCTGGGGTCTCAATGGGAATGATATTTCGATCAGCACAAACCTCATACAAAAGAAGAAATCATCCAGGTTGAATTGGGAAACGAGGCCTCCTCTAAGCCCATCTTCATCAGCAAGAGTCAGACCAAAGAAGACAAGCAATATCTGATACAGCTTATCCAAGAATACATAGATGTCTTCGCCTGGAGCTATGAGGATATGTCGGGTCTAGACCCGCAGGTTGCCATGCATCGCCTCAATATCTTGCCTGAAGTCAAGCCTGTTATGCAACAACAGCATCAGTTTCGCACGAACATCATGGATGCTATCGAGGAAGAAGTCGACAAACTCATCAAGAGTGGCTTCATCCGTGAAGAGCAACATCCAGATTATGTGGCAAACGTCGTCCTGGCCACCAAGAAGAACGGAAAGATACGAATTTGCATAGACTTCAGGGATCTCAATTCAACTTGTCCTAAGGACGAATTTCCCCTCCCGATCACTGATGGGATGATTGACAACACTTGCGGCTTCGAGCGTATATCCTTCATAGATGGTTTCTCCGGCTACAATCAGATCAAGATTATTTCCGAAGATGAGAAGCATACATCATTTCGGACTCTAAAAGGGGTGTACTGTTACACGGTAATGCCCTTTGGATTGAAGAACGCGGGAGCAACATACCAGAGGAATATGAGCACGATATTCCGCAAGCATCTCCGGAAGACGGTAGAGTTTTATGTTGATGACATTGCCGTTAAGAGCAAGGACAAGTCCAACCACTTAGACGACCTACGGACGGTGTTCGATCTAATGGGAACGCATCAACTGAAGATGAATCCGACCAAGTCCTTCCTAGGCATTTCCAGTTGCAAGTTCTTGGGCTTCATCATCACAGCAAAGGGGATTCACATCGATCCAGAGAAGACTATGGCAATTCTGGACATGGCACCTCCAAGAAATCTCCGAGAACTTCGAGGGTTGCAAGGGCGCTTGGCGTTTATCAGAAGATTTATAGCGAATCTTTTCGATAAATGTCAACCCTTCACCAAGTTAATGAAGAAAGGGGTCTCCTTTGTTTGGACCGAAGAATGCCAACGCGCGTTCGACGACATCAAAAAGTACCTTACCAGTCCTCCCATACTAGTGGCACCAGTCGTGGAAAAGCCCTTTCTGCTATACGTCCGAGCTATGGACCATTCTCTTGGTGCCTTACTAGCCCAAAAGAATAGTGAAGGCCACGATCATACGATATACTATCTCAGCCGAACCATGATTAGAGCCGAACATCGGTATAATCCTGTTGAGAAAGAGTGCCTCGCCCATCTCTTTGACATCCAGAAGATGCGACACTATGTGACTGGATAGACAATCCATGTCACGTCCAGGATTAATCCCCTCAGAGTCCTCATGACCAAGCCAGGGGCATTAAACTCATGATTAGCCATGTGGGCAATCCTTCTGACTGATATGGTATTCGTCCTGTAGAAGGCAGTCAAAGGCCAAGCGCTAGCAGATTTCTTGGCAGCACATCCTGTGCCAAAGACAAAAAGACTCTACGAAGATATCTCCGACGAAGTTCTGGAGTCCAATACAGTCTCAGACAACTCGCTTTGGCGCATGTTCTTTGACGGAGCCTCGAGAACGGGACCAAAGGATGATATAGTCGCAGGGGTCAGAATCTTCCTCACCACTCCCGATGGTCTGGTTATCAATCACGCATATTCCCTTATGGAGTCGTGCACCAACAATGCTGCAGAGTATAACGCTCTCATCATTGGGCTCCAACTCGCTAAACAACTGGGGGTTGACTATATCGAGGCCTATGGAGACTCGAAGTTAATCATCAACCAGGTTCGAGGGCAGTACGAGGTTCGACATGAAGACCTGATCCCCTACCACCAGGCAGCGATCAAAATTATCTTCACCTTTACATGGTTCCTTATAGAACATGTGTCATGCCTGCAAAACTTCAAGGCTGACGCATTAGCTGGTCTCGCTACTTCGCTGGCTGCCCCCGTTAGGTCCCAATATACTGTTACAGTGATGGGACGGGAGCTAGTCTGTCCAAAGAATACTCTGCACATATGTCGAAGCTATTCGCTACAAGCAGATACGGACACTCGGGATTGGCGATTTCCCATTCATAGACTACGCAGTCTACGGGATCCTAACTAAAGACCCAAACGAAGCAGCTTCCGTTAGAAGATGCCCGCTCCGATTATTCTATGACACAGCCACCAAAATGCTGTATCGTCGTTCATACGACGGACTCCTCCAAAGGTGTTTGTCTCAAACAAAGGCACAAGAGGCACTCCGAGAGGCACATTATGGGACCTGTGGAGCCCATTAGCCTGGTCCCAAGCTACAAGATCGACTGCTCCGTGTGGACTATTATTGGCCTACCGTGATGGCAGACGTCGTAGGATATACAAGAAAGTGCCGGGCGTGTCAGTTTCACGCTGACTTCATCCACCAAACTTCGGAATATCTACACCCCACTATGTCCTCTTGGCCATTCGAGGCATGGGGAATGGACATCGTTGGGCCGATCAGCTCGTCCTCCTCCAAAGGACATCGGTTTATCCTCGCCATCACGGACTATTTCTCTAAATGTGCTGTAACGCCCCAGTCCCAAAATACTTAGAACCGAGTACATAGACATACCAGCTGCACATATACGAAGAATACTCCAATATATGGAATCCAAATATACGTACATAAGATGTATATATGATAGAAGAACATGCCAAAATATAAATAAACTACATCTCATCACAGCTCAACACAGAAGATAATAGAGTCCAAATAATAAATAAGTGCATCAAAGAGATAGCCAGGTGGACATACCCACTCCAAAAAACTATATAAAATAGTCTCAAATAATCGGAGTCCAACCTCCGCAAAATGGAAATAAAAGAAATAGAAGATGTCCACTAAATGTCTTAATGCATAAATAAACTAAAAGTCAGCTGGAGATGCCTCGTCATCGATGTAGGAAGAATCTAATTCCGTGCCATAATCCTATGGGAAATCGTCTAACCCTGGAGAGATAACCAGGTCCTCAGAGGGACGTAACAAAATATAAGAAAACACCATGCCATATAAACTGTGATATATAATAGAGAGTAAAAAGGGATGCATGCAATAGGTTCCTAACCATTCTACTGTGAATATACAGTTGAGATACAATCCTTCGACACGTGAGCCCTGGCTGATAATAGGATCCGGTATAGTCCCCTCTCGGGCACTAGTAACCAAGCGCATAATGTTCAAGAACATCAGTGGCCAACCTGAATGGATAATTATACCCCCAGCGAAGCTTCCAGGTTACAAGGGAAAGTGTAATACAAGCTCATACGTCTGGTATTGTTCTCCCTACCCAATGCCTAGTATCATTATCTCCATAACTAATATGAACCTCTAGTAACTGCCAAGTCCACTATCAAACAATTCTATTGGCAGTTACTCCTATCCATCGCACGCCTCAAACGTATCGGTGGCCAGCCGACTACGCGAGTACGTGTCCTACATCTGACTTACAACACATGATAAAGCATGTGTTAAGGCCGTATGAGATATACCAATACCTCATCATCAATGGGTGGTCACTAAGCTAAGTTAATGCAAGAGAATAAAACAAAACAAATAAAACGACCGATATAGTCGTTCGCACCCAAGTGTGACTTGGACACATAGTGATATAATACTAACAATAAATAAGTAATGCTAAAAAAAATAACTGAAAATAAGAATAAGTAAATCATAGAGTAAGGTGGCAAGGTATCTTGCCTGGTAGAGTGGGGATAACAACTCCAAGCAATCAATCATGTCAGCAAGAAATCTCAAAATCCACGAATGGCTCTGGATGCTGAAACAAACATCAAGAACGTTCTTGGTGTAAAAGATATATCTAGAAAATGCCTGTCCAAAAGTCCAATTCTGGAATAGGGACAAAATTATAATTTCGGGTCAAAACGATGTCCGTCGTTGGACCCATTTTGCACCGAAATGTGTGCCAGTATCTATGGTCTCTAAAGTCATCAAACTACATGTCTACGGGTCCAGTTTGAGGAGATAAACCCAATTACATGTCCAAAGTTGGATTTTGACGGGCCGTGTACAATTTTGCCCGTTGGATCGGGTTGCGGGCCCGCTAAATAGGTGTTTTGGTCGACCTTCTCAGAATCGGACCAAACTTGGTACACAGGACCAAAATTTCGATACTGTCCTGCTGGTACAAGTTTCGTCTCGATACGACGAACGTACACGAAGTTATGATAAAGTTTGCAAAAGGTCGATACGGGGGTATCTTGACGGATACGCACTGATTTCGTCGCGTACACGCAACAAAATCGAGTTCCGTCAGTTCCAACATGTCAGCGACATCCATACGTGCCTTTCGATGCATATATGGTGCGACCATGTCGCCCAGTTTGTCGTGGCGTATGTCGTATCGGAAAATTTTCTAAAGTTCTCACAGTTTTAAACATGGTTTTTTTAGAATTTTTACAATCGAATAACTTTTTGTATACTCAATGAAATCACAATCTGTAAATTAGGTTTTACTCATGTTTAGGTTGTCTACAATAGTCTCCAATTTGTTTTTGAAATTATTCAGAGGTTTCATCAGGATTTCCCTTCCAAGTTAGGGTTTTGGATTACTCGAACTGTCCTGCTTCGGCAGTTTTTCGCTCGTCTTCGTGATGAACTTTCGAGCGATTCGTTGGGCATCTACGAATCCTAATTGCTGGGGTCACTAGGGGGTTATGTTTTCTTTCTAAGTAACTTTATAAAATTAAAAACGTTCGAGAAACTATGGAAATATCAGATTGAGAAGGTGGGGTACCTGGATTCGTTCAAAACAGAGTAGGCTCTGTTTTACGATCGACCTAGGGTGTACGGCAACGCTCCGACGATCCTCGGCTACCGACCGTAGTGTGTAGGTGACTGCGGGTGTTCATGGGTATGTCAGTGGGGTCTGGTGTCGTCGCTCGAGTTCACATGAGTGTTTCTTAGGGTTTTGAAGGATTTCTATCAGTTGTGTCTTCATATATACCCAAATTTTAAACCTAATTAAATTTGAATTCATCTAGGGTGTTGATTCAGATGCGAGGTCAAATTCTCATGGAGAATCTTACTAAGATTACAACAAAGAAAATTTGAAGCGATTTGGTCGAGATTTGATGTAGATTTGGGTAGCTCAAAATTTCCAAAAAAACACAACGAGAACCATTCTGTTCTCATTAGGGGTCGGGAAGGGTTGCTCACTATTTCGAAAGGAACAGTGGTTCCTTTATTTTTTAAGACTTATACATATGTAAGTATGAATATATGTATAGACCACAAAACTCATATACATATCTACCAAGTGTCAAATAAGATTTCTAAATTTTTTTCAAAACATAAGAAAATATTTATGTGACATTTTTGATAAACTCATGCTCAAAATATTTATCATGTATTTAGTAAAAACAATAATTTACTAGTTTGCCATATAAAGAAAAATTATAACCAAATGATTAAGCTTATTTAATAAATAAGATACATACTTAAAATAAACCAGAAATTTTTTATATAAATTATTTTATCGATCTTACTAACTAAAGTACTGCACTTATAAAAAAATATATTTATAGTAATAACTAAAATTTATGGAGTTTACATCCTACCCAACTTACAAAAATTTTATCCTCAAAATTAAACTAACGTAGGGGGTGCAACATGCAATGCAAATGCGAACAAAAGAAATCTAACGTATGAAAGTCGTACCTTGGTTTTCGAACAAATGGGGGTAGCAATTTTGGATGTCATCCTCGCGCTCCCAAGTTGAATCTTCCGGCGAGTGATGCTTTCATGCCTCACGAACCAATGATATAGATTGATTCCGCAACACCTTCACTTGGCAATAAAGGATGCCTACTGGTTGCCATTGGTACGACAAGCTTGGTCCAACGGTGATCTCGGAGTGATCGAGCACATGACTGCTGTCCGCCACGTATCGCCTCAGCTGTGACACATGGAATACGTCATGTACTCCTTCTAGCGACGGTGGCAAAGCCAATCTATAGGCAACTTCTCCAACACGTTCCAAGACATCGAAAGGGCCGATGTATCTTGGACTCAACTTGCCACGTCCTCCGAATTGAATTGTGCCTCATGTCGGGGATATCTTCAAGAAAATATGGTCGCCTTCCTTGAACTCCAGGGGTCGGCGACGATTATCGGCCCAATGCTTCTGTCGATCCTGCGCTGCTCGCAGGTGGTCGCGTATCTTCTTCAACTTCTCGACTGTGCTCAAAACCAACTCGGGACCCAATATCTGTCGCTCTCCTATGTCGCTCCAACAAACAGAAGAATGATACTTCCTTCCATACAATGCCTCAAACGGAGCCATCTGAATGCTCGCTTAATAGCTATTGTTGTAGAAAAACTCTACAAGACGAAGGTGGTCTTCCCATGATCACCAAAATCAAGCATACACGCTCTCAACGTATCCTCTAGCTTCTAAATAGTATGCTCTGACTGGCCGTCTGTCTGCGGAAGGTATGTCATGCTAAACATCAAATGCATACCCAAACTGTCCTGTATACTCCTCCAAAAGTGCGAAGTAAACCTCGAGTCACGATTGGACACGATGCTAACTGGTACATCATGTAGCTTCACTATTTGCTTCATAAACATATCCGCTAAATCTTCTGTGGACTGCCCCACTCTGAAAGGTAAGAAATGGGGTGACTTGGTAAGTCTATCAACAATCACCCATACCGCATCTCGTCCACTAGGACTCCAAAGAAATACTTTGATGAAGTCCATAGTAATGTGCTCCCACTTCCACTCGGGAACGGGCAGCGGCTGCATTAATCCAGCCGTCCTCTGGTGCTTGACCTTCACTTATTGGCATACTAAACAATTAGCTACGAAATGAGCTATCTTCTGCTTCATTCAGTGCCACCAATAATACTGTCGTAAGTCCCGGTACATTTTAGTTCCTCCGGGATGAATAGAGTAAGTCTAACTGTGTGCTTCCTCCATCAATTCCTGCCATATCTATCCATTAGGAACATAAATACGATCACCACATCGCAATATCCCATCAGAATGAATCCTCAATCCCGTCTTCTCTCCTCCTTCAGTCCTCTCTCTAAGCTGTCGAAATCTAGCATCCGTGGGCAATGTCGTCTTGATCCTCTCTACTAGCGACGGTTGCACTTGGAGATTGGCTAATATGCATCCACTCTAGGCAATACTACCTTAATACCAAGCGGTTGTAAATCTCTAATCAACTCTCTTTATGTGGTCAAGAAATGAGCCATGGGCTTACGACTTAATGCGTCTGCCACAACATTAACCTTACCCGGATGATAATGTAGCTCGATCTCATAATCCTTCATCAACTCCAACCAACGTCGTTGTCGCATATTCAACTCTTTTTGTGTGAACACATCTTTAGGCTCTTATGATCAGTGTAGATATCTACCTTCTCGCCGTATAAGTAGTGTCTCCATAACTTTAACGCAAAGATAACCGCTGCGAGCTCTAGATCGTGGGTTGGATAATTCTTCTCGTGCACCCTCAATTGTCTCGATGCATATGTTACTACGTGACCATGTTGCATCAATACGCATCCTAATCCCTTCCCGGATGCATCACAGTATATCACAAATCCTCCCTGACCAGTCAAGGCATGTTGCATCAATACGCATCGAAAGTGGCTTAGCACTCGTCTGTCTATACAAACTCCTGATCCTTGCAAGTTAGTCGAGTCATAGGCCCCGCTATTCGAATGAAATCTTCTACGAAGGTTCGATAATAACCCGCAAGTCCAAGAAAACTTCTCACCTCGAAAGCTGATATGGGAGCAGGCCATGCCTTGACTGCTATGATCTTCTTCAAATTTACCGATATGTCGTCTCCAGTAACAATATGTCCAAGAAATGATACCTCATTGAGAAAGAAATCACACTTGCTAAGCTTCGCAAAAAATTGCTCATTCCTCAAGGTCCTCAAAATAATCCGTAGACGCTGTTCATGCTCCTCTTGACTCTCAGAGTAAATCAAGGTATCATCTATGAAGACGACTACAAATTTGTCCAAGTACCGGTGAAAGATCTTGTTCATTAAGTTCATGAAAACTGCCGGAGCATTGGCCAAAGTGAAAGGCATAACCAAGATCTCGTAGTGTCCATACCTCGATCGAAATGTTGTCTTCAGAATATCTTCCTCCGAACCTTCAGTTGGTGATAGCCTGATCGTAAATCAATCTTGGAGAATACTTTTGCACCATTCAGTTGATCGAAGAGATCGTCTATACACGACAAGGGGTACTTGTTCTTAACCGTAACTGCATTCAAATCTCTATAGTCGATACACATGCATACTATCCCGTCTTTTTTTGGCACAAAATGAACGAGTGTTCCCCATGGTGATGCACTGGCATGAATAAAGCCCTTCTCCAATAAGTCGTCAATCTATGTCTTCATCTCTACCAACTCTTTCGGTGCTAGTCGATATATTCGAGATGAAATAGGCTCAGCTCCCGGAATAAGCTCAATAGAAAACTCAATGACTCGGTCAGGCGACAGTTCCGGCAAATCTTCGGGGAATACATCTTCGAACTCAGAGATGATAGGGTGCTGAGGGGTATCCTGCATCATCATGTGAGTCCCTAATGCGGGTGCATCAATACTCTCTCCTTCTTCCTTAGTGAATCCAAACTTTGTCGCATTCGGTGGTCTAAAGACGATACTGCCCCTATAGTAGTCTACAAGGGCCAAATGTTGGCTTAACCAGTCCATTCCGAGAACCATATCGAATGTCGACATAAGGAATATAAGAAGTCATGCTTTCATTTCTTTACCACATATCACTACAGGACAAAGTCTACAAACACTACTAACAAATACAACTCCTCTAGTAAAGATTCTAATTACATAAGGGTATGATGGAAATGTTGTGTCTAGAGGCAAAACTAGTAGCTATGAATAAATGAGTGCGTCCAGTTTTAAACAAAATAGTGGCAGAAAATGAAGCAACTAAAACCATACCTACTATGATCACTGCCTCTGTCTCTATATCCTCAACGGCAAGCGAGAATGCCTGCCCATAATTCTGTCCTGGGCCTTGAGCTCTGGCCTTGTTGTACTGTATGCCTTGAGGAGGCAATGGTGGGCGAGGTTCTCCTGCTGCAGGCCGTGGTGCTGGAAGTGCTGGGGCCGTAGGCCTCAAAGCCTGATGTGCATGTATTAGTGCCTGCTGCTTGGGGCAATCTCTGGCCAAGTGTTGTCTTGATCCACATCTCATACATATTCCCTGGCGAAGTCGACAGTCCTGGTAGGGTGTAGTCCTCTGCTGGTACTATCCTGTAGGTCTCCTAATAGGTCCACTCTGAGTAGCTCGGGTTGGTGTCACTGCTAGCGTATGACGTTTCGTTGTCTGCTGCTGCTCCTTGCAAAGAATCTCCTGAGCACGAGCTTCTTCCAAGATAACTGAATGGGAGACTCGAGACTGTGTAGTCGTATAAGACCTGAGCTCTGGTGCTATCCGCTGATGGAATCTTCTCACCTTTTCTAACTCTGTCGGGATCAATCCTGTACCAAATCTACTCAAGCGATTGAACTCTGAGTCATACTCATCAACTGTCATATTCCCTTGCTTCAAGTGAAGGAACTGGTCCTATAGACCGTCCCAAACTTGAATAGGGAAGAATCTCTCATAAAATGCATCATAGAACTGCTTCCAGGTGATCCCAGCGCCTAATCATCTTTCTTCCGCCTTCCACCAGTAGTGAGCATTATCTTCTAATAGTAGGTCCACTGCTGTCATCCAATCACGAGCTGGCAACTGGGATGCCTTCAGTAGCTTCTCTGTACTAATAAGCTATTATGACACCTCTAGTGGCTTTTTCGTTCCTCTGAAGGCCTTGGGGTTCATGTCTGTGAAGTTCTTGATGGAGACTTCATAAGGATGCAGAGACGGTGCTGGTGCTGGTACCGGTGTCAGAGGTGGAGGTCTAGCCAATGCTGCCATCGTAGTTTGTCTCATCAGCTCAGTCTGCTGCCACTGAGCCTACATCATGGTAAACAGAAACTGGAAAGTAGGGCTCCCATCAGTCGGTAGTGGAGGCATCTGTATCTTGATAGTGGTAGAAACTGTTGAGGAAATGGTAGTGGTGGAAGTAGTGGTACATTCCCTCCCGGTGGTACGGTAGTGGTCTTTCCAGCCTGGCTGACTAGGGGTGCAACAATCTCTGGGTGCACCGTCGTCGGAGTCATAGTAGGCTGCGGCTGTTCGGGCTGGTACGGTGTTACCGGAGTGATCGAAGGATTCTGTCCCTTCGGGGTAGCCTTTTCACCAGATGTGAGGGCCAAGACAGAAGTGCGTCCGCTTCTTAGATTCATACTATTGGCACGGGGAAGAAAATGACGATATTAGGAAAGGTTAGATATGAGGTAATTCAAGTAATCAAAGGAATTAAAAAGATTGGAAGTCAAGGGAAGTAGTAGTTCTGGATGAGATACTATTCCTATTCCTATATGCAGGCTTATTGGGCACAGTCATGTAACCCAACAATATATTCTGACCTGCATGGGCTACCACAAAAATATGTAACGCCCTAGTCCCAAAATACTTAGGACGGAGTACATAGGCATGCCAGCTGCACATATACGAAGAATACTCCAATATATGAAATCCTCATATACGTATATAAGCTGTATATATGTTATAATCACAGGCAAGAATTTAAATAAACTACATCTCATCACAGCTCAATATATAAGATAATAGAGTCCAAATAATAAATAAGTGCATCAAAGAGATAGTCGGGTGGACATACCCACTCCAACCAGTTATACAAAATAGTTTCAAATGATCGAAGTCCAACCTCCGCAAAATGGAAATAAAAGAAATAGAAGATGTCCACTAAGGGGCTGTTTGGTTACATGTAGGTGGAGTGAAAGTGTCAGTTTCTGCAGCAACTCCTCCATGAAAACCCGACTTTTACCATTTGGTACATCATGGTAAGTGGGGTGAAGTAGGGTGAAATTGATTGGTTTCTGACACCAAACAGAGTTTGTGCCCCCAATTTTTCTACATCTCACTTGCAGCCCAAAAGTGAAGGAAGAGGGCTGCAAGTGAGGAGAGAGAGAGAGGGAGAGAGAGAGAGAAAAAAAAGGAAAGAGAGGATGGGTTCGGTGCAGCCCAGAGTTCCTCGTCCACCGCCTCCCTTAACGATCTCGGCCACCCTCGACGAGCCCGGCCACCGCCTCCCTCAGCGAGATTCGATGAGCCCGGCCACCGTCTCCTGCAGCAAGATCCGGCGAGCCCGGCCACCACGAATTGTGGAGATCCTTCGTTGTGATGTCGACAACGGAGGAGAGGTAGGGGACGGTGGCTAAGGTGGCGGAGGTAGTGGCGGAGGTAGTGGCGGCGGCGGATGGTTTTGAGATGTAAAGAAGGCGGTGGAGAAATAAGAAGAGAAATTATACGGAGATGTGGTTTTGAGATGTAAAGAAGACTCTGGAGAGAAATCTCTCCCTTTGGAAATGACAACACATTTTGGAAAGGGTTTAAATGGAGTAAAGGGTTTAATTACAGGCAAACATCCACCTTTTAATACCCTGTTATTATTATCTTTGGAAATGTCAACACATTTTGGAAAGATAATTAATTATCATAATTAATATAATTAGAATTTGGTTAATTGGAGTAAAGGGTTTAAGTGGGTTAAATTTACATGCAAACATCCACTTTTCTAATAACCTATTATTATTATTATTACTATTATTATTATTATTATTATTATTATATGTCAATTTTTATGTTTAAATACTAATTATTTGTATGAAAATTTTGACAATTTGGACAATTTAAATTTTAGAAAGTTTTTATGTTTAAATACTAATTTTTGAAAATTTTTATGTTTAAATACTAATTTAATTTTGGAATAGTTTGACAATTTGCTCTCAATTTTGACAATTTGCTCTCAATTTTCTAACTATTTCGTATGCTCTCAATTGTCTAACTATTTCGTATGCTACACAAGTAAAATTCTTCTGTCTTTATACTAGGAATATGAAAAAATATAATATATTTCCTAATATTAATTAATTTAATTTATTTTATTCTATTTGTTAAAATGACTGTGAAACTCAAAACATAACTTTTATTCCTTTAATATATACAAAATAAGAAGTTGGGGGTAACCATACCTAGGTTTACTACATCTCCAAAAAAATTTCACTTTCAACAATCCAAACAACCGAACTACTTTTTTTCCACTTACAACTACCATCCAAACACCAAACCAATTTTTATTCCACTTGCAGCAGACAAAAATTACTCCATCCAAACAGATTTTGGAAAGTGGCACTTGCTGCAAGTCAACGGAAACTCAACTTGCTGCAAGTGCCACTTTCACACTTTCAAAGAGTTACATCTATCCAAACAGCCCCTAAATGTCTCAATGTATAAATAAACTAAAAGTCAGCTGGAGATGCCTCATCATCGATGTAGGAAGAATCCAATGTCGTGCCATACTCTTGCGGAAAATCGTCTAACCGTGGAGAGATAACCAGGTCCTCAGAGGGACGTAACATAATACAAGAAAATACCATGCCATATAAACCGTGATATATAATAGAGAGTAAAAAGGGATGCATGCAATAGGGTTCCTGTCACGACCCGTACCCGGTTTTCGGACGCGAGCTCGTGAGCAAGCCAGCTACGTATCGAGCGGACTCCAGCCCGACTCGAATACGTATAAGCTTTCCAGAATAGGGTACCATGTCTAATCTAACTTATATCTCAATCCATAGGAATCATATAAACAAGAATGAACAACTATGGGTCATGGTCTACAGCCTATTAGCATATTGTCCGATTAGACTCCAAGAATGGTATAAGTCTATAAAATAAGCAGAATATATTATGGCATGGGATATAAAGCACGAGAGGATAATAAAAAAAAATATCACAAGCAGATACCTGTATCCTTGTAGGTGTAATCACTACCATCATGAGCCTCTAACTAAACTTCATGCAGTCGCTAAACCTGAAGAGATCATCAGGTCCTCAGAGGACTAGCAAGATACATAAAACATCCCTATCTAACAGTTTAATCATGCAATAATATAAATAGGGTATAAATAGGAACTAGACATGAGACTGACATGTGGCTACTGACAGGTAACTATGAATACGGATAAGGGATCAACTATGCATAAATGAACTGCTGGAAGAACAAGTAAACAAAAGATCAATGGAATACCAACCCTCGCCCCGACGTAGACTCGCAGGTTAGTTTCAAGACAAGTCACCCTCGCCCCGTGTGTGGACTCGCAGGTCCAAACGAACAACCCTCGCCCCGTGTGTGGACTCGCAGGTTGTGGGAACTATACAGGAATAGCAGTTCAATTATACATACTTGTAGACACGACTCAGTCAAGATACAGATGACGACACGGTACAACTCAGTCATGACACAGGTAAGGACATCTCTAACATGAACCATAATGTGGACAAGCCTAGTGTAACTATGCTATCAAGTCAAGTAATACTGATATACAAGCAAGACAATAAACTAGTAAATATGGTATCATATAAATTTATAGCAACTAAGGTAACTAAAGATAACATACTAAAACAGGTGTACTATAAGCATGAAAATAAACTGTAGAGGGAGGCAAGGTATACTTGCCTGTGGTCCTTACAAAACCGTAGTCACAAATCGAGGATGAGGGTATGCCGATCTAGGAGCTGTCAACCTATAACACATATCGCACCATGAACCGTACACGAAAACTATAAATCAATTCTAATGTTCTAGTTCTAAATTCATGGAATAGTGGCTCGTTGGGTTACTAATCTAATAATAATTAATTCTGGAATAATTTACTTAAAAACCTAATTTAACCTAATAATAATCTGAATATAATCTAAACATGCAAGTTTGGCCATCAAAAGTCGTGTTTCCAATTTTGCGAACCCTTGCACGCAAATCGAGACGTGTTGTTGACTATTTAGTCAAACGCTGTGAACTCTAGATTTTGAAAATGTATCATGGTAGATTTCAGTGCCACGAGTGCACTGGAATCTGTCGTGCCGTAAAATCACGCTTTGGTCAAAAGATATTGCCGTTATGGCTAATCGTGACCAAAATGGTGATCAACCGATCAATTCTGAGTTCAACAGAATAACTAAAATACTAGATGAATGAAATAATTTCTGGAAAAACTATATGTTGTAGAGTTCTGTGTTAGCTTTCCGAAACTTCAAACGGTTCTGGATTTTGATTTCTGGTTCTCCCGGAATCTCGAAAACACAGTAACGTGTCAAGTTTTAGACAACCGACACTCCACAAATTTTCCAGAAATTTAGGAATGATATATATGAAAAAAAATTACATATTCAAAAATCTTACCTCGATACGAATCCAACAAAAAAAATGGCGCATGAATAGCACGTCGGAGTGGACGAAAATTGCTTCGGTAAGTCGAGATTTCTACTAGAACTCTCTCTCAAAAAGGCTGTTGAAATTTTTATTAGGGTTTCGAATATAATAGTATATATATATAGGAGAGAGAGAGGCGGTTCAGCCTGGGCGTCGACAGGTGGGCCCCCCCCGGTGAATTATTGGGTAATTAATTATTTAATTCAGAAAATCATTTAAAAATTATTTTAAGTCCAAATAAATTAAAATAAATTGCAAAAAATCCAGAAAAATTCTAGAAAATATTTCTAAGTCTCTAGAATCTAAATAAAATATTTTTAACACAAAATATCATTATATGACCTCACAGTAAATTTCCAAATCCTATAAAATATAATTTCTATAGGTTTTAATTATATAAAAATTTCTAAAAATTATAAAAAAATCCAGAAAAATTCTAAAATATTCCAAAAAATATTTCTAACCTCCTAGAACCTAAATAAAAATAACTTGTCCCAAAATAGTCCCGAATGACCTTATAGTAATTCATGAAAGTCAATAAAGTAAATATATCTTTAATAAATAAATATCTAAAAATGTCTAAAAGTCATAGGAAAATATAATATAGCTATAGCATGCTTATAAACCCTATCTAGAGATTATGTGACCACAAGATGGTCATAAATCACCTGTGAGCTTAGTCACAACTCCTATGATCATAGAAAATTAAATGTAAACTAATCAAATAAAAATAAAAATATATCTCAAAATTTTGGGAAGAGAAGTTACAAATCTACCCACCTTAAAAATAATTTCGTCCTCGAAATTCTAATTCATAACTATCCCTTAAAATTCAAAGTCTACTACTACCTTAATCTCCTCAAAATAGTTTATATTCTTCTCCTAACCATTTGTAATTATGAAACCTCGAGGACTTCTACCCACCTTTGGTCATGCTACTCCCTCAAGGGTATATCACTAAAACTTTATAACCTTCCATCAAGTTGCTAGAGTCATTATCCTTAGATATCTAAGACATATAGCATCTATATCCCCACATATCTATCAAACAACCAAATATTCAAAATCAAGCAATATTATACTATAACTTAAGAATCTCTAGTGAATTCTAGATAGCACGATTTGCCACCCCGAAATAGGAAGGGACAAGAATCAATGGTACGGAAAGCAAGAAAGTATATTCGAGATCAAATATGGAGTTTTCAAGGACGTAGAAAATTTCTAGGAGAATTTTCAAGGCAAAGTGGATTGAGATTTCTAAGGGTTTAGTCATAGTCGCAGGCTCGTATCAGTACAGTTATGTAACCGATACGATATGCTCTGACCTGCATGGGCCACCATAAAAACTTGTCATGACCTGCACCCGATTTTTGGACGCGAGCTCGTGAGCAAGCCAGCTACGTATCGAGCGGACTCTAGCCCGACTCGAATACGTATAAGCTGTCCAGAATAGGGTATTATGTCTAATCTAACATATATCTCAATCCACAGGAATCATATAAACAAGAATGAACAACTATGGGTCATGGTCTGCAGCCCGTTAGCATATTGTCCGATTAGACTCCAAGAATGATATGAGTCTATAAAATAAGCAGAATATATCATGGCATGGGATATAAAGTACGAGAGGATAAGAAAAAAACATCACAAGCAAATACCTGTATCTCTACAGGTGTAATCACTACCATCATGAGCCGCTAACTAAACTCCATGTAGTCGCTAAACCTGAAGAGATCATCAGGTCCTCAGAGGACTAGCAAGATACATAAAACATGCCTATCTAACAGTTTAATCATGCAATAATATAAATAAGATATAAACAGGAACTAGACATGAGACTGACATGTGGCTACTGACAGGTAACTATGAAAACGGATATGGGATAAACTATACATAAATGAACTGCTGGAAGAACAAGTAAACAAGAGATCAATGGAATACCAACCCTCGCCCCGACGTGGACTCGCAGGTTAGTTTCAAGACAAGCTACCCTCGTCCCGTGTGTGGACTCGCAGGTACAAACGAACAACCCTCGCCCCGTGTGTGGACTCGCAGGTTGTGAAAACTATATAGGAATAGCAGTTCAATTACACATACTTGTAGACATAACTCAGTCAAGATACAGGTGACGACACATTACAACTCAGTAATGACACAGGTAAGGACATCTCTAATATGATCCATAATGTGGACAAGCCTAGTGTAACTACGCTATCAAGTCAGGTAATACTGATATACAAGCAAGAAAATAAACTAGTAAATATGGTATCATATAAATTTATAGCAACTAAGGTACCTAAAGATAACATACTAAAACAGGTATACTATAAGCATAAAAATAAACTGTAGAGGGAGGCAAGGTATACTTGCCTGTGGTCCTTGCACAAATTGTAGTCATAAATCGAGGATGAGAGGATGCCGATCTAGGAGTTGTCAACCTATAACACATATCGCACCATGAACCGTGCACGAAAACTATAAATCAATTCTAATATATTCTTGTTCTAAATTCATGGAATAGTGGCTAGTTGGGTTACTAATCTAATAATAATTATTCTAGAATAATTCACTTAAAAACCTAATTTAACCTAATAATAATCTGAATATAATCTAAACATGCAAGTTTGGCCATCAAAAGTCATGTTTTCAATTTTGGGAACCATGGCACGCAAATCGAGGCGTGTTGTTGACTATTTAGTCAAACGTTGTGAACTCTAGATTTTGAAGTGCATCTTGGTAGATTTTGGCGCCACGAGTGTGCTAGAATCAATCGTGCCGCAAAATTACGCTTTTGTCAAAAGATATCGCCGTTATGGCTAATCGTGACCAAAATGGTGATCAACCGATCAATTCTGAGTTCAACATAATAACTAAAATACTAAATGAACGAAATAATTTCTGAAAAAACTATATGTCGTAGAGCTCTGTATTAGCATTCCGAAACTTTAAATGGTTCATGATTTTGATTTCTGGTTCTTCCGAAATCTCGAAAACACCAAAATGTGTCATGTTTCGGACAACCGACACTCTACGAATTTTCCAGAAATTTAGGAATAATATATACGAAAATAAATTACATATTTAGAAATCTTACCTTGATACAAATCCAACAAAAAAATGGCACATGAAAAGCACGTCGGAGTGGACGGAAATCGTTTCGGGAAGTCGAGATCTCTACTAGAACTCTCTCAAAAAAAGACGGCTGAAATTTTTATTATGGTTTCGAATATAATAGTATATATATAGGAGAGAGAGAGGCGGTTCAGCCTCGGCGCTGACAGGTGGTGCCCCCCCCCCCCCCCCCGTTTGAATTATTGGGTAATTAATTATTTAATTCAGAAAATCATTTAAAAATTATTTTAAGTCCAAATAAATCAAAATAAATTGCAGAAAAATCCAGAAAAATCTAAAAAATTCTAAAAATATGGGCTTAATTGCACTTTGCTACCCTCAACTATTACCATTTTTCAACTTTGTACCCTAAACTATTTTTTGTAACAATTTGGTACCCAGATATTATTTTGGACTAAAATGCCCCTACCCCTACCCCTAACCCTCCCCCCTGCACGCTCCGGCAGCCCCCCCTGCTCACTCCGGCCGCCCCCCTGCTAGCTCCGCCCCCCCCGCCCCCCCGCCCCCCCTGCTCGCTCCGGCCGCCCGCCCGCCCCCGCCTCTCCCCTAGGCCGCGGCAGCACGGGAGGAGGGGGGCTGGGGAGGGAGGGCGGGGCGGGAGGCGGGGCACGGGGTGGCCGAAGCTAGCAGGGAGAGGGGGGTGGGGGGCGGTGGGGGCGGAGCTAGCAGGGGGGGTGGGGCGGCCAGAGCTAGCAGGGGGGGAGGCCGGAGTGGGGAAGGGGGTGGAGGGAAGGAAGAGGGAAGGGCATTTTCGAAATTTTTGAAAAATTAGATATCAAGTTGAAAAAAAATAATAGTTGAGGTACCAATTTGTTACGAAAAAAAGTTTATGGTATCAAGTTGAGAAGGCGGAATAGTTGAGGGTAGCAAAGTGCAATTAAGCCAAAAATATTTCTAAGTGTCTAGAATCTAAATATATTTTTTAACACAAAATATCATCATGTGACCTCACAATAAATTTGCAAAGCCTATAAAATATAATTTCTATAGGTTTTAATTATATAAAAATTCCTAAAAATTCTAAAAAATCCAAAAAAAATCTAAAATATTCTAGAAAATATTTCTAACCTCCTAGAACCTAAATAAAAATAACTTGTCTCAAAATAGTCCCAAATGACCTTATAGTAATTCATAAAAGTCAATAAAATAAATATATCTTTAATAAATAAATATCTAAAAATATGTAAAAATCATAGGAAAATATAATATAGCTATAGCATGCTTATAAACCCTATCTAGAGATCATGTGACCACAAGATGGTCATAAATCACCTGTGGGCTTAGTCACAACTCCTATGATCATAGAAAAAGTAAATGTAAACTAATAAAATAAAAATAAAAAATATATCCCAAAATTTCGGGAAGAGAAGTTACAGTTCCTAACCATTCTGTGAATATGCAGTTGAGATACAATCCTTCGATGCATGAGACCTGGCTGATAATAGGATCCGGTATAGTCCCCTCTCGGGCACCAGTGACCAAGCGCATAATGTTCAAGAATGTCAGTGGCCAACCTGAGTGGATAATCATACCCGTATCTCCACCGGAGCTTTCGGGTTATAAGGGAAAGTGTAATAGAAGCCCATATATCAGATATTGTTCTCCCCACCCAATACCTAGTATCATCATCTCCATGACTAATATGAACCTCTAGTAACCTCCAAGTCCACTATCATGCAATTCTATTGGCAGTTACTCCTATCCGTCGTATGCCTCGGACGTATCGGTGGCCAGCCGACTACGCGAGTATGTGTCCTACATGTGACTCACAACATGTGATAAAGCATGTGTCAAGGCCGTATGAGATATACCAATACCACATCATCAATGGATGGTCACTAAGCTAAGTCAATGCAAGAGAATAAAATAAAACAAGTACAACGACCGATATTGTCGTTCGCACCCAAGTGTGACTTGGACGCATAATGATATAATACTAAAAATAAATAAGTAATGATGAACATAAATCACTGAAAATAAGAATAAGTAAATTATAGAGTAAGGTGACAAGGTATCTTGCCTGGGAGAGCGGGAATAACAACTCAAAGCAATCAATCACGTCAGCAAGAAATCTCAAAATCTACGAACGGCTACGGATGCTGAAACAAACATCAAAAATGTTCCCGGTGTAAAAGATATCTCTAGAAAACATCAGTCCAAAATTCTAATTCTAGAACAGGGGTAAAATTATAATTTTAGGTCAAAACGATATCCGTCGTTGGATCCGTTTTGCACCAAAATGCATGCCAGTATCTATGGTCTCTAAATTCATCAAACTACATATCTACGGATTCAGTTTGTGGAGACGAACCCAACCATATGCCCAAAGTTGGATTTCGGTGGGCTATGTACAATTTTGCCCGTGGATCGGGTCACGGGCCCGCCAAATAGGCGTTCCGGTTGACCTTCTCAGAATTGGACCAAACTTGGCACACAGGACCAAAATTTCGATACGGTCCTACTAGCGTAAGTTTTGTTTCGATACGACAAATTTACATAAAGTTATGGCCATGTTTGTAAAAGGTCGATACGGGGGTATCTTGACAGATACGTACTGATTTCGTCATGCACATGCAACAAAATCGAGTTACGTCAGTTCCCACACGTCGATGACATCTATACGCGCCTTTTGATGCATATAGTGCACGACCACGTTGCCCGGTTTGTCGAGACGCACGCCGTATCGGGAAAATTTCTAAAGTTCTCACAGTTTTAAACATATTTTTTTGGATTTTCACAATTGAATAACTTTCTGTATACTCAATAAAATCACAATCTGTAAATTAGGTTTTACTTATGTTTAGGTTTTCTACAACTGTCTCCAATTTATTTTTGAAATTATTCAGAGGTTTGGTTGGGATTTTTCTTCCAAGTTAGGGTTTTGGATTACTCGAACTGTCATGATTCGGCAGTTTTTTGCTCGTCTTCGTGACGAACTTTCGAGCGATTCGTTAGGCATCTACGAATCCTAATTACTGGGGTCTATAGGGGGTTATGTTTTATTTCTAAGGAACTTTACAAAATTTAAAACGATCGAGAAACTATGGAAATATCAGATCAGGAAGGTGGGGTACCTGGATTCATTCGAAACAGAATGGGCTCTATTTTACGATCGGCCTAGGGTGTGCGACAGCGCTCTGGCGATCCACGGCGGTCGATCGTAGCGTGCATGCGACTGTGGGTGTTTGTGGGGACGTCAGTGGGGCTCTGGTGTCGTCGCTCGAGTTCACCGGAGAGTTTCTTAGGGTTTTGAAGGATTTCTATCGGATGTGTCTGCATATATACCCAAATTTTAAACCCAATTAAATTTGAATTCACCTAGGGTGTTGATTCAGATTTGAGGTCAAATTCTTGTGGAGAATCTTATTAGGATTACAATAAAGAAAATTTGAACGATTTGGTCGAGATTTGATGTAGATTTGGGTTACTCAAAATTTCCAAAAAAACACAAAGAGAACCATTCTTTTCTCATTTGGGGTCGGGGAGGGTTGCTCACTTTTTCGAAAGGAACAGTGATTCCTTTATTTCTTTTTTTAAGACTTATACATATGTAAGTATGTATATATGTATAGATCACTAAACTCATATACATATCTACCAAGTGTCAAATAAGATTTCTATAAAAAAATTAAAACTTAAGAAAATATTTATGTGACATTTTTGATAAACTCTTGCACAAAATATTTATCTTGTATTTAGGAAAAACAATGATTTCCTAGTTTGCCATATAAAGAAAAATTATAACCAAATGATTAAGCTTATTTCATAAATAAATAAGATACATACTAAAAATAAACCAAAAATTTTTTATATAAATTATTTTATCGATCTTACTAACTAAAATACTGTACTTATAAAAAATAAATATTTATAGTAATAACTAAAATTTAGGGAGTTTACATGGGAAGATGTAGTATCATTGATAGAAGTAAAAACCTCCAACATGATTAGCTTTATCAAGCACCATGTCATTTACCGCTTCGGAGTTCGTAGGAGGATTGTCCATGACAATGGCCCCCAGTTCATAAGCCATACGTTCCATCAATTTTACGACAAGAACCGAATTCAGAATATGGCGTCAACGGCTTACAACCTTGCGTCTAATGGACTAGCCGAGGCATTCAACAAAGCCATCGTTAAGCTGCTCAAGAAAGTCGTATCTTCTAACAAATGTGACTGGAATGAGAAGTTAGGCGAATGTCTATGGGCTTACCGTACGATCGTTCGCACACCCACGGGCAATACTCTGTTCTTTCATGTCTATAGGAGCGAGACAGTCCTCCCCCTAGAGATCCAGATCCCGTCCTTATGGGTAGCCATCACTAAACAGCTGACTGAGAAAGACAACCAGCACCGGCGGCTACAAGAGTTAGAGGTGCTAGACGAAAAATGCCTGTTAGTGCAGCAAGGAATCGAGCTTTATCAGGCTCGTATTTTCGGTGCCTTTAACAAAAAAGGTACGAAAAAGAATATTCCAGGTAGGCGATCTTGTCTTGGCAGTCTGAAGACCGATGGTGATGACTCACAAAACGGCAGAGAAGTTCGAACCCAAGTGGGAGGGACCATTCGTTATAGAGACGGTCTACTCTAATGGTGCCTACCGGCTGGCGAAACCTAATGGTGACTTGCTAATGATGCCGATCAACGGCAAGTTTCTGAAAAAGTATTACTCTTGAAGACGGAACTGGCATAGGCTCCCACATCCCTTAAGGGCACTTATAGGTTTTGGTAAGGGGATTCCTCTCTTCTATATTCTTCCTCAAGTAGATAAAGCACTTCACGTCCATACTACCTCTGGATTGCTTCTCTACACCCAAAATCGCGACTACCATGTCCATATTACCTCTGAGTAGTCACCCTCTCCTTGATTGATCCTATGATTATCATGGCTATCTAGAAAACAGTTCACGTTCATACTACCTCTGAATTGTTATTCTACATCCTAGCAAAGATTATGCCTGCCATGCTCATATTACCACTGGTTAGGCATGTCTTCCATGATGACCCCTTGTCATGGTCATCAAGGGTTAGGAAACCTTTCACTTGAGCTTTTTAAAGACAAAAAAAATAAAGAGACATAAAAGTCCTTATACAGAAGCATGTGGCTACAAAGACCTATTACAAACTCTTCATAGATACATACACGAAGGTATTTAATGCTAAAACTTAAGCACGATGTCAGCCTGGCAACAGAGGTGATGGACATTTTGCCTACAAAGAGACACATGTTCATGCTTCTGTTCAAAGTATCCTGAGCTTGACCCAAGTTTGGGACACTTTGAAGGGGGTCTTGTAGAAGAATGAAAAATCTCAGCATAATACATGACATAGAGGCTCAGGAGGTCAAGCACGCTAACAGCAAAGACAAAAGTCACAAACAGATAAAAAGCTCAGAAGTCCTTTTTGATTAATCATGGCTACAAGAGTTTGCTATAGACTCGTCATGATTACATAAAAGACTGCATAAAGACATAATTACAAGGATCTGTAACAAAAGACTTTGTGATTATATGTTTCGAATTGAAAAATCCTACAGATCTACGCTGGGATAACTCTTCACAATGTGATAGTCATGGAGAGAGGCACTGTGGATAGAAGATGTGAATACAGTCTCCATCAAAGTCTCCACCACAGATTTTCCCCCTCCAGACTTGCAACACTTCCGGAAGCAGCTATTGGCCTGCCGAAAGCTCAGGCCATAGCACAACAGGAAGGTCCTTTTTCAAAAGGGCATCCGCTTCTGAGGCTCTTTTAGCCTAACAAAAGCACACCGCCGCCAATGAGTAGGACAGAGCACAACCTGTGGCTCTTCGGGTTTGCCATCCACCCACAAGCTAGGCCGTCTGGACCTTGAAGACTTCCAAGGCGTCGCCCAGGTTCAAACTCATGAAAAGCATTCCAGCACGTTCCGAGGCTCATCAACAGTTCTTCTACGAAGACATAGCCCCTTTGAACGAAGGAATCCTCAAACAAAATCTGACTTAGGTAAGACCAACCGTCGCTCGAAGCTAAATCTGGATCCAGCAAGGTGTTAAAGGACAAGAAGAAGAAGAAGATGTGACTCTTCAGAAGACACTCCCCCTTTAGATAGGGCGAGAATGGTCCAAAATACAGGTAACATGGCCGACGGCCAAAGCTCCTACATTAATAGGATGAACCTAGGACTCAGTACGATGAACCTCAATAAATAAAGTTCATTCGACTAAGTCCTAGACTATCCTGGGACCCCTTGAAATTCCCCAATTAATGGTGGCAATTAAGAGGGAGTCATTCATTAAGGAGCGGTCATTCATTGCTCTTTAAAAGAAGACTTCCAAGCCAATGCGTTCAATCCAGAGGTGCAGCTACATTTCTTCGCCAACCTCAGGCGCAAACTGGTGATGTTTTCATGCCACCTGAACTCCAACAGCGCATCACTCTGCTCCGACCTAGAAGCTCAATTACCTTTTGTCAGAGACTTGGGAGATACCATTGCATCCAGCACAAGTCCGCCTGTCGCTCCAAAAGCACAGTAACCTCGTCAACCCCTCGTCAACCTAAAGCACAAGCCTGCTCATTGTCCTAAAGTACAGTGACTTTGTCGCTCTAAACATAGACTTCTCGTCGCTTATATGCACATAGGCTCCGTCGTCTTTGAAGCATAGTCCACTCGTCGCCTGAAAGCACAAAGGCTCCGTTGTCTCCAAAAGAACGGTCTACTCGTCGCCCCAGAAGTGTAGCAGTACTGAGACCTCGCCAAAGGCACAGGAAGCATGGTCCTACCCAGTCGGTTTGCTTAAACTGACTCTCTTAAATATAAGATTGGGGTTAATCATGATTGATATCTTATCAAATTGATTTAAATCTTAGACGAGGATCAATTAGAATCCAAATCTGAGATAAAATTCCAAGATTTACTCGGCTGCATCTGAACAAGCAAATCGACACATGCCACGTGTCTCCTCTTTCGGTTATTTTGATAGCTACCAGAGATCTCGATTGAGGGAAATCTCAATATCTGCCACGTGTCAGCACCGCAGAAGCCCGTACCGTACAATGTCGGCTGATTCTGTCATATCTCAAAATACTAATGCACATCGCATATGTGTGCTCTTCCCCTATAAATGGAAGGAGTTTTCCTTCAACAAAGGAGAGACCACTGAATATCAAATCTCTATTTCCAGGCATCCTCTTGATCGGCCACCCTAGAGTTCCATCAAAGACATTAGAGAGTCAGAGCAACCCATCGTCAGATCGTCAACGGATTAAAGGAGCCACTGTAGTGCTCGATCTCCACCGTCATATTTTCCCAGAAACTCTTCCCTCTGTACTTAGAATATCCTGTTTAGGACTTCCTTCTCTGTACACAGGTCTTCCCCTTGTACTTAGAATATCCTGGTTAGGACTTCCTCGTATGTACACAAGTCTTTTATGTTCAATAAACAAAAAGTTCTTTCAACCTTTTGTGATGTCGAACAACTAGATGGTTACTTGCACTTGTGATACTTGCTAGACTAGACTTGACCTTCTAGACTCTAGACATAGGATGGGAAGAGTGTGACTACAGTATCAGACTCTTTTCTAGTTGGCCTATTTTATTCTAGTGTGTCATTGTCTCTGGAGTAGAGCTTTGACATCTATTTTCTAGTTTGCCCTTGGTTCTATAACACGGTGCTTGGGGCAATAGCCTGCCGAGGTGCTTGTGAGCTTCAGTGGCGAAAGTCTGATATTCCAGTACATATTCTTACATGCATATCACGTAGACCGGATATAGTAGATACCCTTAGATTATATTTCATTTTTTGTACATTGTCATATTTTATGTACCTTGCTATGTCCCCTAAGGACTGGTGATCTCTCCAGATATTTGACTGAGCGGAGTTGGTTGCTAATCATAATGGTTGCTATTTACTGTTTTGGGTATCTCTTGCGGTTATATATTCGTCTTTATTTATTTACTTCTGCTCGTTAGCCTAGTATTTGTAGACTCAAGTAATTCTTTCGATTCTATTCGAACAAATATAGCATGTGATGCATACTATGTTATATATTTTTCATTCTTGTATTCTATATTACTGTGGATTGAGAATTAAAGATATTTAGTATGGACAGTTGGTCGTACTATATAGCTTATATGTATTCGAGTTGGGCTGGAGTCCACTTGATACGTAGCTGGCATGCATATGTATTCCTAGTCCTA